>OX439130.1:43739803-43881227 GCA_949318235.1 Ecdyonurus torrentis | reverse complement strand
TTTTTTTTCTCATGATCAATTTGTTTTGTAAAGTTTTACATTTGATTACTGTCAAAACCATATTCAAGTGAAATAACAAAAGAAAATACATACCATACTAAAATTAAAGTTAACGTTTTAGTTGACATTTTATGTCAAGGTTTTAATGTATTTCATTCTAGTAAATATTTTGTAAATACCATGAACTCACATAGTTTATTAAAACTTGTTTTGAATAATTAACTAAACAAAGTGCTTACGTAAATCATCTACAGTTCCGTACGTTTTCATTTATATATAAATATATAACATTATGTATTTTTTTAAATAAAAGGTGGATTTACATTGCAATTTTAGTCACAATAAAAATTAATAGTTTCCTGATCTTCAAAATCAATTACTAGCATGAAAATAAACCCATGTTTAAGAACACAAATCCTGCTTATGATTATAAAAATTGTCATAATCATCAGAAGAATGTGAAATCTTTAACATACACAAGTGAAATCAGCTATAAATGAAACTGCAACAATAGAGAATTTCATTGCTAGGGAGAAAGTAAAAAATAGGCCCCTTTTTTTGTTACGTCTAAAACGTCTAAGACATGTCACTTTCTATGACTAAAAACTGGTTACCAGTGGTAACATGAAACCAATCAAAGACACGCTACAAGATATCATATCTAACTTCCTATACTTTAGCATTGCGGGACTATAATACTTTAAGCGATCATTGAGAAACCTAATGAAGTTAAGACTTAAGAAATTTAAGTGAAGTATAGTTTTATATGTTTTGAGCTAATAATATTAATAAATAACTTAACCAAAATTTTCTACCGGTTATAAACGTTTCCAAATTAATGCTAAAAATGAATTCTTACAAAATTAAAATGAACCAAATACTTTTTTTTGTCATAAAAAAAAAATAATTAAAAAGTCTGTATTTATTTTTTTACCATTATGACAACAAAAAAAATAGTTGGAAAGACATGAAGTTTTTTTCTTCTTCTTTTTATTATTACAATACATTTTGATTTTTTATTACAGCTGAATTTGAAAACCATCATGTGAATCTACCTTTAATTATACTGTACAGAGATTTTTCTCGTATGGCTTTATTTATATAAAAATAAAAGTTATTATTTCTCTCACTCACTCTTCCAACGTGTGCGTGATTCAACAAATGCTACTAAAATATTTAAAATAACATTTTCATTTACAATTCTGTTCTATATGGTAAAAAAAAAAAAAAAAAAAAAAACTTGCATTTTTAGAAACAAATAAAGTAACACCATATTCTGTGTTAATTATGAACTACAAAAAGAGTTCTTTTACTGTTGAGTATATGTACATAAACAGGTTATAAATAATGTATTTGACAATCCTATGAAAAAGTATATGAAAAGAAAAAAAGAATTATAAAGCACAAAAAGAGATAAATATATTATAATATGATATTACAGTGCAAAAAGAAAGAAAAAACTTGCGCTAGAACAATGAAAAAAAAATGTTATTCATATTATACATATGAATAAAGTTTTCACACATTTATATACTAGTAGATTTTTCTTTTAAAAAAAATGCAAATGTATATGACTTAAAGATATAGTGTTCAGCCAATGAATTTATTGTGTTTTGGAATAATTTTAAATATATTTGTACTAAATTTAAATACAACATTTTTAAATTCAAAATATATATTAAAAAGAAAAAAAAAATCTTGAGAACAAATTAAAAAGTTTTTCTTCGATGAATCACATGTTTAATATTTTTTACCTTCACAATTTAATATAATATACATATTATTTTAAATTCAAATTTAGTTTTAAAAGGGCCAAAAGTTTTGTAGACAAGCAGAAAATTTATTTCCAAATTTAAAAAGCAACAATTGGGTATTTTATTTATGCTTTGTTAATTTTGCAAGAATTAAATTTTCCTTAGCTCAAAACTTGAAATAAAAACATTTTTATTTATCTATGTAAATGTAAATACACGGCAACTTGTTACTGAAAATTTTAATTTCCGCATACATAAAATACATATAAATATAACGTTTGTCATTTTAAGGATACTAAAGACATTAAATTGTTGCTTTTCTCTATTTATTTAACAATAGTTTTGTGGTTTACATGAGAAATTTATACTTTTTTTTTTGATGAATCGTTTTGTTTCGGTAAATGTTAGGAATGGCGTGGGTTACAAATTTGCTGTGGCTTTTTCTCTCTCTCTCTCTTTCTCTCTCTCTCTGCTGTGTAAATTACTTTGGAATGCATGAAAAATCACCAGACTCTTCTTGTATCTCGGACACCATTTTGTTAGCATATGACTAGAATATTATAAACACAAAGAAGCGTTAATTTACAGGCTGTTTAGTTATTTCATCCAATGAATAATTGTGTAACTAGATAGTAATAAAAATTATAAAAAAAACTGTAATAAAATTTTAAACTTTATCTCCAAAGATCGAGCTTGATGTTTTACTAAAAACAATAACTGTAAAAAAAAAAGTGTTGTCTCTGTTTTATCTTCTAAATTAAGTGTAAATAAATTTGTACCCCAATTGAAAAATACGTTTATAGAATATATAATACTTTGAAAACAATCCATGAAAGACTGTTTTCTAAATTGCTTAATTTTATTCATCTATATTATTGATTTGATTTTGTTATGAGTATGAGATAAGGATTTTTATGTAAAGATTGCGACTGCAGATATTTTACTGAGGGCCAAAAATAATTGTGAGTTTGCTTACTATTTTATTTCCTCTTGAAGATTCAGACAATAATCTGCAAGAAGTTTAGTATCAAATTTTGTACACACTATCAGAAAATTGTAGAGCATAAAGCATACTAATGAAATTTGCAGGTGCAATTGCAATTTTTAGCTAAATATCCAGTCTCAATATCATAAGTAAAAAACAATTTTTTTTAAAGTAGAAGAATGTAAAAGAGGTTGAGAAAAGCATGAGCATATTTTTAATATAAAATCCTTTTATGTTTATTTTTAAATTTATGAACTCTCATTGTAAATTCAATTTCTCATTTTGTTTAAATCTCTGTACAGTATGCATGCATAATAACAGAATAATTAAATATTTAATTTAAAGTAATCTGTGACGTGGAAGTCAGTTGAGATTTTTTTTTTTTTTTGAAAAAAGTAATCTAGATGCAAAGTTGAGTGTTGCGTATGCTTTATGTCTTTTTGAATTAAAATTTTGTTAGTATTTTATCATACATGACGTATTTTTATTATTTATATGTAAATAAGTTTTGCAAGAAACACGCATTATTTTTTTATACATATCGTACTTTCGTAAATTTTAAAATACAGTGTACTCAACGAAATGCACATTTTTTTTTATATATAAATTATTTCTTCAATGTTTGAAAACGTAAAGATTGCAATCATCAACTTATGCAATTATTATTTGGTTTCTCAGCATTTAAGTATTTGATTTTACGAAAAAAATAAATATATTTTATTGAATTTGTACAACGTATTGAAAACTCTTCAAGTAAAAAATAAATTGATAAATCACGCAACGACGCACTTAAAATTTTGTTGACAACTTTGTATACAGCTTTACAATGTTTTAAAGCCATAGATCACATAAACAACATGTTCTTTTTAATGAATAAACATGAAATGGGATCTTCAAAACTGATGACAATTTTTACCAGAATGTTAATGTACCCACGAGAGAGCGTGAAAATACAGTAAAGTATGCAATTTGCGTGACTATTCATGTTTATAACGTCAGAAACATGCAAAAATGTTGTGCGGGTTGCATAAATCGAAAATTTCTGATCACTGCTACGGAGCTACAGTTTGGTTTTTGAGACAAAGTAAAGTTATGTATGTAAGTCCCATCAAGTGTTTTGTGATATAAATGCTTTTGTTTTCTTTTTAAAATTCAAAATTCAAAATTCTTTATTCATTTCTTTCATCCAACATACATAATACAATCAATGCATTAGTCTAGGTTATTGCCATAAATGACAATATATATCTTCTGGTCTATTCCTTTAAGTATCATGAAATTAACAGTTATGACGTCACTAAACGATGATAATTTAAAGATAAACGCGTTAATGACGTCACAAGCGTTAGAATTACAATGAAATAAACGTCAAACTTTGCCGTTATAAACTTACATCGTTGCCATTTGATCCTTACGCTTGTGACGTCACTTACGTATTCCTTTTTCGTAAGAATTTCAACGCTTACTAACTAACTTCATTGCAGTTAATTCTGCAATACTGAAAGAATTGCAAAACTGCGTAAGATTTTACACTCTACTTTTTAGAGTGTATGTTGATAATTTAGAAAACCATTAGTATTAAAAATTTGGTTTCATTTAGTAATATTTATTACGCAAATTTAGATGTTTCATTTTGAGTTGTAATAATAGCACTGACTGAACTGAAAATTTCTGATAGTGAAATGCCAAATATCGCTGTACTTGTGTATGCTATACAAATCGTTTATTTACGAAATATACGTAGTTATCAAAGTTATGAAATGTATCTAAATATCTAAATGTTGTTCTGCAAATCGGAATAACAAATGCATTAGTTTATCTGCATTCTGTAATCTATAGTAAGTAATAAATCTCTCTAACAATTTCCTATATATCTGATCTGTTACCAGTTTCTTTTATATTTACATTATGATCAATGTAGCGATTAATCGAATTATATAATACTTTAGATTTATCTATATGTACATTGAAAATATATATAATGTTTGATTGTGGTTGTAGAAATTTCAATACACTCTCTCGTATTATTAAATAAATAAATATATAAAATAATAATAGACTAAATAAATAAATATAATTTTATGATGAATAACAGGAATAACAAAACTATCTAAATTGAATAATATTGATGTTATGAATTTTTGTTAAAATTTATTTACCTTAAATTAAATTTCCTCAAGCGTTAATTTTGTTCCTATTCACTAAAGAAACATTCAATGCATATTATTTTAATATTTTTTATTATTTAAATTTGAACATTTTACAATTCCACCAAGTGATTACTAAATTTTAAGATTGATAAAGTCCTGTCTTTTTTCTCGTCTTTTTGTTACAAAATTTTTATGTCCAATAGTACATAGTTAAATATATGAAAAATAAATGAAATAAAATTTCAATCATTTTTTTTTCCGTAAACAAAACTTTATGTCAAAGAATGAATATTAGTCGTTTTTTTATGACCATATATCTTGAAAAAAACATGTTGTTTTCTGACCAAAAACTTAGAGATTGTGTACAAAAGAATTTTTAAAGCATATGTAATGCATTGTTGAGAGTAGAATTTTATGAGAAAAATCACATAAAATTGAGAAGAGTAGATAAAAAAGTACGTAAAATGATGAAGCTAGTGCTTTTTGAAGAATACTTCACATTTTATTATTTTAAAGGTTTATTTACATGACGCTTTAGATGTAAGAATTTCATTACCATATCACGAGACGACTTTCTTTGTTTTTTTTTTATCTCTTTTAGTCTCTTTTATATATCTAATTTTATTTGGCCTTTGCTCAAATTTATTATAAAACTTGAGCATACGCAATTCTTACTTTAATCAGGGGAAAAATTAAATTATGATATAAGAATGGAATTTTTTATTAAGTATTGTATTAAAATGGATTATACCTTTGAAATTAAAAGTTAACCCCTCGTTTTTTATGTTTTAAAATATTTTGGTACCACCTATCTAGGATAACTTTTAACTCCATAACCATCAGATAAAAAAACAAATTTATTTAAATAATAAAGAGAAGGTATGTTCTTAAAATGTCAAATGTTTGCATTAAAAATAATCATTTTTGACCCCAATATTTTTAAACAATAATGATGTTCATAAACCCTGTTCCCTTGCTCCAAAAAATGCGCAATGCCATTTAAAAAGCATTACGAAAAACAGGGTTTACGAACATCATTATTAAACTTTTACAAACTTTAAAAAGTTTTGTTTAATATAAATTCTGACTTTTCTGCCTTTATGTCCTCTTTGTATAGTTGATGTATTCAATAATTAACAACCAGATTTTTCAAAACAAATGGCAGTTTCATCGAGTGTATTTTTTCCGTCATTTCAATGTACTGTGAGTTTGCTTAATATTAGAATTTCACATGTAACCACTATAACATAGCATATATTGAAAACTCATTTTATATTGTGGAACAAAATTCAGGTGCAATTGCCATTTTTAATCTGATCTCTATAGATATATAAAATATTGAATGGTAATGAACCATTGAAAAGATACTGAAAATTATAAGATTAAATAAACTGTTATAAAGTATTATATATATAACAAATTTTTATTTACTAGGTCAAGTATCTAGTTCTCTCCTCCAATCATTGCTAAACATTGTGCAGCAAGATTATTTTGTAGTAGCAGGTGTTGGTTTCACTCTTATCTTCATACGAGTAGAGATATAAAATTACATTCAAATCGAACAGAAATACAAATAAAAAGTTGTAACCCGCCTGCAAAAGATTATAGAAATAACCTAGTTTTTTTTTACTCTCTCTTTATACTCTCTCCTATTACTATAATATAATATACTATATGTAATGTATCTCTATTGATATCATATAAATTTAAATAGATAACCACAGAGGAATATATAGTTGAATATTAACTTTATGTATATTACAAATATTACTTGTATGCAGTGTATAGTCGCAGACAAAAGAACTTGTATACATATATAAAAAATGCAAAACTAATTCAATTGGCATTGGAAAATATATGAGACCGAGGAAATTTTTATTGTAAAACTTAAAATTTTTTTATTTTTTTTATTAACAATACAAGCAAAAAATTGCAATACGTAAATCTATCAGTATTTTTTAACAGAAATGGTGTGAATTTTGGCATATGTTAACTTCATTTTCTCATATAGAAAGACGAGACTAGCTAACTATGCTGGCATTATTGCTGTATGAAAAAGTTTTTTTTCCTCATTAAAAACTAAAGCTCCGTTGCAAAGTCACTCTAATTTACAACATAATATAGCAGTTAACGTCCAACAACAAAATGTTATAATGTAAAAACATATAAATATGTTGTATACCGTACTTATAATGAAATTTCTTTTTTTTTTTTCGTAAATTAAAATATAATTTTGAATAATATTACGTAAGTGTCTGGTTTGAAAAAATAATTATAAATATTAAATCTCTGTGCTCTTAGAGTATTTATATACAGAACGTAAATTTAGTTCTAACAGTAAGTATTTTACATAAACGGAACTAAATAACCAAACTTTATATATATATATATATATATATATATATATATATATATATATATATATATATATATATATATATATATATATATATATATATATATATATATATATATATATATATGTTGGCAACCATTGCCGAATTCGCTCATTGGCCGAAATAAGTGACCACGTCGCGGCGTGGCAATGCATTTTTGCCAAGATCCGAAATTCAGCACTTGTGCATCGTAATTTTGACCACGTTGCGGAGTGGTTTTTAACAAATGCCAAATTGTTGGCAAATAAATTTTAGCCAGTTCGTGGAGTGGCTTTTTAATAATTGCCACGCTGCAGCGAGGTCAAAATGTTTAATGCGCAGGTTACGATATACGTTATTAGTATGAATAATATCATATGTTTTTTTTTTATTATTATAACTTACATCATTTTACACTATGGTTTTCAGTTAATTAAAATATTTATAAATTTATAAAAATGATTTCTTATTAAATTTGACACAAATTTTTACTATGGTCAACATTACGATGCACAAGTGCAGAATTTCGGATCTTGGCAAAAATGCATTGCCACGCCGCGACGTGGTTACTTATTTCGGCCAATGAGCGAATTCGGCAATGGTTGCCAACATATATATCAGTGGCGGCTATAGCGTGGTACTGCAGAACTGCAGTACCACCAAAAATTTCAAGAAATTTTTTTCAAAAATTTAATATTATATAAAAAAAAACTATTATTTTATTATGACTATTACTATTATTACTAGTTACAGCCTCGCGTAAATAAGCAGTTTAAAATCCTTCCCACTATCTACATCCTCCCCTCACTTGCTTCTAGGTACAGCAAACCTTTGCAGTTCTTGGCTTTAACATTGAGACTATACGGCTATTTGAGAAAAAAGCTCACATTTTTCAGCTTCCCCTACTTTCCCTTAAAATATCTATGCGAGATAGAGATGAGCGAGAGAACTGCATTTACTTACAGTTCTAACTCCCACCCCTATGCATCTAGTGTGTGTATGACATTAATATGAACTATGCTCATTCCGGCGCACTTAAGTTGATGCTCATTACGGGGCGCTTGATTTTCGAGAATAAAATTTGTAGGATGTGTATGTGTATATGCACCTGAATGCGCTTCGACGCCATACTAGAGCAATGAATGTCATTGATTATTATTATTTTTTTTTCTGCTATTTTCTTTGGACAATTAGTTTTTTTTTTTTTTTTTAATATTTTTATTCTTTTTTTTCGCATATTTGAAAACCTAATTTAAGTATATTAACTGCATAATAAGTGCCTCAAAAATATTACTCGTATTTTTACTAGTTTAAACTGGCAAAATGTGTCACTTTTCTACACCGGCCCATATTCAGTGCTTACATATGGCGTCAACTTTTATATGAATGCAATCTTACTAACCGAGGTGCTGACCATGGTTATCTTTGCTAAAAAGCATTGACCACTGTGGCCATTATCCATTAGTATCACCAAAAGAAAAAAAAGTTTTTTCGGTGGAAAAATTATGAGTTTTTAAAGGTCTAAATCTGAAAAATTTTCACCTGCGGCGCAGGTCGGGGGGCACGGCCCCCCGAACCCCCCAATATATGTTGCATATCTCCTTCTTACGCAGTACCCCCACTAGCACAACCTCAGCGCCGCCACTGATATAAATATATATATATATATATATATTTTTTTTTTTTTTTTTTTGGGACTGACATTTACGAAGTTCTCTTACACCCAACCCTGAATAGCCGATTAAAATTAGATTCTATGCTACACATAAATAAATAGTATTTGTACGGTATAAAAACAAAGAGTTATGACAAAGTTGATAGTTCATGAAACTTATGTCGCAGATTGTACATATGTGTATATTTAAAGTGAAAATATAATATCCTTTGCCTAGCTATATAATATACTGTATATGTACATTGATTATCAACTGAATTCTATATAGACGTGTTAATTAATTGAAGTTTAGATTTATATGTTATTGTGCTACAATGACAACACATAACGTGAATTTAATTATTTTATATATAAATACAATATAAACAATGTTTAATCTATACAATTACTGCATTGAAATCTGTTTACTTTTATAAATACTCAAAGATCAGATAAATTATGAAATTGATTGATTTTGCTAAATTACTAAACTAAATTTATATTTTATGAGCTTTGTATTTCCTCACTTTAAAGTTTAATTAACCAAAAATATTTAGATTACCAGGTCTATCAAAAAGTGAAAATAAATCTCAAGGCCTGTTAACAAAAAAAATTAATAATAATAATTATAACACGTAAGCTCTAGAACGATGATTTATCCTTCTTATTTGAAATAGGAAATAGGTGTTAAAATTCAAATTTAGTGTGACTGGAAAACACACATTATACGACTTACATGTCATTTTTATGGTCTTAAAGAAATTATTAGGAAAAAAGAATAAGATTGGTGTATATAAAACTTCTTAATGCTCCTTCATATTTAAAATATTTTAAGAAATTCAAATTTTATTTGAAGTAAAGACGGTGGTCATTACGTCGAAAGACGGTTCGCATTTCCTTTCCTTTCCTTTTTTAATTTTTGTTTTATTGTTGAAATTGTTCAGACGAGTTCGCAACCCCTGGAGTCCGAGGGCTGCGAACTCATCAAAAGAATTAAAATTATCACAAACCGTCTTTTGGCGTAATGGCCACCGTCTTTATTTCAAATAAAATTTCAATTTCAAAAATATTTTAAATATGAAGGAGCATTTTTTAAGAAGTTTTTTCAATACACCAATATTATTTTTGTCCTAAAGAATTTTTGAAGACTATAAAAAAATGACATGCAAGCTGTCAATTAAAATGATTTCTACAATTTATATTATTAATAACATATACTAAAACACTGATTTTTTAATACTCTAATAAAAGCATCGTTAAATAATAATATAGTTACTGGAATTTAATTGTCAAAGGTACAAGATCAAAAGAAATGTTGTATATTTTTAAACTTTCAAGTTTCAACTTTTTCTATGAACAATAAAATTCTGACATACTTAAATATATATTTTTTATCCTCGTAAACCTACCATACTTTATTAAAGTTTTAAAAACACTCCATATTCTTGGTACTTAATATTTTTATAAAGACATGTTTCAAAAGTTTATTTCAGGAAGTAATAGAAAAGTTTCTTATATAATATGTTCGCTATAGGAAACATTTCTGTAATATGAAAATAATTTTATAACCTTGCATTTCCTTCTTTCATATAACTAATGCACTACAGTACTGTAAACCCTATTGGTTACGTAGTAAAAAGTTTTCAATAAATGTAATACTAACTTAATATATTATTGTGTACCCTTGTTTATTGATAACATGGTATATTATTTTCTGTTTTTTATAATCAAATAAATGTTTCAAATGTATTTCAACATTTTCAACCGCACCTACTTTTTTTATTCATAGACGTAATACACAATTGAGATTAGATAGTTAAATTCAAAATTTTGTACTGTACTTTATGAAAAAAATACACTTACAGTTCCAAAGAAGAAGTGTTAGTACGACGTTCGCAATCGTGTGTTCACACTTAACTTTCATCAATTCAAGTTATTTTTGTAAGTTTTTATTTATTTATTTATTTTTAACTGTGGGTGAAAATAAATAATAATTGTTGGCTCAAATTTAGCAACATTTGTTCAATACAGCATTAATTATGCTACAATTTTAATATAAATTTTTGTTTTACAATATTAGCAAAATATTGTGATTCAATAAATCATAATTGCTAACGCTGTTCCAATTTAATAACACATAGCATAAAATTATATAATTTCTTTATTCGGTACACTAAAAAATAAAAACATATTTTTGCTTCAAGAGTAATTGGGTACAAAAATTGTAAAGCTAAAGTCCCCTAAATAATATGTTTGAAATAAATTTAATAAATTTATTTGAAAATACTCGAAATTAACATTAGTGTCTATTCATCGTAATCTAAAACTCTTGTTACCACAAAATTATTCATGAATTTAAATAAATACGATATATTCCATTCCAATTATACTTTTTTTGTTACGACGAGTTCTCTCTTTTTTGCTTTATGGGTCAACCTCCCTGACCAATTAGATCAAATATCACAGCACACAACAGGACAATTTACAAACGTACAGAGAGGGGAGGCTTCAATAATGCATCATTCCATCTAAACCTACTGTGTTACAAAAATTACCTTTTATATTACATTTACACTTATAAATATATAAATTGTACAATTTGTGTTAAAAAGTAAATTGCATTTTTTTTTTGTAGATATTTTATTTAAATTTTGTCAATAATTAAAATGCCATTGACAAACTCTACCGCGATAGGCGTGTGTTAAAAAAAAACTTAACAAAACTGTATTTGAAGGTAAATATATGATATTTAAATTTTGCCTATTCATATTTAAATTTACTTTTAAAATTTTATCCTCAAAAAGGTAGATTTGCAGAAATCACATAATTTTTTTTAATATATTAAATTGTACCTTTTTTATTTACAATTACAAGCATTCAAATATTTTTACATTAAATTTAAAAATAATTTTATTAATTTTGAATAGATTTACTTAAGGTTTTTTCTAATATTTAATATTTTATAGCAGAGGTTATGGAATTATGGAAACATAACATCACGGTCTCGTACTCAGCCAATCTCAGAGTATACTGTATGCATACAATTACTATTGTTAATTAGAAAGTGAAAAACAATTGATAGCCACTCTCCTTTACAAGACTGGTCAATATAGATTGAAGGTACTACCACCCCACTGCTCGTTGCTCTTCTTCCTTATTAACATTGGGGAATATAGAATAGCTTTATTCAAAATCTGACATAGATTCCCCCCCCCCCCCACCCTGATTTTCATTCAATTTTAAATAAAAATTCAAGCTTTAATTAAATTTAATTATTTTGTAATTAGTATATAGAACTTTAAAACACGTTTCTTATATAAAATATGAAAATGTAACATTTTCCTGCCACTAAAGAAATGCAATTACGTATCAAACTGTTCAGATCTTGACGCTAACCCATTTTATTATTTTTGCGACGTGTAAAGTCAAGTCAGTCAAACGTTTGTGTATGTGATTGCAAATGTATAAAATGAAGACAGTAGAAAAGCGAGCCAGTAGGGGACAGTCAAATAATTTGCCTGTGTCAACAACAGAAATAACATTTGCCCCACATCAATTCAAACAAACACACACACACACATACATAAATTTCCCAACAAACATGAAAGAAAAAAATTGTCCTTTATCATTTATGATTTCACAAAGAAGAAAAAAAAAAAGATAACATAAACTTTGAATTCTTTTTTTGACAAAAACATAATGCAGAAAGTGAAAAAAAAAGAAGATAAAATATGTTAATACAAAAAAAAAAAAAAAAAAAAAAAAAAAAAAAAAAGACGACTGTAAAAGCAAAATGTATATCGTCTCTATCGCGTCAAAACGTTTCAAGTGAAATTATCACGAGCGCGCCAAACGTTCCATCTGACACAGTAAACCCTATGTAGATGGAACGTTTGGCGAGCTCGTGATAATTTCACTTGAAACGTTTTGACGCGATAGAGACGATATATATATGATGTTTTTTTTATACCAATATCCATAGCTATATTTTGTTTAGCTACAATATCCAGATTTTTTTACATGTTTTTCTAGCCTCTAGGTAAAGTGAGTGAGTGAGAGAGAGAGAGAGAGAGAGAGAGAGAGAGAGAGAGAGAGAGAGAGAGAGAGAGAGAGAGAGAGAGAGAGAGAGAGAAAGAGAGAGGATGTGTAAATGTTACATTATTACAAAAATTTTCATGTAAAATAACCTCAAAAGTACGTAACTATTCATGCCACGCTAGAATTAATTTAGTGGTGAAGGTAATCATTGTAATTAAAAAATATTGAAGGAGAAAAAAGTAATTTTTGGTTTCTAAATAATTAAAAGTTAATTTTGTTTAACAATGTTTTTGTCTGCGTATTTGACTGCATAAACCTTATACAACATCACAGACGTGAGACAGTTCAGAGGCTCAAAAGGTGAAAAAAGAAAAAAATAATTATTAGTGGATTTAATTACGCACACAACATTAAAATTATTATTATTACTTTTTAAAACGTTGTACTCGTCTGATAAAAAATTTAAGCAAGAATAATGCATGTTAATAATAATAATAATAAAAGTGTTATATTTAATGTGCAAGGTTGAAACAAGGCTAACTGTAAGTTCACAAAAAAATAATGTATACACCCCTCATACACGTAAATAGCTCCAGTAGCAAAACAGTGATGAATATGTCATTAAATAAGTAAAAAAACACTTCAACTAAGAATACCCCTCCCCCTCCCCCCAAAGTTTGGAAATAAAAGTAATTTTTAAAACATTCTTTCAAAAATACGTTTTATTATTGAATTCATTTCTTAAAAATTTAACTGTCTAAAATTTGCGTTTGGTAATGGTATTAAAGTACACAAATAGTTTTGCAAAATCTTTGTCAAAATTGAAAAAATGATTTTTACTTTCCATATATTTTTATATGTTTTGTAAAAGTGGCAAAAATTGCAAATAATATGGTAAGAAATTTTTTAATGATAAACTTAACAGATAAAAATGTTACGGAAAAGGGGGAGACAAGGAAAAATGCGGAGAGAGAGAGAGAGAGAGAGAGGAATGCCAGTAGCAAAAGGCTTGGTGTCTCTTGATGCCTCACATAAGTGATATAGTGTCAGTATACAAGCAAGGTAGTCGAGTTGCCTCGTTTTTTTTGCTTTTGACCCTACTTGCTTTGTATTCTGTAAACGAATATTTGACCAAGTTTTTTTTTTTTTTATTATTATTTTTTGTATAGTTCCGAGGTGCGACCCCTCTGTGCTACTGCTGACCTATACACTTTATACCGTATATCTCTTACATAATATCGTACATTACATAAAGCTTATATTATATTTATTATTCTGTCCATTCAGCTCTTGCCTATATATGAAAAAATTTTAGACTTAACTTTTTTATATATTTATATACATAAATGAAAAATTTGTATGCGTGCTCTTAAATCCTATGTTATTAAAAAAAGAATAATAAGGTAAAGAATCATTGCTATTTTTATTTTACAGTATAAATTTTTGCGTGTATTTTTGTACTTTTGCTCATTATATTTTCAAGTAATTTACATTAACGCTAGAACATTTTAAATAATTTTGCTCTAAAAAGTTTCATATTATTTTTATGGTATGGTTTGAATAAGATCTAACGTTAAAGCAACCGGCAGTAAAAAGAGTGTATTTTTTTATATTATGCAATTTGCATCTCACATTTAACTTTTAAATTATTAATATACCATGATTATTTTGCAATTATGTCATTAAGTTACAAACTATTTCTTAAATTTTTTAATCATATTTTCCCTTTAAAAGTGTTTAAAAAAAACACTGTTTTTTTCTCTTTTTAGAAGAAAAAAAGTTTGATGAGAACGGTGGTGCATATTTAGTGTGGTATGTTATCATTTTAGATTTGTGTTACGAAAACCTGAATAGAATAAAATTACAATTTTTCATATATTAAAATTGATTTTTTAATACGATTTCAACTTTTCTTTTAAAAATATTTTCTAATAAAAATAATATATTGCATTACAATTTCTTTAAAAGTTAAACAAAAAATAGTGAAACACCTTTGATGAATAGTTTTATCGAAAGGTATAAGAATGATTATAAATTATGATGATGGTTTCACATTAATTGAAATGTTAAAAGTGTTATTTGTAAATATTCATGCAATTTTACAATGTTAATTTGCTTAAATAAAAAAAGTTCAGCAACAATGCTAAAAAAAATAATGTGGAAAAAATATTGGAACAGTGAGAAAAAGGTCCATTTTTTTTTTTTTTTTTTAAATTTTTATATTTGCCTTACTTTTTAGTCGGAAATTTATGAACAAAAAATGACGATTGAAAATCTAGTGAAATATACCTTATTCTTATATTAATAATAAAAATAATAATAATTTAAAAAACATAACAAATTCACGTAAAAATTAGTTTAAATTTTTAATTTGAAAAGGAATAACTGAAAGTGAGAGAGAGAGAGAGAGAGAGAGAGAGAGAGAGAGAGAGAGAGAGAGAGAGAGAGAGAATGCTGACAAATACCGCAAACGAATAGTGTTTTTTAAAAATAAATTGATTAAAATTTTCTTCATAAATGTTAAAAGGCACAAAAAGGTATAAAAGATAAAGTTCTTTCAAAAACTACTGTCCAACGAGTACATTGATATGTGGAACATAAAGTTTGATCAAATATGCCATTACTTTTTTTTTGTGCGATTCATTTGAAATTCTGTTCTTTACTCAAAGAAATGTTCAAGTAAAAGGTATCTGTGTGTGTGTGTGCTGACCAATTGAAACTGCTTACATTGAAGCTTCCGGAGCCTGCAAGGCGTACGTACAGTACGTACGTAGGTACGTATACTTCATACACATAGTGTACGTAACATAGAAACCTAGTACGAAAGTAGAAAGAGGGTTGAAGAGAAAATCGGAAATCGATGCTTGCCTCTCTCTTTACTTCGCGACCACAATCCTCCTCCACGTTCTTATATAACACACTGCTGAAAAGATACAAGATGAATGGACAAAGTCTCAATACTAACGATTTTTTCCCCTTCTATTCAAATATTTTTATGGTACCTTATTTACGCTTTTCAATGAGTTTTTCAATAGAAAATTACTATATACATAACAATTTTGTTTTTTAAAAAAAGAAGAAAAATTATATTATATTAAAAATATAAAGCTTATATATATGAAAAATGCACTACTTAATTTAAATAATATTAAAAAAGCTATTTTTAAAAAAAGAATTTTAATTTTCTCTTCTGTGTAAAATTAATTCCTGAGGAGATATGATACAATGCACAGGGTGGGTGAGAGAAGCGTGTCCACTTCTAATTAGCAGACTCTATGTTGTAGACTCACGTGACTTAATCATTGTCACCATGTACACTCTACACATAATACTAAATATAAAAAGTTCACATGTGCTTAATGAGATGATTTATATTACGTCAAGTATACATAGAAATTAAAAAAAAAAAAAAAAAAAAAAAAAAAGTCCCCTTGTTATATAAATTTTGATGTATATAAATTTGAGTTTTAATTTTATTACATACGAAACTGTACATTTTTACAGGAGTTTTTCTTGCAGGAAATAATAATAATAAAAGAAAAATACTTATACAGAACAGCTGTGAAGGTTATAGGTTCATGCAAAAGGACAGTTTTAAAAAAGTAAGGTCTACTGTACACACGGGTAGAAGAAACAGTATCTAAATTTTTAGTAAAAGTTTTTAAGGATATTAAGTTTAGGTTTGCAGAAGGGTTAGTTCATATCAATAAAACCAAGCTGATGTCAGTCTAGGAACGTACCCATTTACACCCCGTAATTAATCACGCTTGCTGAATGTCTTTTGTTTTTTTATGCTTTTACTTGTTAACACGTATTTAATTTTTTTTCTGACTTTATTATTTTAATATTCTATTCACGTAATTTTTTTTATTTTTAAATTTTTTATTTTTTGCTTTTTTTTTTTTGTCTTATTAAGGTCCTGTCGCATCAGCTGGTGTGAATTTTTATTTCATTATTTTAACATCTAACATCGATTTCAATTTTTAATATTTACAATTAAAAAATTTCAAGATTGAGTAACGTGTAATATTAAGCAAGACAGGCACTAAACTTGTTATGCATAAAACACGCCTTTCCAATTGTTATTATTTGTTGATAATATTTATTATAATAGATTTTTTATGTTGAAAAAAATAGAAACAAAAATAATATTATTATTTGCAATACACAATACCTAAAAAAAAAAAAAAAATGAAATGAATATATTATTAATAGTAAACAGACAGATACAACATGCTGAAAGATATTTTACTGCAATATTTCAATTCTTAAAGTAAATGCCTTACAGCTATGTAAATAAATTAAACTTTTCTTTTATTATTTTGTAATCTATATAAAAATATAAGAAAAATATAAGTAAAAAAAGAAAAAAAAGTGCCATGGAGAAAATACAATCTAGTTTTTTTCCGTACATGACAACTGTACAGTATAATACGTAGTGAGTGTAATGACAGTTTAATATCCTTCTGGTAGCGCTGTTGTATATGAAGTATTGTGAATTAAGAAACGTCATTGTTTTGTTCTGTGTCAGATATTTGTGTTCGCTCACTTTAAGCTTACGTAGCTTCTTTTTAAGGTGGTCACTGGTTTTACTTGTCAAGGGTTGTATTATATCTTGTTTGCTGTTTTACTCAAGTCAGAGAGAGAGAGAGAGAGAGAGAGAGAATTTTTTCCTACATTTATAACTGAACAGTCGTTACAAAGTTTCACGAATTTCAAATTAAATAAAAAATATATGTAATATATAAAATAAACTGGCAGTTTGTGTTATTTCTACAATACAAAAACATTAATATTATGCTAAAAGTAATCAAATCAATTTTACGTCCTTTTATGCATTTTTTTTTCGTAGCGATTGCGGTTATTATTTATTCAAATTCATAATTGGTACTCTAGTTTCGAGAACTGAAAACATTGTATCATGACGATTTTTCATTTCAATTTTTTGCATTATAATACTACAGTACATTACCACATTACATTACTACATTACAATTGCGCATTCCTAATTTTAAGAAAATGACTTAAAAAATAAAATGTATTGACGGATACTTAATAATTATATTATACTAACCCAATTTCAGCAGTACTTATTCATTATTAATTCAATTATGCTATATGAAAAATAAATATAATTTTGTGTTCCTTATAGTTATAAGTTATAATTTCTTCTTTCCATGTAAAAATTAATAATAAAAAAAAAAAAAATCATACACATTATTTTTATTGATATATAATAATATACCATAAAAACATGTGACAAGTTCATGGTATTTTGAAATTGAAAGGAATTTCTGTTCTTTGAAATAAATAAACTAACATTTAAAGTAAAAAATATTTTAACTTTCCCTCAATGTAAATTTTCATTCGTTATTCCTTATAGTAAATTAAGTTCTTTTCATATGGTACTATAAGATATAAATATATATTATTATATAAAACTTTTTCACGTACATGAAAAGAATTTAAGTTGAAAAAGAACCCTTCGTCTACAAGTATACAACAATATTTTTTTTCTTAACACAAGTAAAAACAGGTTTTTCTCTTATTTTCCCTTGATATTACAGTTTAATAAATTTAAAAATATTGTACGGTAAATTAAAGTCTATAATAAGTTTTGTTTCCGAACAATTTGTTGCTTCATAGAAAAAAATTCAATCCGTATAAAAAAAAAAAAAAAAAATTGACATTTATACCAAGAATTATTTTCCTGTTTTCCGCTTTGCACAAGAAGTAGTAAAAATAAACTAGTTAAAAAAGTGTGTTCAATTGTCAAATTGTGGCCAAATACTTGCACTTAAGTGAGTTGCAAGATTATTTATTAAAGCTATATAAGTATGATGGTTGAACATAAAAAAAGCGTAATGTAAATAAATCAAACTATAATTTTTCTGAAAAAAAAAAAAAAAAAAAAAAAAAAAAAAAGTTACATCAAATCTTAATAGGTTCACTATATTAATTTCATAGATTTAGATTGTATTTTTCTTTTTGTAATTTTTTTTGGTGAAGTTAACAGTTAATTGTGTCCTCTGCCAGAGATTAATATTACAGGGTAGATCAACATTAAAACATTGAATGAAATAAAAATTGTTAAATTTTACTTTCAGCTTTATGGACTCAATATTTCAAGCTCTCGTATTTCAAAATTTTGAAGCTTGAAATCTTTACAGTGCCTTATATTTGGGTTTCACGAAGTCCAATTTAGTTTAAAAAATCAAATCTATGAAACATTCAATAAGCTGATTGTCATTCCTCTTAAATTGATATTTTTTTTCTTGACGGTGAAATTGTTTGTTATAGATAAAAATAAAATATCATGCCTAAGTATTGTTTGTCTATATTACATTACAGTTTTAATTTGGGAATCAAACATAAAATTATGTTCATTTTCTGAACACAGTATCAATGATTTAAAATATTAATATAAATTCGGTTTATTCATAAATTTATTTTATTTTTAAAATATCATGTTTAAGTTCTTGTACGTTTTTTTTTTTTAGTTTAAATTTCGAATATATAGTTTATAGTTTGCTTTCCCACATGTTCATGTATATATTCATTTCATTTAAATTTCAATGACTCCAGCCTAGCTAGCATTCTAGTTATGTAAAATAAAATAAAAATAATATGTTAAGTAGTCTACTACAGTAGTTTGGAAATGACGATGCTATTTTTTTGTCCATGTTAAAACTATTTGATATAAATTAATTATTCATTATTTCGTAATTATCATAAAACGCAAATGATGTTTTTAATTTGATTTTAAAATTGTTAAACTAAATAATAAATTATATAATCTTAAATAATAATAAAAAATATTATATTACAATATTTCTGTTATTTTCATGTCAAATAAAAATACAAAATATTAAATTTATGTTGTTGTTTTTATATATTATAAAGATTTTATGTTTTTAAGGGAAATGCAGTATAAAGTAGCTTTCACAATTTTCATTAGATTTTGCGTAAGTTGACGTTTTTGTTTCATAGTTTCAGAATCTTACTTCCTTATTTACTTGAAAGTGGCTTAAGGGAGTAGGGGACCGACGTCGGCCATTAGACTCAAATTTTTCTCGTCAAAAAAATCTGAAATTTCGCACAGTGATATTTCAGCTTTGAGACCATTTCAAAAATATAAAAATTTTGGGGGGTCACCGTCCAAAATAATTTAATATGATTATTTGAAATTTTAAGCTCATAAGACCCAATGTTAATTTCAATATTTTTTTTCTTTTTTTCGGGACGGTCAAATATCATGAAATTTTTATCACGGCTAAGTGTAGCACTTAGCTACACAATGACACCAAATTTAGACCCAAAACACTTCTAGTTTTTGAGATATAAGGTCGATACCCTACTCCCTTAATATGTCACCAGAAAATGTCGCACAATCTAAATTATTATTTATTACGCTATGCTTTTTTTTTTTTTTTTTTTTTTTTTTCCAAACTTTTTTTATATTGTAATTATGAGAGCGGACTTGAGAAGCCCAATTGCTTGTTTAAAAGCATATTTATGATCTTGAAATGTTTAAAAAAAAATGTTGCAAAAGGGGCTTATCGTTAAAGCATACTATTCAAACACAGACGGTGCAAGAAAAGGCAGAGTAACTCTGTTTAATTTTCTATCCTTCATAAGTATTGTGAGTAGTGCGACTGTATTTGTTGCATTCTTGTTTTTGTTGTTGTTGTTGTTGAGAAAATTAATAAACCAAGACTTGAAATTTTTGCAAGAACGTACAAAATTGCAAGTTAATACAATTTATTTAAAATTTGAATCATCGGTAACATATCCAAGGTCCTATGATGAAATATATTTTTGTATTTGTATACGTAACTTTTGGCACATCTGTTGAAAATTATTATAAATAATTTGATTTATTACGTAAAATGTGCTGAAAAATATCACAAAAAAGTTATTCAGGAAAAAAATGTTTTCTTAATACTGTATTACAACATGTAATATTTTTATATGTACACAATATACACTATTTATCACCACGAAACAATATAAAATTCGTCAACAGAGTAATAAAAAGCTTCCGTCCATCACTGTCAGCAGTTTTCAAACCATCAATATAAAGCTCACGTATATTATATATATATATATATATATATTATATATTATATTAAAAGTACTTTTTTATCTGTACTGTTCATTGTCCATCACTAAAAAAATTACCTGTATGTAATATAATATAAATTATAATGCAAACATTATTTTGATAAAATTAATTACAATAATTTATTTTATCTAAATATTCAGTGTAATATTTATTTATATTTTATTATCTGTTTAACATAGAATATAATTTAAACAAAAATTTAATCAATAAAATTGATAATTTTTAGTAGATTGATACTAAAAAGTAATATAATATATTATGTATCGTATACTGTATTAATATATATATATATATATGAGTATAATACAAATATAAATTGTTCAAATAACGTAAGCATTTTTTTATCGCTAGAAATACCATGCAAGTAACATTTTAATTCTCTTTTGTTCATTTGGTTGAATCCTATACTTTATGTATAAGTTAAAATATATAAACCTGTATATTTAATTAAAATATAACATAAATCTCTCTGGTTTAATAATTGAAAAAAAAAAAGAAGTATATTTTTGTTTTAGTTTAACATTTTATAATGAATTGGCATTTTTGTATTTAATTAGATATGAAATTTTAATCATTTTTTAATCAATCTAATTAATTTATATATTTGATAAGCTACAAAAAATTAATTAATAAAATAATACTTCAATAGCATTTTTTTTTTTAAATATCAAGGTATTTGTTTTTAATGCTTATAGTATAATATATAATGTTAAAAATGTTTTTACCATTCTATTATACCTGAATTTATTCTGTTACTCAAATCTTTTTAATTATTATATATTACAGGATATTAAAAAAATTGACCCTATAAAAAAATATCTAGAGCTTATTAATTTTTTCCCTTAATTTTGCAATCTTTTCACATTTTCTGAAGCACTATAATAAAAAGCAATTTTAATTGATTTCTAAAGTTTCACAGTGCTGTAGAGATAAAAATCGCTGACCAGTAATATTAGTATGTTAGTTCTATTTTATAAGAAATCTTTAGTCAGTTAAAATTATCTTATTGTAAATTTATGGTAAAAAAAAGAAAGTTTTTTTTCTCTTAATTTGATAAAATTATATAATAATTAAATAATAAACAAAAAAATAAAGATCTTATAGAATGTGGAGATTTTATTTAATAAGTTTGGACCAATTACAACATTGCCATGTTTATCCCGTTAGCGTCATGAACACAAGAAATGTTTTATACAATTCATCGAGCCTTGAAAGCCTTCATCAATATATCGTTAAAAAAAATAAATATTTTCTTTAAAGTAAGATGAGGGAGATTTAGGAGAGAGAGAGAGAGAGAAAGAGAGAGAGATTACAAAATATAAAAGCCATTCGCTACTTATATTAATTTCAGCTTCTCTATACTCGACTCAAAAAACCTCAACCGATTTATCGTTTTGCCACTAATGTATCACCCATTTCCTAGCGCGCATTCCACGGGGGAGGGGGGGGGGGGAACGGCTGGGCGATACCGTAAAAGGTCGAACGGCAGGTAACTCAGGCTTTTTGTTGCGAGTATAGTTTAAAGTAGTCAATAATTATTAAGTTTTAGCACAAATCATTTATTTAAACAAAATTATTGAATCTCTCGTACTGTATAGGCAATGAAATATTTGCAAGCAAAACGTATCCCAATAGATGCTATAATGATTTTTTTTTACTATATACTATAGCATTTGAGAGAGAGAGAGAGAGAGAGAGAGAGAGAGAGAGAGAGAGAGAGAGAGAGAGAGAATAAAAAAAGATTTGATAGAGAGAGCTGAACAGCTTCATGACTACAGTTGTATTGTGTCTCATTAGACCAAATAAACCCAAGTCCCAACTCAATCTGTTGTAAGGTCACCAATGCTTGTTAGCTTTCCTTTGTCACACATTCAATACAAAAGTATTGTATATTATACTGTATAGTTGTTGTATCCATCTCGGCCACTGTTTGTTTTATTTACTGTATACATATTATATACTCTATATGAAATAATTTGTAATTTGAGCCACATTTTGTGTGATCAAATTTCACTGCAAACAATAAAGGCAAATGAGTTGTACAAGTTTATTATTATAGTGAGTTTTGTTACACCATACCTCATGGCTCATACATACACATATAATTATACAGTATTCCTATATATGTATATATGCATGAAATGTCAACCAAATGTGTAAAAGATTTAGTATTTTATATTTGCTATGGATATTTTATACGCAGCAAATTAAAATTTTAAATATGGCAATTTTCAAACTTTTTTTTTCAATGCTTTTAATTGAATGATGTGATATTTATCAAAATATTGATGGTTAACATTTTAATGTTACACATTAAAAATACTAAAACTTTTATTTATTATTATATTACCAAAATTTATTAAAATATTAGTTTTTTTTAGTGTTTTTATAAAATGTTAAATAATGTTTTTGAGGTTATTTATATTAATTTACTAATGCACCGTTTAATATACAAATATTTTATTAACTTACAGCAAATTTGATCGTCCACAAAAAAAAAAAAATAAATAAAAAAAAAATGTAAACTTTACACAAAATTTTTGTAAGTATTTTGTATTAGTTATTTCGTTATTTATTGCTTAAAATTATTTTCAAGCTTAGAAGCATTAGTTTTAAATTGTATACTATTTAAGGATATTATTATATAATTGTAACGGTAATGGTTACACTTTTTAGTACTTAACATCGGAAATGGTATTGATTTCAAATTTTAACAAAATATAAAATGTACCGATACTTTTACAATGTGGAAAATATTGAGTAAAAAGTAAAGAAAATTGACCAGAATTTATTTATAAAAAAGAAATATAGAGTTCAATTTGTTTCAAAACTTTTATTATCATAGTGAAAGTATACTAAAAAATATACCCAATATAGATATTTTATTTACGACATACAAAAAGGCATGGCTATAAATGTACCTAAAGATACCGAAATATATCTGTGTTGTATTGATAACATTTATAATAACAATTTATTTAAAAATATCGAATGAGGTTAAATATTGTCAGAATATGAAAATATTAGTTTGGTATCATTAACGAGTACATATAATGACTCCATGATTAGTTATTCCTTAATTTATATAATAATTAGGTTGCTAGTTTCTTTTAATTATAATAAATTAAACCAAAACAATCAAGTTGTTTATACTTAATAAGGTCAACTCAACAACAACAACAACACCAATATTAACCTGCATTGAGTTAAAATAATTTTTAATATTAAATTGATCACAACATATTATAATACCTTAATCCATATGTAGATAATAGTAGCATTATTCAAATAAGCCATGAGAGTATTATTATTTACAACAAAAACAAAGTAATTAATCAACAAAGAGAGTCATAGAATATAATACAGATGATTCAAAACGTAAAACCACAATTAATCTTTAGACCACGAATATAAGCATTTTGTATTCACGTATATAATCTAATTAAACTAAACTCTTTCTACAGAGTAACGAAGTATGACTATCATATTTACAGAGAAGGTATAAATTTTAGCATACTTGATCTAATTTTGTTAATATAATGCTAAAACTTTGAACTAGTAAGTCTGATTTTTTTAAAACTTTTAAATCTTTTCACAGTTTTTTTTAATTTTATTTTTAGTGTTACAAGAAACATACACCTGAATTTATGAAAGAATGATGCCCGGCAATACCGGAAACACAAGCTATTCTATCTTATGGAGTCATCTGAACGGTGCGCATTTATTTTTCGTCAGAGTGTAAATGACAAAAATTACAACTTAGATTGATTGTACACACTTTGTTTTAAAATAGAACTTTCAAAACTTATTAGATGCCTCAACGTCAGTCTTGGGTTCAATACCCAAAATTTTCATAACGATACTTTAATGTAGCCTCACACTACTGTATAACGATATCGCTATATTTTTAAAACATCGCCCATGATAACGATACTATATCAAAAACAATATTTTTTTTCGATAACGATAACTATATAAGCCATATTGCAAAATTTTCATTGATATAAAATATTGTAAATTTTTCTTCATGACTGTACTATACCTACAATGATTAACCGCGTCATTTATATTTTTCGTTAATTTGTATTTTTGTGTGCACTTTTCTTATTTTTGTGTCTATTATTTCTTATTTTTTGAGCAAAATGTATCGTTATCGATGCGACGATAAAATGTAAATTTTTGTTAATCTATAACTATAACTTTTATAAAATATAAAATTATTAATCTATAACGCATCGATAACCAAATATCGTTATAGTAAATACGATAATCGAAACCAAGACTGCTGAAAGTTATTATTATTATTTATATACTTTTTGCTAGGCATGTGTGTTTATAGAAGAAGCGTGGAAGAAAAATGGTTGACACCAAGTTATTGGTATCTAGGTCCCAAATGTTGGCACATCTGTTAATGAAAGCTTAAAAAAATTATTATCTCCTAAAGCAACTCAAAAAAAGTTGATGAAAATTTAGATAACCATTGCAGGGTATATGATTAGACTCCATGGTTGCATCAAAAATGTTTTTAACTCAATATTTCTTAAAAAGCCAACAATTGGGTCTTAACCATACGAGACAGGCTTGGAGAAACTTGGTCCGGATTTATTGCTATTTTTTTTGTTTATAAGAGAGAGAGAGAGAGAGAGAGAGACGTAACAAAATAAGGTGTATGGAACGTGCATTGAGTATTGAAAAAAGGCACGTTAGGCATGTAAGAGTATGGAATGTATTGATGAAGTGCTGTGAGAGTGAGTAGGGTATAGTTTATCGGCAAACCCCGCAATGGAACATATAGCACCAACATACTAATACAGTTATGAATTGTAATTTCAAACACAATTCAATAATTTTGTAGGGGCAGATCCAGCTTAAAACTTTGTAGGGGGCAATTCCCTATACCGCAATGTTTATCTCGGGGGAGCGACGGGCGGTAATTTCTGTAATGTATTTGTACCAGTTAGGGGTCAGTTTGAAGTCCCCTTCCACCCCCCTCCCCTCTCTCTGGATCCGCTTCTGTCAGTTTGTCATTTGCATAGTTTATATGAATGTTTACCTAAATACTTGGAAAAACAGTAGATGTTGTACAACTCTGAAACTCTGGTATTAAATGTGAAAATGCAAGCAAAATTCAACTAGAGTCGTCACGCGGTCACACACAAACGTACGGGCTTACTTGGTTTACCTCAAAAACGAATGTAAACATCACGTCATTTTCCAGACACAAAAACCTTTTTCTTTAATAACAATTTTTTTATTTACACTTTTGTGTTTTGTTTTATATATATTTATATTATATATAAAAAAATTTATTAGTAAGTTACATTTTTGTTTTGCTTGTCGTGTTATAGTGTACAAGAAAATATGAGACGTTTTCTAGCTTTTAGCATGACGTATTGCTATTACGTACAAAGAGAAAATGTATGTTTTTATAATTCAATTTATTTATTTTTCTTTTAAAACTACATCATATTTTTTAAAAAAAATTCTACACTTGAATAAATAATAAACTGTAAATATTTAGTAAAAAAATATATAGATTTGTAATATTAGCTAATCGTGATAAGGTAATTTATCCATATATTATTTTTGTACATTTATATTTATTATCAGACAAAAAAACTGGTAACATTTCTTGCCCAAATATATTGATGGTAAGCATGATGTATATTTATGGCTATGTACATGATATACATTTTTTTATGGCTTTTCCTTTTCCTTTTTTTTTTTTTTTTTTTTTTTTTTTCTTCTTTACTTTACAGGTGTTGTTATACAGGATATAATTTACGTTTTAGAACGACTTTCTTCATAAAAATCAGGATACGAGTATTATGTTTTAAATTTGTACCTCTTCAATTTTTTTGCGATTTGTGATGCAAAACATGCATTTCCTTACTACAAAAGCTAGAGGAAATTCAAGGAAAATCATATAAGGAGTTTACATTAATCTAAAACATAAGAACGTAACATAATTCTGATTGTAAACTTGGCTTTTAGACTTAAAGATAAATCAAATTGTAAAACAATACATCTTTATAGAACAAAGCATCATGAAATTGTCATGAATGCAGAGAGAGAGAGAGAGAAAGAGAGAGAGAGAGAGTAAACATTGCTAAGAAAGACAAAATTTATTACTCCACTGTATGTGCGCATGGGATACGCCCACTTTACTCTTGAATTATTGACTTTGAAAACCTAACACCACACATACACATATACAACCAACTTCCTTATTACTACAATTGATGCTTTTTTTTTTTTTTTTTTTTCTTTCAGAAAAATATTTTAATAAAATTTAAGTAAATATCTTTTACACATATTAGATACGAAAATAATATGTATATTATTTTCGTATCTTTGAAATATATTTCAAATAATTTCACTTGAAATTTGCTCTAGATGCTAATAGTTATAAGTAACAAAAAAATGTCATTTTCTTTTTAAACAAAGTGATAATTTTTGTTGTAGTGTCAACATTGATGTTTTATATGAATAGAATATATTACTTTTATAATTAAATTAATAGTTAAATATAGACCTATTAATAACAATGCTGTAAAAATTAATTAAATTATAAATAGTCTAATGAAGCATATAATTATTGACATTGCAAATTAATTAACTTTAGTTAGTATACACTGGAATATTAATTAGAATTGAAACCCATGAGTGAAGACAAACAATAACTTTTTGTGCAAGCAATGTAATGCAAAGAAATCGAAAGAAAATCCTTTGACATAAAACTTTTCAAAACTTTTTGAGTTTATAGATAAGTTTGCAAAAATATTAAAATTTAAGTTTTTTTTTTTAATAAAAGATTTTTCTTCTTTAAATTGCTTTACTGTATTGTATTTTTTTATTCTACAAATGAGAAAAAAAAAAACTAACAGAAAAACCAATAACAAAAGTTTTATGAGAACTTATTTAATAATAAAGCTACGTATTAAACAATGAAAGTTCACAAACGAAAATCAATGTCCCCAATTAATGGTAGCTTTACTTAGAAAAAAAAAGTTTTTAAGTTTTTTCAAACCCAAATTATTTTGTTTTTATATTTTGTCTGCTCAGTCATATTTTTTTATTTTTGACAAGCTTATTATTAAAATATAGGCAATGTACAGAGTATAGCCGTATAAAATCTAAATAATTCAAATTTTAATAGGTTATATAGGTTTTATGTATTTTTTTAATGCAGTATGCTATTTTTTTAATTACTAAATAGTAGCAATATTGACCAATTTTATCCTTCTAATCTTCATGCTTATTTTTCTCGTATAAGAATAACATTACAATTATAAATACCGTAAATATTTTAATAGAAAAAAAATCTTGTCCAAGTGTACTCTACCAAATAAAATATTATACTGAACGGAGGTAGTAAATTATTGATTTTTTAAATTGTTGTAGATAGTAAAAAGTGACTTTCAAGTGACTTTTAAACTAATTTTATGCATAAAAAAAATAAAGTATGACAATAATTAGGGTCAAATTTATATGCAGTGTGTTTTTGGCACACAATTCAAAATGCAAACTGGGACCTAATATTAAGAAACTTTATTATAACAAATACATAATAGGTATTTATTATATCTCATCATTATATCTAAGCCTAAAATATATGTATACACATGAAATTAAAAGCAATAAAAATTAACAGTTTGTTGTAGAGCTACTTTAATAAATTGAGATGTTATATGATTATGGATAGCAATGAAAATATTTTTCATCGCTATGGAATGTTATAATATTTTTCTCTCCAATGATAAGCTTGAGGGGTAAAAAACAATTGGTTCGATCGATGAAAGTCCCTCCTGGACTATTATGCTGCACTTTATAGAGATATTTGTCAAGATGCCTTACAGAAAGCTCGTCTTTTTTTTATATATTGTGGACACTTAGTAAATTTGACCCTCCCTCGCAAGTTAGTAAAAGAGAACACTCCTCTTTTCAATTCAATATTATTTCCACAAATCTCAACAAACTAAGAGGGGGATCTAAACATGTTGTACTAAATTAAACCTTTTTATGCTTTACATTGACTTATTGCTTTTTTTTAAATTAACATATTGAATTTATATAAAAAATAAAAATCAAATTGATTTTATAAAGATTTTTTTTATATATATATTTTACTTATATTTCTATTATTTTTCCTTTCATTTATTCGGATTAAGGGAGTAGGGTACCGACCTTATATCTCAAAAACTAGAAGTGTTTTGGGTCTAAATTTGGTGTCATTGTGTAGCTTAGGGTCACACCTAGCCGTGACAAAAAATTTTAAGATGTTTGACCGTCTCGAAAAAAAGAAGAAGAAAAAAAAAAGAAATTTACATTGGGCCTTATGGGCTTAAAATGTCGAAAAATCATATAAAATTAATATGCACGGTGATCCCCCAAAATATTTATATATTTGAAATTGTCTCAAGCTGAAGTATCATTGTGCAAAATTTCCGATTTTTTTGACGTGAAAAGTTTGAGTCTAATGGCCGACGTCGGTACCCTACTCCTTTAATATATATATATATATATATATATATATATATATATATATATATATATATATATATATATATATATATATATATATATATATATATATATATATATAAGTGTTTTAGGTATTATTTTATTGATACTAATAAGTATTAAAATTTGACGCGTTGTATAAAAATTCAACTTGTTTCAAAGTTTAATTACAATTTACTATTGCTTAATTATATGTGTAATGCAACAGTAATATAATATTATATATATATATATATATATATATATATATATATATATATATATATATATATATATATATATATATATATATATATATATATATATATATATATATATATATATATATATATATATATATATATATATAATTTTATATTAGTCTTGGTGTAGTTCAATTTTCAATTGAAGTAAAGGTAACTATAGACACCAATACCTAATATGAGTATTGTGAGCTCCTAAATTTTTAAATTATCACTTCTATATGCATATAAAAATATTATACAGATATATATTCCTCTACTTATCAAAGTTTTTGTATTTGATTTATTTTCAATTGACAACCTTAAAGAGGTCATCGTACTATGTTCTTAAGAATATCATTAAACTATTAACCTGATTTCATTATTATAGAAACCGTACAAAAGTAGCTGTGAACTTTAAGTACATATTTATATAATAGTATCAATCCAATATAATTAAATTGATTAAATCCTTTAGTATGTGCTACAATCACGTTATTAATTAATCAGTATGATAAATGGCTTACCTGGGTTAGCAAGAGGAGTTTGTATGCTTTGTGCAGAGTTACACTGTAGGATAGATGACGTCACTAATAATAAGACAAGCCACCCCACGGAGGGTGCGGCGTGAAAGCGACCACAAGCAATCGTCCTCATACCTCTTGGATCTCCTAGTTGCATGCCTGCTTTTGCATGTCACCACTGAAACAAATACAAATCAATTCTATAATTAGAAGCTGTCTCAACCAGATTTAATGCATTGCATTAATTAGTATCGATACTCTATACAGTATATCTATAATATCAGAAGTAACCTATTTGTTATTCTTTATCTTATAGGTCAATTTGTATTGTTATCATAGTCTTGTCTTTGCATGCAATTCATATATATGCAATTTATACATACATATATATATATATATATATATATATATATATATATATATATATATATATATATATATATATATATATATATATATATATATATATATATATATATATATATATATATATATATATATGTATATATGTATACACTTTAATGTTCAGTTTACTTAATGATTTTACCATTCTATCATGATAAAAAATAAAAGTGGTCGTAAATTTTTTTAAGAGTTGTAGAAGTTTCGTATCTCTAAAATTCAAAAGCAGGTCCTACACATTTTTATGTCATTTGAAAGTCAATGGCAACAACTACATAAGATAAAATTTTGAGACACATTACCAGCTGAGAATGTAGACAGTATTATTATTGCACATATGAGGAGGCGTTGTTGGAAGACAAAATTTAAAAATTTGTATTCTCGGTGACCCCAATTTATTGTTATTATTATTTTATAGTTCGAATGTATCCTACCCATGTATAAGTTGTTGTTGTTGTTGTTTTTAACTTTTACTTAAGTTATTCCGGTCAGCTTTTAGCATATATATTTGTTTTAAAACTTTCGATTTTATTTCCTGTTGTTACAGGGCCATTAGTGAAAAGAATTTTTAAGATCAGAGAACTTTTTTTTTTAATTGCAATTTAATCTTACCTATTAATCTTGACCTATTTGCAACTATTTTTTTTAAGTATGCGATCTTACATTATTTAACGGTAGATAATATTTTGACAATAAATAAATTAAATATGAATATTCGTTTTAGTATTTTCTAGTAATTCTTTATCAACTTATATCTCTATTTTATGTTAGAGAGTTTGATGATAGTAAAAGTTTATTTGAGAGTTAAAAGTTTGACCATTAGTACATTTATTTCAAAACCCTAAAATAAAAATATCTTCACATCACTCTTAATTTTCCCTAAAAGAATAATCTAATATAAAATCTAACAAATTTGATTTTTGTTTTCCTCTTCTCTATTTTATATTTATTTTTATATAGAGAAAATAGATATAAATAAAATATAACAAAACAACAACTCATTTCATATAGCACATACATACAAGTAAGTTTTTTTTTTCTGGATATACAACAATGCAAAAGAAAAAAAAAGTCTAGTGAAAGATCATGGTATGAAAGAAAAGTTTTGGCTGGAAACCATACGCGTAAAGAATGAGAGATGAGACCCCTAAGGCTGTCCACATTCAAAAAGAATTGAAGAGAGAGAGAGAGAGAGAGAGAATAAAGTAAAAACCCACTGAATTTCATTCTACAGTATGCCTATAGAGAGAACATATAGCCCTTTTCTTCATAAAATAAAGTGCATTGAAACACAAGTTTTAGTGAGCGAAACAAACTTGTCAAGATAAGTGTCAAGAGTGATGTTATAAAAGGCATTGGTGTGGCCTGTTAAAGCATGTTGCATATAAATATACTTTCAAGTTACTCATAGAAAAAAAAAAGTCAATAAAATTTCAACAACTCTTTACTATGTAAAAAAAAAGTGTGAAAAAAAAATATATATTTGCATTGATTTTTTTTTCAATAGTTTTTTCTTGTCTATTTATATCTTATATAATTTTAAATAACAATTCCAGTATACTACAAGTTTAATCTAGTGAACAAAGGAAATATATTACTACTTGCTTGCTTACTTGCTATTTACCACAATACAATAGTATCTGATTATTATGTACCCTATCGTAGGTATCGTAAAATGTCCACATTGTAACCATAAATTTTATTTTTCCTCTATTTTAAAACATGTACTATTCTTGACCTTGTTCTCCAGTATAATACATTGAAAGTTACATGTTTTACATTAAGTATATAAAATCAATGATATAAAACTTTTTTTATTTTGTTAAATATAAAATAAAAAAAATTGATTTTTATTCTATAAAGATTTAGAGTGATATGAACTTTTTTTTATCTTTTATTTTTATATTTTTAGTAACATACGTAATGTGCATACATCTTATTTAATATGATTGTTAAAAATAATATAAAACTTTAAGTAAATATCCCATAAGAATAAAATATGGGGAAAGATAAATTTTTATAATAATTGCCATCGACTTTTGAAAGCCCCTGCAAAATATAAGGTTATGCAATTTGTCGGACATATATTATATGCTTACGTTAGCACGCTGCAGAAGAAATAGGTGCCTCCAATTTTCGGTGAAACTTTTTAATGTGTCATTTATTACCTAACGAAAATTACTATGCCCAAAAATGTTTTATGATTTTTGTGACTTTAGTTGTAAATATTACCTTTGAAACAAAAAGTATTAGGATTACTCTACGTTATTTTCAACATATTTTTATTGCATAAAGTAACGGATTCTTTTAAGGGGGTAGGTGACCGACTGATATCTCGCAAACTAGGACGGTTGCGAATAAAAATAATAACACAAAATAAAGAAGAAATGTTACTTAAAAATTTAGTTATAATAAACATGTGAAAACACGATCAAATATTTAAGTTATTACACTTTAAAGATAACATGTAAATGTGGAAATTTAAATTTGAGCGGGAACTTTTAGTCAAATTAAAAACTTCTTTACAACTAAAAATATCATTAACATTTTTTTTTTGTAAAACAAAATATATTTTAAAATTACTTGATTTTATTTGAAAATTATAGTGTTTGTTTTATTGGAATTAAATCATGTACAAAAAATTATTGTGAAAATATAGTTCTTCTTTTAGCGATTTCCGGTCCAAGTCGGTCCCCCACCGCCTTAAAGCATTATTTTGTTTTCTAATGTTTGTTTAATACACATGTTTTTACTTTTTAAGTTATATTATAAAATATGCCATCCAAAATATTTAATTTATTCCTCAATATAATATTCTGACTTCTGCATATAAATTTTCGTCCTAAGGCAGAAAGAAATTCTTATTTGAATCCACTTGCGTAATAATAATAATAAAGGTCTCTCTATTTTACTGTTCAGCCTTATGACTATGCATGTAGGTTTACATACAACCAACTTTTAGATTAAAATAATTATACAGTTACAATACTGACAGAACGAGACTTAATTTAAACCGGAACTAATATGATTATAATGATTTATTGAAAATTTTGTTATTTATTTTAATAGTGATTTTTTAAAAATATATGAATTTAATGACGTTAATAACATAATAGTTAACGGACATAGTGTGTCAAATGTTATTAATATATTATGTACTTCCGGTACGTATTCCGAGTTACCTACTTTCATTGGTGTAACTGTATAATGTATACACAGCAAATATGTGAACAAAATATAATATATGAAATAATTTTATTATAAATCAATTTATTTATTATATACATATTAATAACAAAATGCAAATTTTTACATAAATAAATTAATTTACAAATTTTAAAAATAGCAGCATCGTTTTTATTATTATTATTTTTGTTTTAACAATGAAAAAAGCTGTTATCATTATTGAATGATGAATGGTTTTTAATGTTTTTATCAGGAAAAAATAAGCCCTCTGGCGTTGTTATTTTTATTTTATTTTCATAACAAAATATATGAGAAGGGTTGGAAATATTTATTCTCACTGTTAAGATTAATGATATTAATGTATTAAAAAGAATAAATGTATTGTGATGTAGTATTCATAAATATTTTTATATTTTTGTATAACATAATTTAACAAATACATACAAAAAAAAATAATAAAAAAGCTTAACAAAAATTTTGTTGTTTAATTTTTAAGTGTTACCATTGGATTTTCGAAGATGTTGTATTATATAATTTTCTGTATATGATTTTATTTTTAGTAATAATAAATATCAATGTCTAGCAAATATTATAGCTCAATAAGCTGTTGTGTTGCTAATAATAATGAGTAGGTAGAATATTACTACTTATGTTTGTACATAATAATAATAAATGGTTTTAAGGGCCAAAAAACGGCACAACTCAACTTACATAGTCCTCTGACTCTTGTTTAACAATATTCACTATAGTCAGAGTATTTCATCATTTCATCATCAAACTTATATTATGTATATTATATATGATATAAGATTTTTTATTAAATTATAATACTTTACAAACATATCTTTTTTAATATATGTACATAATATGACTGATAGAAAAGTACTAACATTTATAACAATTATTTTATATTTTTATAGTAATTAGTAAAATAATACTCAGAGTTATAATTAATTTTAATTTTATTGTTTAACTTATTTCATAATAGAGTTATACAGATTAATTACATTAACATTATCCATTTTTCTAATGAAAAATAGTAATAATTCAGAAAATATATGTATCCTTTTGCTTTTAATTTTAATTTGTATAAACACCTTATTACTTGCCTTTTTTTCTTAACTTTCTGGATACACTTTTTTCTTCTTTTCATTGTCTATTCATTCAATATGTAATTTGTTATATTATTACAAAATAAAGAATTATTTAAAATAATTTTATACCTCAACGTGCTTTTACTTTTTATTATAAATACTTGGCTCTATAATTAAAGTTATATAGTTAAAACTATATAAAATGTTATAAAATTAATTGATTTAAATAGAAATATTCTAGACTCCGCATTTTTCTAAGATAAGATTAGCATTTATATAAGTTTAACTTAATATTTGAAATCTTAGTTATTAAAATTAATCATAAAAAAGAGTAACTTAATTCAAATGGATTCATATAAGTAGCTTTAATTACTTGCTGAGTTTACAACTTATACGTATACAAAGTATCTTATATCTTATATGTATAGAAGGCAAAGAATTCAGTTTATAAAAGATGGCACTGATACAAAAACGATGTATAATAGGTGTGTATTTAATGGCATTTTTTTTGTGTGTGTATAATATCATACAATAGAAAAATCATTATATATAGCTAATAACCTAAGCACATGTCCTGTACAGGCCTGTATGTTCAATAACACGTACTCTGCTTAATTATTATGTGGTTTTGTACTCTCGGTACTGGTAAAGAAAAAATAAAATTACAAGCATCGATAGTGCAGTTTTTTTTTTTTTTTTTTTGACATAAAATTTATCACATTTGTTTGATACTAGGTTATAAAATATTTGTTAAAGGTTTGTATTTTGTAGCTTCATATCTTCAGAATTTAAAAGTTTGAACACCAAAATTGGGAAATTTTGAATAGAGCCCAGAAAGTGAATGTTTATTTTATTTTTTACATACATATACGTTATATTTTACATAAACAATTGTATGAATCAGCAGTACACCAGACAGTGAAATTTTTAAATGAAAAGCAATGTTTTTCTTCTCTTAAATCCTTTAATAAAAATGGGGGAAAATATACGTATATATAAAACATCAAACAAATGAAAAATTAATTTCTCATATCTTATCAAGTTCATAAGATCTTTGGTGATTAACACCTACTTAAAAGAAAAATTTAATAGCCTGTGACCATGTGATAATTGATTTTTTGTTGGTCATATTAACATAGGGTGGTATTTACGTCACATAACATTAGCGTGCAAAATATTATATTTTTTTTTCTATCTTTACTACTTTTAATGAACTTAAACTAGCAACTGATTTACAGTCTTAATGTAAAATGAAATTCTCTCTCCAAGTCAAGTTTCAAAGTCAAGTTAGAGAGAGAGAGAGAGAGAGAGAGAGAGAGAGAGAGAGAGAGAGAGAGAGAGAGAGAGAGAGAGAGAGAGAGAGAGAGAGAGAGAGAGAGAGCGAGCGAGAGAGAGAGAGAGAGAGAAATTTTACAAATTTAAGCACGTTGACAAAGTATTTATCAAATCATACATATTATAAAAAAAAAAAAAAGTAAAACTCTGATTTGTTGACGTTTTTATTTGTAAATTTTATGCGAAGTAATCTTGAGTAAATGTGCTTTGAAATGCAGGACGTGAGATTCAAACGCGATTCACTAGGGAAATACTTGTGACACAATTTTTTTTAGCACTCCTAGTCCGTGTATGGCAGATCACATACATATATAGGTAGCATGCTCGTAAAGTAGGGTCATATATGTTACACTATTCTGTAATGAGCATCATCTTTTCCACATAAATTTTTTATACCTATAAAAAACATAACATCGTAAAAAAAAAAAAAAAAAAAAGTTTTGGGGTAGAAATATTGCATGCTACTTTTTTTTTAACTTTTACATCTTTTATGTTGCTATAGACAATTTTTATTTCCTTTTTTTTATCATGTAAGTTAAATTAAAACAAAACGAAAATATGCTGAAAATTTTAAACTTTTTGATTCACAGAAAATGTAACAAAATATCAAATGGGAGAACAAAAAGAATAATAATAAAAATATTGACTTCGAATTGCCATAAATAATTTACGATAACATCCATTTTACATAACAATAAATTACGCTTTTGATAAGTACGCGGAATTTAATGTTTTTTTCCTGCAGTAAATGAACAAGAATATTATTATAAGAAAGTTAAATAAAGTTTAAAATAATGTAATAATATAAAGTAACTCAGTCTCAAAGTCGAAAAGTTCTTATTTTTATTTCCTTTGTGCTTGTTTTTTTCTGAAATTGTTACTTACAGAGAATAAATAAGTAATAAAATAAGCAGAACAAGCCATGAAAAAATAACAAACTATAAAACTTTAAAATAATTATAAATATAACAAAAGTAAAAAATTGTTTAAAAACGTATATTTTCCCCCATTTTTATTAAAGGTTTTAAAAGAAGAAAAACATGCTTTTCATTTAAAAATTTTACTGTCTGATGTACAGTACTGCTGATTCATACAATTTTTTATGCAAAAATAATTTTCCTCATTTTTTTTTGTTTGTTTATATATATATATATATATATATAAAAGGTAAAAAATATTCATATTATTTAAAAATATGTATATTATATTGATATAATTGTGAACAGAATTTCAATATAATGAATAATGAACAACGATTTCAGTAGAGCTCTCCAGAAGCAATTATATAAAGTTTTATAATTGAAATCTACTGTAACAAGTACCTATATTATATATAGTATACTTTAACAACTCCCATTAATTTTACTTTTTTTTTTCGTCAAATATTTCATGATTAAATTACATTGTATACAATTTTTATATGAGTATAACAAAAATCTGCAACATGTATTTAAAAAATATATACATATATATATTTATATATATAATGAAAACGATAACATTAATCAATAAAACATTATCTTATCTTTATTACTTTACATGTTCATTCCGCTCTTGGAAAATGAACGTGGTGTTGGGGTTGTTTAGGGGGTGTTGGGTGTTTATTATGGAAACGTGTGATACAGAGAGAGAGAGAGAGAGAGAGAGAGAGAGAGAGAGAGAGAGAGAGAGAGAGAGAGAGAGAGAGAGGAATACAGATAAAAGATATAACAAGAAAGTGAAAGGCAAAGAGACAGAGAGACAAAAAACAGACTGTGAAGTATGTAGAAAATGTGACAAAGATAATGGGAAGAACAGAGAGATAGAAAACGATGCAAAAGAAAAAAAATACAATATTCTATAACAACAGAAAATGAGAGACAGAGACTTTTAAGAGACAGAGAAAATAGACACAACACGCACGAGTAAAAAAATAGAAGAAGAAAATGTAACAGAGAGAGAGAGAACGTGTGTTGCGTCGCCCAAGTTTAGATTGGCTTCAGTATACATGCTCGTGACGCGTACCAAAGATATCACAAACAGTATACAAACTCACACACTGTATTATATAATACACTAGCGAGGTAATGGTAGCGATAATAATGCTACCCTCTAGCAAAATACACAGTTACAACATAAGCCTACAATAGTATACGAGTTTAGTTATATACAAACGTAGAGAACGTGTGTATGTGTTGAGAGAGAGAGAGAGAGAGAGAGAGAGAGAGAGAGAGAGAGAGAGAGAGAGAGAGTATCTAACTTAGCATATTCGCAAAATAATATAATAATGCCTCAAGTAAAATATATACTAACCATGGTAAAACTTCTTACTAAATAATATACGATTGTTAAAGGAAGACTATCATATTACTATAAGAAATGGCAAGTATTCTAAAGAACTAAAAATAGAGTAGATAATAAAAATTGTAACGTTAAAGTCAGAACTTCTTAAAAGAAAGTATCATAAAATAATGAGCTCTACTCAGCGGTTTTCTCTGGCTATACCAAAAAAAAAATGTTGTTGGTTTATAATAGTGTTATAACGAGGGTCACACACAAAATTTAACAACAATACTCGTGTTGTTTTCTTTTATTTCTTTATTTTTAAAGGTACAGTTTAGAGAATTGTATAGAAATATTTTTATATTATGTAAACAAAAATTGTATTATTTGTATTGTGCTCTTCAAATTAGTAAATTACTGCTAGTAGTTAAATAAATACTTGTATTATTAGTACTTAAAAATTAAAGTAAAAATCGTCTTAATTCAAAAATCTGATATAATTTTGAAACAAAGGAATGAGCCTTGATTTCGCATGTGTAACACACTTTTACACCTAACCCCCCTTATATGGGAGAATAGAGTAAGAGAGTTGCATAAAGGTATAGACACTATAAAGGCAAGGCGCGAGAGCCTTATGCTTGAACTGCTGCGGGTGATTGTAATATAACGTGTGGTTAATGAATATGATGTGATACATTGTTTAATCATGATCTTTGATTGACTAACATACTACTTACTGTTAGAACAATATAACCTATCTACATATGGATCTGAATCTACAATATACGGCTACAGTGACAGTGTAGCAGGTCTTCATAACCGTGATATACTATACTATATCTTCAGTCCCAGTATACAATGCAGTAGACATCAGATAATTCAACAAAAAATAGACTTTTTGTTTTAATAAATTGAGATAAAAATACAGCAATTGGACCAGAAAACGCCCCTGAATTTACGCGAATTTTAAAGCTATTTTGAGCATTCTAGAGAGAGTAGGAGGTTCGCAAAAGTAAGACAACCTTTTTCACAAAAGAAGCATATTTTAATTATTTTTGTCATTCTGAGAGCCACACAAAAACATGGTTAAATTTTTCAACACTGAAATAATTTTTAAAAAAGTCGGAGACTGAAGAGGCTATATACAGGGGTGTGTGTCCTATATACGGATAGAAATCACTCCTAAAAAGAAGACGTAAAGCAATTCTTTTACTTTTTATAATGGTTAAGAAAATAATGTGTTGATAGTACTTGGATAGTAAATTAATAGTATTCTGCTTAAGCAGAATGATCACATAATTGTGATATTATAATATAATTTAGCATGTATTTTTCCTCATATAAATAACATTGCAAATTTGTCGTAAGTTTTTGAATGGTAAATAAAATATCAAAAGCGTGTGTCCTGTAAAGTACAACATAGTTGTGTGACTTATTCAATATTATGGAGTCCTGAAACTTAATTTATTTTAATCTCCGATTCTATAATATTCATAATTTATGGAACAAAATAAAAATATGTATTCAAATTTTTGAATGGTATTAGCATTTCTAATGCATTAGAAAAATTACAAAATAATACGAAATGCACGTAACAAATAATATTATATTTCTCAGTTTTTTTTCCTTCTGTTTTAACATTGACTATTCCTTTAATACAAAAATTGTGAACCCAGAGAGCGAAATCTACAATATAAATGTTGATGATACAACAAATAAAAAAAAAAAAATTGTTCTTTTAACACATGCTCTTTGTTCTTTACACTTTAATTTTAGATTTTTATATGTGCGTGAATTTTTAATATGTTTTACTTGTTAAGTATTATTTCAGCTTTGTTAAAAAATAGCTTTGTTTTAGCTTTTATACAAATTAAAACTATTTTATTTGTAAAAATCTTTTATCTAGGATGACAAAATTGAATTATTATGAGGCAAAATTAAAATGAAAGAATTAAAATCTCTATAATAGTAACACACATACAAAAATGTATTTTTTATTAAATTTATATCAATTACTTCGTTCTTTTAAATTTAATTTAACATGATATTTATATTTTCTTTGAAGTTATAGAATGATAGCTGAAATTCAAACCAGTAAAAATAAATTCAAATCCATCACGCTTGATATGTCAGAAAATATAAGATAGATACTAAGCTTGATATAACAAAGACAATGATTGATTGAGCGAAACATCACAAGTTTTTGTTTCTTTGTGTGACCTTGTTGTTTTTTTGTTCTCCTGTGTGTCAGACGTGTGTTGATCCCACGCCTCCAACCCCACCTCAACGCTACACTTTGATTGACAAACGAGAAAAGTAACTTAGTACTTTGCAACTACAGGCTTTGGTGATTAAATAACAATAAAGTTTATAAAAACTTCATTATGATTAAAGTTAAAAGTTAAAAGTTAAAACAATACAACAACAACGAGATTACGTGCAGAGGTAAATAAACAAATTAGCAAATAAATCAATATGGCAAATAATACAAATAAATAATATTGAAAAGAAAAATCTTACTAAAAGTATGAGTACAGTATACAGTGTACTTTATACTCCGTTGCATATCATGATCATGAATTTATACTGTCACTTTTGTAAGTATAAGTACATGTCATGCTGGTCAAAATAAAATTATTATTAATTATATATTGCTTAAAAAAAATATTGTATGGGCACTACAGAAAAAAAAAAAAGAAAAAAAGAAGATAAAAACAAGAATATTATTAGCATTGTACTGTATTATTCAACAAGTCGTATTAAAAATATCAAAAAGCTTATATTTTGGGGTTATTTTTGAAAAGAAATATTTATATAAAAAAGTGATTTCAGATTTTATACAGAGTATTAAGTATTGTTTTTATTCTTGTTATTTTTCTTTAAAAAAAATATATATATATAAATGATACTATAAACAATCGCTATTTTTCTTGTATAAAAATTGCAATTTCTAATTTAAACATTATATGTATAAATGTGAAATGAAATAGAGTTTAAATAATATTTATACTTTATTCTATGTAACAGAATGTCTGAAATCTGAGATAAATGTCTATACCTTCTTTTCTATTCAGTAAATATCTGTAAAGTTGATTAATATTTTGAATTGCATATAATTAATAAGAATAAACTTATAATTATATGTACTGTGTAAAGCTGAAATTATGAAACACTCTGACGTGTGATTATTGTTAAATTAAAAGTCAGAGGACCATGTAAGTGGGTATGTACGTTTTTTTGGCCTCTTAATATAAAAATAAATTATTATGTTGTTGCGAACAATATGAGTATCTCACCTTGTATAGGATTGAAAATTAAAATGAATACTTTGCAATACTTACTAGAAAAACACAGTCATGGGAAAAAATTTACCATTAATCTTTATTTAAAGTACGTTATTTTGCATACAAATGTTTTATTTGATTTTTTATTTGAATTTGCCAATAAAATATAAGAACTTAAGATTTTTTAAAATTAATTAATATGTGATAACATAATTAACTTTTAACAGGTGTTAGTAGTCATAAAGTAAAATAAAAAGTGATAAATGGAACTTTTTATGACAAAGGTAATAGAAAGGGCAAAAAAAAGGTCTCATTTCCTTCTCTTTATGCATTTTTCCATTCGTGTAAAGTATAAAATAATTCACTGGAAACCACACAAAGCTAATTATTATTATTTTTTACTGCAGATAATAATGACTGTTAGTTTGCATTTAGCTACCTTATTTGTCATCGTAGTGTGAGGAACTGACGTAATTAATCTTCATTTTCTTTTTAGCACGAGGGAAGGTTAACATTGTCATGTTTAAATAGAAAAATGTTTTGTTGTATATTTATATAGTTTTTATTGTAATGTACAATAAAGCTCATTATGTTTGTTTATTTATTTTTTTCCAGAAAGTTGTGTTATATAATTATTAATACATGTTGTAGTATATTATGTGATGAATTTTTTTTAAATGTTGTGTTTTTGAGCAATTTTACTAAAATATAAATTAATTATAGAAACCTCTCTTCTATAATTTAAAAACATTTAAATTATATACAAAAAAAAATACATAGTTTTTATGTTTAAATATACTGTACTGTATTTCAGACCTCGAGAGAGAAAAACAACTTTTTATACGTTTTATTTCCATGAGTTGAAAACAAAGTAATTAAGACATGGAGAATTGAATAATATTTTGCAAGAATAGAAATTCTCCTGTGGTCCTCTCTCTCTCTCTCTCTCTCTCTCTCTCTCTCTCTCTCTCTCTCTCTCTCTCTCTCTCTCTCTCTCTCTCTCTCTCTCTCTCTCTCTCTCTCTCCATGTTTTAACTAAATATTGGAAACAAATGAACTGAACCTTTGTCTTGTACAAGGAAACAAAACGTTTGAAGTTGGAAATGTATTTAAGTATAACCCCTAAGGTCTTATTAATGTCTAAATATAGTTACAGTTAATATTACTATAATATTATGTAACTCCCTAAACTCTCTATATAATATTGTCAGCTATTAAAAATAACTATAGAAAATATTTTGATTTTTATAGCTTTATTTTTAAGAATAAAGATATAACCTGGATTGTATTATTAAAACTAAATATTAAAATGTTAATCACACAACTTTGATGAAATTAATTAAAATATTTTAGAAATACCGACATGCAACCGAACAACTTGCGAATATTTTGAGCTTTTCCCAAAATGCTTTGCATATTTTTAAAAGTTTTGTCTTAAAACAGAAAATTACAATGTACAGTATAACTATAATTTATTATAAATATGACGTGCAGTAAATAAATACATCCTTTATACATTGCTTTTTATTTTACAAATCACAAGATGGGACACAAATAACATAAATTTGCATTCTTACCTTTCAACGTAAACCAGCTGCACCTTACAAAATATACCGCGAGTAAAACTTATGCACTTTAAAATTTCAAGCAGCCAATTTTGTGGCCGCTTGATACTACTATACACTTCATAAATTGTTGCTTCATTGAAGCATTATGCAATTTAGATATCAACGTCATTGATATTTACAAAAATTTGTAAGCGTATATTTATAATAAAATGCAATTTTAATAATAATTTTCAGCAGTAATAGCAATATTATATCATTATTTAATTTTATTTTATTACAAAAAGTAATAATAATATAATATAATATTTATAATTATACGTACCCATAAATTCTTAAATTTTTATTTAGGGGGATTTTTTTTCACATATTTACTAAAATTAATAAAAATAATTTTGTTAATAAGTTGTCAAATAATTCACTTTATTTTCACACATACAGTACACAAAATACGAGTAAATCAAATTAAAAACACAAATGAGAGCAGCACTACAACCACTCGTTTCAGTATTTATGGTCAAACTGAGCTCTGCAAAATCCAAACACAAAGAAGTAGCTGATATTATTATTCACGTATACCGCCTTGGACTTTCAACTTAACGATACATGAAATATTTGGAGTGGAGGCAAAATATACAATAAATATTATGTTAGTAATAATTAATGGTAGCTTCCTCTTTATGTTTGGGACTCAGCTTGAACATAAAGGTGAATTCATTATGGGACCACTGTTCTCAATTGTGGTCCTAATTTTATTTTGTTAACCATTTATTTATTTATTTCTCACACATTTATACATATACATATTTACATTGGTCGTTTATATTGTTTTTGCATTCAGCGAGCAGCGCTCATGCGAAGGCATTTTAGTAAAGAAAGATTAAAATTTAAAGAAAGAATAATACACATACATACATATACATTATACTTTTATTTTTTATTTATTTATTTTTTCATTTTTAAGCACATAATATTATCGGTCCTATTATTTCAACAGAACAAAATAAAATTAATATCAAAGGAACAATATATTATAGTATATTATAGTATATATAGTATAGTATATATATATATATATATATATATATATATATATATATATATATATATATATATATATATATATATATATATATATATATATATATATATATAGTATATACTATATATTATAGTATATATTATAATCAAGAGTTTTATTTTTAACAAGTACAATTAAAAATAGGCAAGTTTAATTAAATTTTTATAGATTAAATAAAATGTGGCTATTAATTTCATGAATAAAAAGAATTATTATAACTTCTATTTTTCTCGAATGAATAAAATTTAATCAAATGTATATGTATATGCGTAAATAATTATTAATATTGTAATTATTTCTTTTTTTATGATATAAAAAGTAGTTCAATTTTTAATCTTAAAAGTAGTTTATAAAATATCCAGAAACGCAAACAAAATTCAACTTATGCAACCACCACAACAATTTCACGCATACATATATTCAGCATGACGTTATATTGAAACAAAAATCACGCATATATTGCATACTTTGCAGTTATTTAGCGTTTTCTTGCATGGTCTTCGTAAAAAATTAGCATTAATTTTGCATCCCATTTTTGGTTTGCGATAATTAAACCTTGTATTGTATTATAGGCCTTCATTATATATCTAAAAAGGGTGTGAAGTAAAGTAGTATTCCAGTGGTATTAGATTTATTAATAAGCCAAATATTCCACTTAGGATTATTATGATTTTCATTTTAAGGAAAAATAAATACGTACAGTAAAATATTTTCTTATAATTTTTTAAAACACTAAAAATGGCAACTTTGATAAAAAATAATTTTTTAAACCATTTTATGTCTATTATAAAAGCTATACAAAGAGTTGCAGCTTACTTATGACATTAAGTAAAAGGTATAATCTCATTTTTTGCTCGTTAGGCAGACTAGGGGCGATTTCTTGTGACAAAGCGAGTGCGGTGACATCATGGTGGTACTAATTGCATATAATATAAATTGAAATTTTGTGCAGCCATGGAAGAGAAACCACGGAATTACCTTCATTATTATAGTTTTGTAAAACTGTGATATATATAATGATCATGACTACAAACTATGGAGCTATTGTAAGATAAACAAGTGTTGGTTATCAATTAAAATTTTATGTATCACTTATATTAGGTACATAATTTTAAATATTGAATTGTAAAGTAAAAGAATGAAGTAATTTTTTTTTGTATGAATAAGTGTAAACTACGTAGTAGTGGGAAACTGACGGTAAAGTAACGACTCATGTTGCCCACAACACAGTATTAGACCAACACAAACATTGATAATAATAATTTTACATGCTCCATTCAAACATGATATCTCACGTATCTGGGTAGTTTTGTGGTCGTCTCAAATAAGTTAGTGAATTGTTGATGGATTTTACTATCAGTGGCTCATATATATACTGTATTAGCGAGAACAAAATGCTAGCTTTCAAAAATGTCTTAACGGTTGTATATGGATGGCTTTTATATCAAAATTAAAAAAAAAAACGTCAAAACTTTATGATGCCATTTGAAATTTATTTGTAACAGCTACCTATGATAAAATTGTCAGAAGTGACCATCAGATAAGAGAGAAAATAATTATTGAAATTAACATGGGCTCTTATGGGACTAAAACTTTAAAAAAATCATAATTTAAAATTTAGCATGGTGACCTTACATTTTTTTACATTTTTGAAGATACCATATCCTAATGTATCATTGTGAAAAATTTCAGATTTTTCTTTCTTTGCAATTTTTTAGTCAAATCCCGCAGTACCTGATTTCCCGCCTTAATGTTAAAAATGTATCAAAATCTTCTCATTTACAGGTTTTTACATACTTGCAAACGTTAGACTGGATTATAATTCCACTCCAATACTTTTTTTTTTTAGAACGGGATTGGTAGTCATATTGTAAATGCAAATGTCTCCCGAATACAACATACATTTTTTTAAACCATCACTCCTAACTCACGTTAGCAGCTCGGAATTTCCAAAATTTGAGTGAAAGGTCTCTCCACTAGACCATGAGTGTAGTTTTATAATCAATTAGTAATTAGTATAAAACTGCACGAAAAAAGAAAAGCTTCCGGTTGAGAAAATATTAACAAACTATAACAAAAGTTATAATACAAAAAATAATATGAACACTATAATAGTGAATAAATTTACATATTAAATATATATTTTATTATTCATAATATATATTATATAAAATAGACTCCATTAAATACAAATATAAGCGTGTGTGTAGAGTGAAACATTTTAGGTCAATTTGGTATAGTAAAATCATAGCTTTTATGTATATTTATATAACATTTAAAATTTTATACCTTTAAAGTTTAGTACTGTACATTCTATATTATATAAAATTGAATAATAAATGTGTCTATATATGATATTAGAAAATAAAATAAATCACTATAAATTAAAGCCCTTGTCAACTTACTTTTTTATAATTAGAATACTAGATTGATAATTACCATACCTTATTATCCATGAATTAGACACCAACATGTTGAGTTGTTATTTTTTTTTATTGATTTTAGCAGTTATTTCACGCATCTGACGTCACAATGTACCGATGGGGTCGTGATAGGGGCAAAGAACTTGAGAAAGGTGCTTAAATTTATCACGTGACCAGAGCGGTGACTGTGATTGGCGGCGGTACATCGTGACGTCAGATACGTGAAATAACTGTCAAAAAGAAAATAAATGAAAATAAATACAAAATTTACGTGCTGGTGTCTAATTCATGGATAATAAGGTATGATAATTATCAATCTAGTATTCTAAATCATAAAAAAGTAAGTTGACAAGGGCTTTAAGTGAGAATGTAATTTCAATACAAATAATGAGAGACTTTCTAAAATTTTAATGTAAATTTGTAATAAATATACTTTGCATAATCACCACAATTATGCAACATAGGCGTGGATTTTGAAATAAATAAAATTAAAATAAGTTTATATAATAGTAAACACTCCTTACAATACATATATACACGCTTATATTATTGATACACTAATTTTATATAAATATTATATATTAATTGAAAAATCATTAAGAAACTGCCACAATGGTGCCATAATTTCGTATAATGCATTTTAATTTGTGATAAAATTTGCTAGAAAATTAAAATGAGAGTGAAATATAGGACAATTACTCGTATATTTATAAAAAAAAAGGTTAAGCATATATTATGTACAATAATAATAATTTTATGTTTTAATATGATGTCCTGAGGGTATTTTTTTCTCTTATAATAAAGAAATTTCATTTTTTTTAAAGTCTTATTAAATTTTGTTTTCATTCCATCTTCAAAATATGTACATAACAGTATGAAAAATATATCATAACATTTCTAGCTGTTACAAAAAAAAAATTGTTTTGCAATCCAAGAAAAAATTGCTACGCGACGGTTGCGTAAAACTTCGAGCTAATACAGAGTATATCGTCCAGCGTAGGACTAACATTGTATTAAGCTATTTTAATAAAAAAATAAATGTGTATTTATATCATTAGTTTATTTTTTTTTTTGTATGTAAACAGTAAATTTTTAACCTATTAAAATCAACAGAAGTTATTGCTTTTTTTTTTAATTGGCACAGAATGGTAATTTTTTCATAGGCTTGTGAATGTTGTTTTATGCTCGTTGAAATGCACAAGCGTATACATCAATTTGAAAATCCACCCAACCCCACAAGATTAGACAATATAAGAAATAAAAATATAGAAAGATGCATCCTGAAATTGAAATATTATGTTTAATAGTTTGAATGTTATTTAATTTCAAGTTTTGAACATTAATTCTTGTAGTTCTTTAAAACAGCAATATTTTGCTCATGCGTGTACTGTGTAAATACACACGTTATTTATTTATTATATAAATTTCATCTTTTCAAACATCATAATGTGCGGTTGTATATTATAGGCTTGCTCTCTAGCTTCAAGCCAGCAACATTTTCCAATATAACTGGATTATATTTTGATGTATAGAAAATTTCAGATGTTTAGAATTCCAAAATATGGAATCTCTCTTTATTAACGTATTGACATTTTAATTAACTTTCATTCAATATTAATAAAAAAAATGTTTAGCAAATACTCTATACCAACGAAAATTTTTTTTATTAATTAATTAAATTTTCATTTTTTTTTCCTTCACACTTTAAAAAATTTGGTTATATCAAGTCGTAATATGAAATATTTTAATTCCCAGTTATTTCTAAAATGACAAAATTAAGTCAATTTTGTTTCATACATGAGCTATAAAAAATATATATATATAATTTTGATCAAATATTTATGCACATAACAGTGACGAAAAAATATTTTTTTACTGCCTTATAGACACACATTTAATTTGTATCTAGACTAGATACACTAGTTTCAAATAATTAAAAGGTATATTTCTATAAGAGACATTGAAAAGAAGATAAAATTTGATTTATGCTTTGTAATAAAGCCTTGGACATGCTAAAAAATTGAAATATATAAAAAAAACTTTTATGGTCAATAATTTACAAAATAAATTTTCTAGTTTAAAAAGTTATACGTATTTAGTGAACTTTTGTGTTAGCGTCTACTTACTTTTTAATGCAATACATGCAATTTAAACCCTGGTAGGTTTCTTAGTTCCTTAATTTTTTTTAAGTCCATCAATAGAAATAACAACAACATGTAAATATACCTCAAAATATCGACGTATTGTGTCATGTGATTAGTTAGTAAAAAAATAAAAATATTATAAATATATAGTAAACAAAAATGAGTATCTTTTGTGTTTATTTTAACATCATTACCGTTATCACTTGCCATATATTTTTATTGTCCTACATTTTAGAGTTTATCATAATAAATTTACATTTTTTTTATCATTAAACATTGTTTTAATTTAACATTTTTGACACTTCAATTTTAAAAAATTTCCTCGTATATTTTACAACGTGACATACAGAATTTAAAGAATGTTTTACAAAACTTCACTTTGTTGGTCATTTGTATTCATGCTTTTGTTCTAGAGAGAAAAAAACTATATTATATAATTTTTTTTAGTTAGTTTGTGACTTAAATAACAAGATATTTTTTAGTTTATTCAGTTTGATGTCATTCTTTTAGTTCATTATTTTTTTGAAACTTCATTCTCTAAAGTTAAAACAAAATCTTTCAGGAATTATTTTTTTAATAGTTGAATTAATTAATTAATTGGAAAGTCCTTACCTGTCGATAAGACAATGTCTTGGACTGGGATTGGTGTATAGCACAATAACACAATATGGCAAGCAAAAAAAAAAAAAAGAAAAAAAAAAAGTAGGTTTGATTAAAAAATTAGTAAATTTGGTGGTTTATAGTGGCGTCTATATTTCAAACAACAACAACTTAGACGCTTATATTATCTAACATCAGATGGACAGTAGCTGTAAATTAAAATAGCTCTTGTTATTGGTGGATCATAATCAAGTGACCCCCCAAAAAAATTACCATTCAAAATTTTGTAGTACTGTCATCTGTCAAGACATGCTCTGGACCAACTCGTAGTTAAAAAAAATCAGCTTTGGAAGTTTTAAGAATTTTAATTGGTTAATAATAATAATGCTGGGTCACGTGATCATGTTCCACGAATCACGAGAGCTATTTTTAATTAATTTTAATTGACAGCTGATGTGGGAAATATAAGCGTCTCTTCTCATGCTAGTGCATATATAATACAGTTATACAAACAAATATATATGTATATGCATATTCCACTTTATATAATATGGACGTCACATGCATAATAATTGGCAACGAGGGAAAATTAACAATGTATGCAATACCTATAACTTGTGAAATGTTTGTTTTCACTTATAGTTAACATGGAAGTCAATTCTGATATATTATTATCAAGTAACAGCTCCTACTTATTCTTATCTTATCATATTACGGAAGAAACATTTTAACATTTTTGTTAAATAAACAGTATTATTCAGTCGATGAGTTTATTAACGACTCAGATAAGTAGTCATTTAAAAAAAAATGTCTTTTTTTATTTTTAAATTGTGCAATTGTTTTTGTATATGTTTGGCTATCATTTTTCAATGGCATGTGTTTTTTTTAAGCAATAACTTGGACTAATGCATATTTCTGTGTACTCTGTGTATAGGATGAAAGAAATGAATAAAGAATTTTGAATTTGAAAGAATTTTGAATTTGAAATTGAATTTGACAAAAACCTTTGAAGGAAGAATCATTCTTCACTAGTACTATAGTAAAGAAGAAAAGTAGTATTAATTTTATTTATTTTGATCATTAATAACAACATAATTTGTACTATTTTTTACAATAATAATTGTGACCAGTAAAATAAATATGTTTTACTCACTTGTGATAATATATTTTACCATTAACTTGTGCTAAATTAAAATGTTATTGTTATGAGAAAAATACGTGCTGAATTTATCACAATTGTGAGTACAACATAAGCATTTATATCACAAAACACTTGATGGGACTTACAAATAACTTTAGTTTGTCCCAAAACCCAACTGTAGCTCCGTAGCAGTGATTAGAAAATTTTGATTTATACAGCCCGCACAACGTTTTTTACTAATTTTTGCATGTGTCTGACGTCAGAAACATGAATAGTCATGCAAATTGCATAATTTACAGTATTTGCACGCTCTCTCGTTGGATGGTAAAAATTGTCATCGGTATTGAAGATCCCATTTCGTGTTTATTCATTAAAAAGTACATGTTGTTTTAATTGGTCTATGGCTTTAAGAATTGGCACTGTAACCATGATATTTAATGTGAATTGTGTGTGCTTATATAAATGGTCTCTCATTGATTCGAAGGATTATTAACATATATAGATACTATATATATATAAATGATTGAACTTTTCATTTTCAAAATTTACAAACAGAAAAAAATATAATGAAAACAAATATTTACTAAAAGTGAAATATTCTGAAACTCTTAAAATACAAAATATTGGAAAATATTTTGGAGTTGCTATAACATCTTATTTCTCTTTTTATGGTATCATTACTAATTTACGTTCGTTGTGCATGAAGTTTTACCTTTGGTGTTTTGTTTAAAGTTTCTTATAGAAACTAGATAAAGTAAAAAAATTGTTTTAAGCTCATCACGAAAGAGTGACAAAGACAAAGTTAGAACGAGCAAGTGAAGCGGTCACCGTACAACAGCAAGTTTGGTGGCCTCTTGTGACCAAAGGTATACAGTATAATGCTTCGTCAGCAAGCAGCCATTATGTCAAAAACAAATTCACAAGTATAATAGTGGTCAAGATGTGCTGTTACATGGGCAATTTTCACATGTCAACTGAAGCATATTGTTAATCTGCAGAGACATAATTACGTGTCAAGTTGCTATTGTAATGTCTCAAGTAATTGAATTTTGGTGTCGGGAAAATTCATCTGTATCATACAAATGAAATAAACAATCATTAAGATAATATTTGAAATGGTTCAATTTAATTTTAGGATGATTTGCTTTGTAAAAAATATAATTATTATAATTTGACGAATAAAGTATTATTCACATGACGCGTAAATTTGACGCGCGTCAACGTGCGTCGATGCGCGTAACAAAGTTGGAACAATGTAAACAAATGGAGTCGTTCACATGGTTTTTGAAAATTACATGTGAACGGTTCCATTTGTCTACATTGTTCCAGCTTTGTAACGCGCGTCGACGCACGTCAAATTTATGCGGTATGTGAATAATGCTTAACATTTAGATTTGTTTTATTTTTTATAGTTGGTATTTAGCCCAATGTTTCACTTAAAGGGAAAGAAAAAAATACTTGTTACCAGAATTTTTTTTTGAAATAAATTACTAAAGTTAGTATTTTTTTCTTCTAATTAATGAGTATCATTTCTAACTACTTGTAATTTTCTTTTCCTTTGTTTATTTTACGTATTTGTGTTTAGTTAACGCATTTTTAAATCTTTATTTAGTGGCAGATATAAGATAAGATATCATTAAAAATTCAGTCAATACGTATTTATAAATAATTTTAAACTTATAAATAATATTTCACATTTATTTCCCTCAAGCTAATCATTTAAATTCTATAACTCGTAAATTATGAATGCGTATGATCTTTAAATAAAGCTCCTTTTCATAGACTTTATTTCTCTTTTTCTTTTCTTTTCACTATAAGCTTTTTAAAAAGTTCTATCAGATCTAGTATTCTTTTTCTTTTTATTCCTATTTTATGTTCATATAAAAAAATCAACAAGTTTTTCTCTAGAGTGAAATACTAACAGAATATTTTTAGAAAAGGTGAATTTATTTATATGAAAATATTATACTTTTTGTGTGAGACAGAAATTACTTGTATGTCACGAACATATGTCGTGAACTCGCTCGGCTGTCACGTTACCATTCTAGGATCAAATTTTGTAATTTAAATTTTGTAGCAAAATTAAATTCCTTTGTTTTGCCCGAGACAATATTCATATTATAACCCTTTGTTTAAATTTATCACCATAAAATTTGTTTCAAATATTGTTATATTAAATTGTGTAAACGTTATTAAAATTATATTAGAAATGAAAAGGAGTAATGAAATGACAAAAAACATATAATAACAGATATACGTATGTTAATCAATTTCATAATAATTGTATACTTTATGGTTATGTATATAACGGTAAAAATAAATAATAAATATTGTTCTTACGTCTTTAAATTTAAATAATTAATTTATGTTTTATACACTGAAAAAATTGACTATGAGTTATTCATGTAACCTCGACAACATTACCTTATAGCAAAATTACTTGTTATCCTTTAAAAAATACAGCTCAGCTGCACGACCTCTCTATATGTGGTAAAACATAATAAAACAGAGCAGAAGCCAACAAAAAAATATTTATGCTATGAAAGCGCATACATTTTGTACACCATAGTTTGTAATTAATTTTCTTTGTTGCGTGTACATTTTTATTAATATTTTACTTATTTATGGAATACGTTACTGTTATGAAAATATAATATTCTTTTATTACGAGATAACTTTTATAACCTTTAAAATCAGCATACTATTAACATATTATTTTAATATATAATTTACTATTTTTATTATTATTATTATTATACAACATTCAAAGTCGTAATTCACAAATCCCACAGTGCGACAAATTTCATTTCATTAATATAAAAACACATTGATAAAATTAGTTTTTTCTGAGTTGAAAAAAAGAGTGTATAAATTCAATGAATTCATAGAAATCAAAATTTAAATCAAATCTAAAAGTTTTTTTATTGAATTATAAAACAGACAGAATGTATAAAATCAAACTTATTTGCAAATGGATAAAAATATTAGCTGCGAAATTCATAAAAAAAAGAAAGATAAAAGAAATGTAATGTAGAAAAAATATGAATTAATTTTATAAGTTTCAAAGCCACTTTTATATTATATTTTTACCTTCTTTTTTCACATTATAAAAAACATACAGAGATTTAGAATGGAGTCTGATTATGTATAAAAAAAATCTATGTAAAATTAATCCAGTTTGTTTAATTCTATATATATATATATATATATATATATATATATATATATATATATATATATATATATATATATATATATATATATATATATATATATAAGTAATACCACATTCTTTTAATGACTCTTTTTATTATTATTTTTACATTGGTGGTTGGAATAAAAGATTTCTTGTTAGATCCCCTACTCATATGTACTTTTACTTTTAAAAACAAGTTGTTTTTAATCCTTCTTTATTTACAGAATGTAGAGTAATTAAAATTGAACATTAAGTGAAAAGAAAAGAACGTAATATATATATAAAGTAGATTTAGACGTTAAATATTTTGTTAAAAAAATGTGCTTGTAGTTTGAATAAAATCATGTTTAATTCGTGTACAGTTGAAATAATATTATATATATATATATATATAATATACAGTTTAAATTTTGTGTTGTTTTATATAAATTACATGAAGAATTTAGAATAAAGTTGGATTTTAAGTAATTTAAGACATATTCACAAGAAATAATATAATTTATCACACGCAATGTTTAAGTCTTCAAACTTTTAAATCTCGGTGTAAAAAAATAAAAATAAATAATAATAACAATAAAATCAATAAAAAAAGTGTACATTAAAAATATTGTATATATATATGACACCAGCAATTTGCAAGCTCTAATTTTTTCTCTTGTACTTTCTATAATCGACTCAAAAAACCTGAGTTACCTGCCGTTCAAACTTTTACGGTATCGCCCAGCAGCCCCTCTTCTCCTCAAATATGACAATGGGTGATACTTTAGGCATGCCCGATTTAAATCGACTGAGGTTTTTGAGTCGAGTATATAAACATTCACGCATTATTATTATATATTTTTTTTTTAACGAATGAGGCCCCACTCACGCCGCATTCAGTAACGGACATCCATTACAATAGTTCAACAATATTTGCTAGTTTTAATGTACATATGAAGCTATATGCATGACCACATGCATATACCTACATATATATTTACATTGCCCTGGTCCGTCTCCCTTTGCCCGATTGCCCTGATTTGATTTACATTGCCCTGGTCAGTTAAAAAGCATTTCCAAAACAAAACTACCCATATATAAAAAATATTGTCACACATAAATGCATGAATTTTGTAATTCAAAATGCAAAATGCCTGGCTTGTTATTATAATTTTTTAAAAAAATGCTATAAAAGTGCTTTAAATGTCATATTATAATACATTGCAGTCTCTTCGTAAAAAAATTGCATAATTAATATTATGAACTTGTAATGGCACAAATGGTGAAAAAAAAAATCACATAATAAATAAATGTAAATATTTTTAATGCCCATTAAGTGTTTCTATAATAAATTTCATGTTACAATGAGTATGAGTTTATGACATTTTTACAATAAAATTGACATGAGTTTGATGGCATATTGCAATTGACGAGTAGTGTCCTTGACATACTTGGTGATGAGAGCGATGGTTTCTGCATGTTCAATACTTTATGCACGGTCAAACACACTTGCACACAGTTCACTACTTTTTTGTTTACTCCAATGTGTAATCAACGGATTATAAAAACAAAAACAATAACAAACTGAGTTTATGTTACTAGCATTTTAATAAACTAAATGGATTGAAAATAAAGCAAAAAATCAATTATAGAATTATAAATTATTATAAAAAAAAATATTCAATTATCTATGTACAATTTTTCCTATATATTTTTTTAACTCATATGTTAATCATGTCTAATAACCTAATAACTTGCCAAAATACCTTATCCCTATTTATTTATTTATTTACTACAATTCAAGCAAAGTATTGTATTCTTTATAAAAAAACAAAAACTGATAACAAATTTTATCAAGCTGCAGTATATTTACCTTTTAGGTTGCAATTTAATGTTTCGCAATTCATCATACGATTACACAGTATAGCCATAATTTGTAGCAATTTCATAAAGAACATTAACAATTTGCTACCAAAATTATATATAAAAAAATAGTTTATTATAATGTCATTTCATGACATTTTCAATCGCAATAGCCAATTAAAGCAATTTTACACAACAATTAATATTATTAATTAATAATATACATTAATAGTTAATTAAACTTGTTTGTTTTTATTACTTCATATTTTATTATAAAACATTTTAATTATAATAAAATAAAATGATAAAATTTTTACATTATTTTTTAAATAATTAAATTAAAAAAAAAAGAGTGTATGTATATATAGTGTTGTTAATTATATTTATGTACTAGAAAGTTGAAAGATAAAATGTGTAAAGTTTAGTGATGCGTCAGCCGCAAAGTTTTGTCTCTTTAGGGATATTCAGAGAGAGAGAGAGAGAGAGAGAGAGAGAGAGAGAGAGAGAGAGAGAGAGAGAGGGTGAGACCCTAGGGAAATTCTAGACTTCACACAATCTAGTTAAAGCTGTGCCATTGCACTTGCCTACATGACGATCTAACATTAATATCATTACTTTACACACTTACATAGTGACCGCAACTTAATTTAATTTATAAATAGAAAAATTTTCATACGGAAATTTGCATGCACGCAATTTATATATAATTTACCTTTTTTTATAACTTACTATAACATATTATAAAATTATATTACTCTATGTGTTACTTTAGTGCATTTTCTTACCGCCCTCTTTGTTATCGAATTACATCTTTTGCATGGTTCCAGCAAGATATACAATATTATTGACTAATTCTATAGAACTATAGCCAGGAACGTTTTAGTTTGCACAAATATCTCCCATTTCAAATGACAGTTTTTGGTTAAATAAACAATTATTTAAGAAATATCGAGCATCTTTAGGTGGCGCGGACTTTATACACACACGGATCAACGAAGGCCTAAATACCTAGACATATACCCACGAAATCTCCATGAGACATTACTACAGGCTATTTTGTTCAATCAACTACTAAGCAATGAATTATTATGTATTTTATAAAGTTTGCATTGTTATTTTTGGACTTTTTTTAGTAGTTATTTTTGTTATTTTTGGACTTCTTGTTTTCTTAATGAAAACCGATACTAAGATGTAGCAATAAAAAATGTTTGAATGTTAGTCGTCAATTGCGTTAAGGTTATTTCCTAGCATCTAAATTTTCATTAGTAAGTCACTAGTGCACTCTTTTCGTAATTTGATGTTGCGTATATATTAAACCATGAGCTTCATCATCTCATAAATAGTTTTTTTTTCTTGTGAAAAGCAATTGTTGCAAATGTTTAATAATGTAGTTTAAAAAAAGTCATATAATGAAATGAGAATTACGTAAATAATCTGAAGGAAACATTATTCAAGTAACGTTGAGACAAAATTAAATGTCTTAAAGCGATGGATTGCATTCTTAGTGTCCGACAAATTGCTTACAAATCATTGATCAATTCTTGAATAAGATTAAATGCCTTTATCTTGTTCTCGTAAGACAACTTCAGTACCGTAACTTAAATTATTTTACTCTGAAAAAACAATTATTTGATTTCCGTATACGTACTCCCATCACAATTATACGGTAAAAAAGCTGAAGTAGAGGAAAAAATAATTTTTTAAATTTAAAATAAATAAGTCATTCTATATATAAATATATATAATATATTATGTATAAAAAATATACTTTTTGAAACAACATTTAAAAAAAAAATCAAGGAAAAAGTTTGAAAATATAAAAGTATATTGTTATGTAAAACTTGGTTATTTATATTTCCTTTCACTTTTCCTTAAGAAGCCTTCGTAATTTTTCATAATTTTTAAAATATACTTTGTGGGTATGTATACAAGGAAAGTAATGAATGTAAATTACAACTTTTGATAAATTTTGAGAAAATATTTTTACATAGGAAAAAAAAAATATGAGCAATTATTATAAGTCTTGTAAGTACATATTTTTTTTTACCTTTATAATAATAGTGATTATATGGTAGGAAAAACTTTTCACTCAAAGTTAATAATTATAAGTAAGCTATGTTAGCCATTAAAAAAAATACAACTATAAAACGTATATTTTATAGTTTAGACAGGGCAAGTATAAAAGCCAAACGTAAAAAAAAAAAAAAAAAAAAAAAAAAAAAAAAAAAAATGTAAACTTTTTTTTTGTTTATATAAAGTATTAATCGGCAATATAAACAAACAAAAACAAAAACGTCGTATTTTTTAAAAGCTCAAAAAAAGGCTTTTGGTCTGATATTTATATATATGCTTACCTTAACGTATAAAAGTGGCTTTGATCGTTATTTATATCGAAAACAAGTTATTGATAGTGACTTTTACTAAAATATACTTCATTATTATATACTCGTCTCTTTCTGCGTCGAACAAACATAAATATAAAAAGTATTTAAAAATATGTTTTAATATCCCTTTTTATGCTTGTTCAAGCATGATAACATTTTTTTATTATGATTTAAATATGTACTTTATATATTTTTCGTCCGAATTCTTGTATTGGAAAAGTATTTACTAAAAAGCGTTTATAATCGTCAGAGAGAGAGAGAGAGAGAGAGAGAGAGAGAAACTTAAAAAAAATCTAAAAAAAGAAAAGAGCGGTACAATTTTTCAAAAGCTTTTAATACCTTTGAGAGTTTTTTGGTATCATTTTTTACTATGTTATCTTATGTTAAATGACCTTTTTACTTTTATATAAAAAAAAGCATCAAGTAAAAAGGTAACTAATCACTACTTTTTTTCTTCAGTAACTTTGAAACTGTGTCTTTTGTGCAGCAATTGTATACATTCATCACAATGACAAAGAGTCAGTGAAATATTATTTTCAAACTTGATATAGCAGGGGGTAGAATTACTTTTTTGTAAAACAGTTTTGATAAACTTAATTCTTGTATTTCTAAAATTGAGTCTGAGTAAATTATATTTATATTTAAATGTTAGATGCAAATTTATATCTTACATTTTTTTTTATTATTATTCATTTATTTGAATTATTTAGATTTTTTTTATAATTTAATTTATGTCTTCCATTATAATTGTATTTCACTGTTGCAAACTTAGTGATCCAAATGTGCAATGAATGCTTTTCTTATAGAAAAACTAGCTTGATAATAAAAAATTGCAACAGTAAAAGATATATTAATGCAAGTCATGAATTGTAGTATTTTTTAGAAATCTTAAAAGTAAATACTTTGCTTGTACTACATGCACTACTACCACTGCATACGATTGTATTAATGTTTCTTGAAGCAAAATTTAAATAAAAAATAATAATAAAGCCATCAAAAGACGTAAAAATATAAAATTATCAAATTAAATATTAGAAAGGCAAATTTCTTCAAAATAAATTAAAAAGAAGCTTTTTGTTTGGATCAGATTACAGACAAAAGGAGACGTGTGGCATAAATAATAAAATGATTATGTAACCCTGTAATTTAATAGACATAGAAATTTAAATAATTAATTATTTCCTACTTGTATTTCAAGCACGCTATAATAAATAATGAGGATCAGATCAATGAAATATAAAGGTTTAAAATATTAAGAAAACATTTGGTAGGTATATGTATTAAACATGTATTCTTAAGAAAAAAATTTAATACGTCGGTTAAAAAATCACCACTACAAAACGTTTTAAAATTTACATTCGTTATATAGCTAAAAATAATATAATAATAGTTATGAGCAAATATTTCATTTAATAACATGTTTTAAATGTAACCACAGCTTTTGTAATTTTTAATATTACAACAATCTTTCTTAAATTAAAAATAAAGTAAAAGAAAATAAATGAAAAGAAAAAGAGAAACAATAATAATAAAAATAATGAAAGAAACATGTTATTATATACGAAATTAATTTTAGAGTTTGTTGTTAAAATTATATAGAAGATTGAAAGAGAGAGAGAGAGAGAGAGAGAGAGAGAGAGAGAAAGGCATTATATAAAATAAATTTTATATTCAAAATATAATCAGGTTGTACAATTTCATTTCCTAATTTAGTTTACATGAGCGAGTTTAATATAAAATCATCAAGTTTTACCTTCTCTCTCTCTCTCTCTCTCTCTGCAGGCAACTAGGGTGTTAATTTGCCAGCGTAGCTCTCACGTAGGTCCACTACTTTATTTATAACCAGCAACTTGTCTAATATGATTTCCAAACTCGTTACTACAATTTCCTCACTCTTTTAAACTTCATTATTTATTTTTTCTTAAGACAAAATTGTTACTTTATTAAAGAAAAAAGAAGTAAAAATTTGCATACTTTTTTCATGTAAATTATTTTATGATTCTGTAAGAAATATTGTTAATTTCTTAACTTTTGTAAAAAAAAAAATATATATATACATCTTAGAAGAGAGGATTAGTAAAACAATTTTCTTTCAGTGTTGTGCAGACTGAATCTTCTATCCTCAAACTATTTAATACGTGATATGTAAGTACGCAGTTTAAAAATTTCAATTATTTATTTATTTAATTAATAGAAAAAATGCATTAAAGAATGATTCTATATTTAAAAAAAATATACACGTTTTTATTTCATTGTATAATTTTTTTTACCATTAAAAAAAAAAAATAAAAAAAGATTTACATTATCAGCCAAGTTTATTTACTTTGTCGGCTTTTCAACGTTTCTTAAAGTGGTTTCTTTGAACTGTAATTAAAGAGAGATTTACAACATTAATAGGAAACTTTTAAACTAACAATAACTTCGTAGCAAGACAATCATATTATTGTAAAATTATTATAATACAGTTCAGAACATGTACAGTACAGAGCTTAAAAATTGTTAAAGAGACACTATTGGTCCACAAAATTACAATAGCAAGGTGTGTCTACTTCTGCCTGCTCAGGCTAGTTGTCATTTTAGTGGCCAACGACATGAATATAAGCACACCTCCTTGACTATGCACACCTTCTCTGTCTGTCTATCAGAGTATTATGCTTGCTTACTGCCGACCAGCCGTCTGTAGCACGCACCACGTCTCTCTCTCTCTCTCTCTCTCTCTCTCTCTCTCTCTCTCTCTCTCTCTCTCTCTCTCTCTCTCTCTCTCTCTCTCTCTCTCTCTCTCTCTCTCTCTCTCTCTCTCAGAATAAATAATATGCTTGTCTGCTTGTCCAACGCGCACCATCTCTCTCTATTTCAATGATATCGCTTACTATGTATTTTTTCTGGAGCAACAGCAAACAAGTTTAGAGGAAGCATATATTATAATAAATATTTTGTTTGAACGAGACATTCGAGAGAGAACAACACACGGCAGGTCTAGCAGGCAGGTTTAATATTTTGGTTCTTAAAAAAAGCAAGAGGGAGAGAGAGAGAGAGAGAGAGAGAGAGAGAGAGAGAGAGAGAGAGAGAGAGAGAGAGAGAGACGTGGTGCTCCAGAAGGCTGGTCGGCAGCAGGCTGGCTTAATACTCTGATTCTGATAGAGAGAGAGAGAAGATGTGCATAGTCAAGGAGGTGTGCTTATATTTATGTCGTTGGCCACTAAAATGACAACTAGCCTGAGAACGCGGAGAAATGCAGCAGTAGTCACACCTTGCTATTGTAATTTTGTGGAGCTATATTTCCTTTGTTAACATTTTATCTGCTCCCTACTGTACATAAAGAAATCACTAATATATTTATTATTATTATTACTTTATGGTTTAAAATATGAGTTTCAGAGTATGAAATACGAAACTTCCTGTTTTCTAAAGTTTTACAATGAACAAAACATTGTTTGCAAAAACAACCGGTAGCAAAGTCCAATAGTTTTCTCTAGATTGAAAAACCACGAGTACAAAAAATACCCTGCAGCCATCAATCTTTCCATTTCACTACACATTGAAAATAAATAACAAAGAATACTTTTTCCTACAGTGAAAACAAATTGTAGTGCTCTGAAATAATTAATTACGTATTTTGTAATATTATAATTTTATTGATATTACTTAGAGCTGCATAAAAAAAGTATTTGAAATAATACAAAATGTTTAATTTGTTATTGTGTAGTAAATTAAGCGTTTAAAATATTGTTCTCAAATTATTACTAAATTTTGCAATATTAAACAATTAAATTAAGTTATTTAATTGACGTAAGTTTAAAGATTTCATTTGGAACGAGACGATGAAAAAGTTATCAGATTTTGAAATATATACCTAACCTTTTGATTTTAATAGCGTTCTTCTCCTACAGTCTTGCGACCAGCCTGCCTAGACGTTTCCACGGTTTCTCTAGGCTGTCATGGCGAATGCCGGGTTGTGTACTTAGGCCGTGGCCGGCCCGTGTGTGCTTTTCTATTAATTTGGAAAGTCCTTACCTGTCGATAAGACAATGTCTTGACTGGGACTGGGATTGGTGTAGCACAATAATACAATATGGCAAGCAAAATAACATCACAAATGCTATTTAAATAATATATAGTGTCACATTATTTTTTTTTATAACCCAATAGGATACAAGAGTGTTGCCGGACCGTGTAAAATATTTCAAGATCTATACAACACATGTATTGATTTAATTTCAACATGAATGTAAAACAGCTTAAAATAAAATACCTTAAAATACTTTATGTAAATATAAAAGAAACCTCTTTTTAAAAGCAACAGCGCAAAAAGTAATAAAACACTGTCTCAAATTAGGAAGTTGAAAACTTGGTCCATATTTCATGGTTTGTAAGCTGGAGAGGATTATTGATAGCAAGCAGTGAAAAACATTTGACATAGGAGTATTAATAACAATATTGGAACGTTCAACTGTCATATTAGCATCGATCTTCAAGAAAGAAAAAAACACTAAATTTTATAATAAATAGTCAGTCTTTACAAAGTGTGAGAGTCGTATATTGCAATAACTTTATTTTTAAAACAAATATATATTTTTTTTATTTAAATCGTTAGCTATTACGTGACTCTTTATTGTACGTCGATGCAAAAGTTTGAAAGTAACTTCATTTTATTTAAAAAAATAAATTGAAATAATATCTTAATATTAATTTTGAAACTGCGTGTTTCAAACCTGTCAAGAGTATTTTATGTCCTTTCAACTTTTATATTTTTCTATATAAATAACGGTTTTTATTTGCCGCTAGATATTTGAATTATTTTCAATAATGCTGATCATATTCTTTTATGTCTAAATAAAGCATTACGTAAATTTGATAACTTTTGTTTTTAAGTCTAATTTACGTTGCTAAAATTTATTGAAAGGGAAATAGATATCATAGGAGAGGTGGAAAAAGTAGATCAGGTTTCTGAAATTTATAATTATTATACGTATGTGCAAAACTCTCAAAGAATATTACACTAGCTCGTCCTATAAACCACACACAAATATTGAGCCAGCTTCGAAAATGTCCCTTTGTTAAAAACAGCTGGTTATGACGTCGTTACCTGTTTACTACGTTTATACATATGGTCGATCATTGTTATTTCTTCTTTTAGAACTTTTAACTTGATAAGAATGAACGAAACTTCCCAAGAAAAAGTTCCAGTCTCAATCTGTGACTCACTTTTATCGGCTCAAAAAAACAAGATCAACCAATGAATGTGTCTTATTTTGTTGGTCAGCCAATCACTGTTATTGAGATTCACTTTACTTTACAGAACGAGCTATAATATACCAAAACTATGGTATTTAGCTATGTATTACTGTACTGTACATTATAATGTATAACAATTAATTGCAGTAATATTCCTTTACACCTTTTGTTTATTAAATTTTATATTTATTAACAACCATCAATAATTATTATTTTATAACAGACATTGACATAACAATACCTCTATATGTATGTATACGTTATTTTTATCTATCTTTATACATACATATTTATATAATTTTAATTACCTGTCAGTAATATTTCATCATTTTCAATTAATAGTTTATTATTGATTAACATTACATCAATAATCAATATATTTTGATGTTTTTCTTTGATGATACATTTCGTAATTATTAAATTTGAAATATAGACTGCACTGCAGTTTGAAGATCTATACTGCAGTTATAAAGACTAAAAAAAAAAGTTAATAATTTTCGTATTGCTTATACGCTTGTACTGTAGTTATAAAGACTCAAAAAAAAAAGTTAATAATTTTCGTATTGCTTATACGCTTGTACTGTAGTTATAAAGACTAAAAAAAAAAAAGTTAATAATTTTCGTATTGCTTGCATATATCATATACTTAACGAATATTTTTATTTAACGAGAAAAATGTCATATACAATGATTTTTTTTCTCTTGAAATTATAATAGGCACTAATGACAAAAAAGGGCATCTACTCAAATAATAACTCTAAAAAAAAAAAAATAAAAAAAAAAAAAATAATAAAAAAAGGAATAATAATAAAAAAATTGGTGCTAATCTTCCATTCTAGAAAAGTTTTAAAAAATTAATTGTCTTTTTTTTCTCTTTGCTTATGTTAAAATAAAAGATAAAAAAAAGGTTTAATTATGCTTTTACAAATTCATTTGATTGTAATAATAAAACTTTCTCCTATAATACAGCATAATGTAAAATCAAGCTCCCTATGGACTAATTATATATTTCAAAAGTTTTGATCGAATTGCACTGCAGGTGCAGTTTTTATTTTCATATAGTATAGTAGTAGCAGCTGCATTTTCCAATATAATGCAACTTTAATGACTCCAAACTTTTGCTTATGACTTTTAAAGACAAATAGAAAAGAAGTTTGTATAAAGCATATGAATTGAAATTGAAAATTATATTACTATTATATAACCTACTACATAAAAGAGGAACGAGAAAAGTTTAACGAGGTCAGGTAAATAGGTTTGACAATAAGACAGTTTAATCGAAAAATATATTGAATTCTAAGTTGACATTTGCTAAAAAATATTGCCTCAAAAGTTAATTTTATGTTTTTATGAAGATCTACTTTCTTAATAAGTATATTGAATAGACTCGTGTACTTTGAAGTCTTTTCAAAAATATATATATTGTGCTTTAACTGAGACGGTTATTATTAAATTTAAGACCTAGAACCACTCTGCAGTATTTTCAGTATCAAAATTTGATTGCTTGCAATGTACGTTAAAAAAGTATGGAATTGCATGCAGTTAAATCACTGTACATTGAAAATATTACACCGCTTGAACAAGACACTGTTGTTGTTGATTTAAATTACGTCATTTAAAATCGAGAAAATTGTTAAAAAAATATTAAAGGATTAGACCAGAGAAAAAGATAAGCATTTATATCATAAAACACTTGATGGGGTTTACATAAATAACTTTAGTTTGTCTCAAAACCCAACAGTAGCCCCGTAGCAGTGATCAGAAAATGTTGATTTATGCAACCCGCACAACATTTTCATACTAATTTTTGCATGTTTCTGACGTCATAAACATGAATTTTCATGCAAATTGCATACTTTACAGTTTTTTCACGCTCTCTCGTGGGGCTACATTAACATTCTGGTAAAAATTGTCATCAGTTTTGAAGATCCCATTTCATGTTTATTCATTAAAAAGCACATGTTGTTTTATGTGGTCTATGGCTTTAAGAACGTATACTCAACAAGGATAATTGATGTTGTTGTTTGTTTGGCAATCCACCGGCGTAAACAACGAAAACAACGAAACAACACTAATGTAGTGGCAATAAAAATCTTTGGAATGAATGGTGATCAAAGCAAACACCACGTTGTACGAAGGTGAATATTGAAAAACTAATGACTGCAGGTGATACGACTACTCAGGTAGTGCAACAAGCGTTTGCTGCAATTTAATATTATATTAACTGCTGATTAACACTGATCATTTCTCACTGTCTATATTTTTTTGTAGTTGTTAACTTTCGCAGATGCATTGTTTTATACATATAGTGATATAAAACATAACTAATATGAACGTGGGTTCTTTCTGGGAGAAGGAAATGAAGTTTGAACTGCATTGATCAAGAAATATTTAGACGCTATATAGATACGTGTTTTCTTGCGGTCAGTGGATCAAAAAACAACAAGAAAATGTGTGGTGATAACAACACCTTTTTTTTTTAAAGTGTATATCTCTTCTTTTATTTTGAGTTATATTACATATAAGTGAAAGTAATGAAAATTAATACGCAATTTATTTCTATTTCTTCTATCAATTTTAGGATCATAAATGTAATAACATTATAGCTTTTAGACATCCAAAATAAACATAACACATTATTATAATATTCAATTTTTAAAAATTGAGATGTAAACAACGCAATTTTTTCTTCTATAACGACTTACTTAGGCGAAATAAATGAGAAAACATTGAACTTTTTTGTTTGCTAAACTATAAAAATGAAACGAATAACCAAGAAAAAAAAAGCACATTATTTCTTACAACTCTGTACGAAAAAATTGCGATATAAAACAATATTTTTCGCCCCACGTGTTGAGCTTTAATATACATTTTTTTTAACACAAGTATATAAAATTTTATTATATATTTTTTTTTACAGAGTATAAAAAGTACAATGAATTTTGTTGAATATAAAAGTGTCAACATTTCATTCTTTTGATACATATTTTATAAATTCCTGCACATTTGAAAAACAAAAATCTATTTCATTTTTATTTAGAAATATTCATAGAGAATAGATGCCAAAAATTATTGACGTTTTTGTGTATACTATTATCTATTATTTGGTATTGTAAACAAATAAAGTTAATCAATCCCTAGAAATTTCCTTCGATCATATAATAATAAATATTTATTGAACAAAATAAGCAATGTACGTACTACGTATACATTGTTATCGTCAACAATCACAAAAAGCTGCTCAATGGGATGTTAAATTATTTACGCATGACTATATATTGCGCTCTTACAAACAGGAATAAAAATAGATTCATAGCAATAAATTATTATGCTTTAATACATCGAACAACAATTTATTCATAACAACATAATTTAGGCTGGTGTGTGCTTTCTTTATATTATAGCAATTGTGTAAAATTTCATTCATATTCTGTTGGAAATACTACAATTATTTGTGTTATTCCAAATAAAAATTCTCTAGAATAGTATCAGATAATTACTAGATTCGTAAATTGGAGTTCTATTCTAAATGATTAAAAATTATTATATTTGACTTAAAGGAATAGACCAGAAGAAAACATAAGCATTTATATCACAAAACACTTGATGGGATTTACATAAATAACTTTAGTTTGTCTCAAAACCCAACTGTAGCTCTGTAGAAGTGATCAGAAAATTTCAATTTATGCAACCTGCACAACATTTTTTTATATTAATTTTTGCATGTTTCTGACGTCAGAAACATGAATAGTCACGCAAATTGCTTACTTAACAGTATTTTCACGCTCTCTCGTGGGGCTACATTAACATTCTAGTAAAAATTGTAATCATCACATTTCACACACATCACACACACACCACACACCACTGGATAATCCAGTAGTGGATAATGGTGGGTTGTTCATTCATTAAAAAGCACATGTTGTTTTATGTGGTCTATGGCTTTAATTGCAGTACAAAATATTAGTAATTTATTTCCTTCTTATAACTTTACAGCTGTAGTGCTCTCTACTGTATAAAACCTGAGGCGAATACAGCTCAAATTTTTGGAGGGAACAATTCTCTATACAACAATGTTAATATTGCGGGCACGGAAAAAAGTAACTAAAGAGTTACTATAACTATTTACCACTGAAGAAATAACGTTTATACTAACGAGTTACTATTTAAACTTTTTTTAACCAAGTTATTGGTTTGTACTGAAGATTTACTTCTATGTAACTGAATAATTTCTTAAATTTATGTTTTCCGAGCGGTGATTGGTAATACCTGTAATGAATTTTGACTTTTGGGGGTGGGGAGTGATCGCCCCCCTTTTAATCTACCCCTGTATAAAACTATATTGACACACAAATTATCAATATTAAAATATTTCCATCATCATTATGGTAAATCAACTGTAAATTAAGACAACAACCACAAAATCTACTTTATATACCTCTGATTTTTTTATCTAGTTATAAATTTACATTCAAATTGTGGACATATTTATATAGACCTCGCCCACCCAACCACTCACTATGTATATATATATAGCCATGTTAAAAATGCCAAAATATTTACCTCAATATTTTATTTATACCAATATAATAACAATAAATTTTGCTATGTTACCACAATAGTGGGCAAGAAAATTTATTATTATTTATATTAATATACTTAATATTTAACAATTTTGTTCAATATTAATATTGATTAGTAATGTATCAATTATTCATACTTCACCTATACTATATAAATTATAATGTAGTATTAAATTGGAAGTTATTTTCACTACATAAATATATTAAAAAGGAAGAAACATTATTGATGTGATTTTTATAAATAAAATACAAAATAAAGAGTTAGTCTTTCAATAACATTAATAAAATATTGTTTAATAATAATACACAATTAGTTTGATAAATAAAAACTACTGGCACATCCTTGCACTTGGACGTCATCTTTGTGACAATACATTATCCATCATAGAAAAATCTACATTTTCATGCTTAAAAAAATAAATAAATGAGGGGATAATTTAGCCACCTTAATTTTTGTTTTAGGATATTTTCTTCTTCTAATACTTGTCTTTGTTGTGTTCTTGACCAAAATATAATATCTCAAAATATAATTTCTCAAATGTTAGGAGTGACATATATCGGTCTCTAACTTAAACATTTTCATATATACATATATACTATATAAAATCAATGAAAATTAAATTGAAAATATATTTTAATAAAACTTTAAGTTACAGACAATCAGATTTACAAAAACTGATCGAAAATTGTATTTTTCGTAATGAAGTTATTAAAAGTTATTGATTTTTCTCATTTTATAGCTATAAGGTATTATTTTGTTTACTTTCAACAATGGGGTTCGGAAATTACTAATTAAATTACAAGTTTTGACGTGGTATATATATATATATATATATATATATATATATATATATATATATATATATATATATATTTCTGGATTTCAGAGATGCTTTAGAATTACTTTTGTTTTGTTAAAAAAAAAGGTTAAAATTTAAGAACATGCGGTATATGGACGTCATTGATTCCATCTTTACTATTCTATACTGTTATTCCACCTATTCTACTGTTCTGAATTTTGAGAGTAGATTTAGTTTCAAAATAAAATTGTATTATATTTTGAACATTGTTGCTCCTACTCAACAATATGAAAACTAAAATGTAAGAAAAGTTTCAAAACTTTCTTCATACAAAAGAATGTATTTTTTTGTACATTTTATATTATTTTTCAAGTGTAACTTCTTCAAATATTTCTTTTTATTGATTATATAACAAAACTATGCTTATATAATAATATAATAACGTTATATGAAATTTTATTAAGTGAGCCAGACATTTAGTCAAACCTTTCAATTTTTTTTAATAATGACGATTATTTATTTATTAACAGTAAAATTAAACAAATTCAAAAACAAAATTATACACGTAGATAAAAGTTAATAGCACCTTTCTAAATTTTAATATAAAATCAGAACCCATAATAAAAATTGAATCATGCAAAGAAAACAAATATTTGATTTTTAACACTATACTATACAGTCCGCGCCACCTAAGGATGCGACCAATAAGAGAGCACCAAAAAACTCTCCATTTAGTTAACATTACCCCACCTCCTAACGAACTTGAGCCCTTGAGCGTCTATTGGCTTCTAGCTCGATTTCGATTAATCGCTAACATCCTTAGCTGGCGCGGACTGTATGCACGGAGAAAAATAATGCGTACATACGTTACTAGCCCATTTTCAGCAACATTTGTTCAGTACAACATAATGTGTGCTATAATTTACTATGTTACATAACATAAATACAATGTATTACTTATGTATGATTTTCCAATTTAGAAACATCAATGGTTTAATGACATAAATGTAGTACAAATTACGTAATTACTTCCTTCCGTGTACCGAGAAAACACGTGTCAACATTTGACGAATGCAGGTAAATGAATATAATACCATCTAAAGACTAACGTTTATGCTGTACTACATGAATATTTATTTTCATCTGTACCTTTCATATATTTATATAAGCTGCACTTTTGTACTTACAACGTTGGAACTACTCTTTTATCATTATTTAACCTAAATATTACGTCCTCACTACCTAAATCTTTTCTTTATGTAGCCTTGTGTTTTTGTAGATGTTTTAACTACACAATTAGCTAGGAAAAATAATATGTATAATATGCAAGTAAAAGCATAAATACTTCCTATTTTTCCTTACTTAAATACATAAGGGATACAAAAAAGTATTAAATTTTCATTAACAATGTAATGACGCAAGAATGCACTTTATATCATATAATAAAGACTAATTAAGAGTATAATAACTTGTACTTGCTGTAGTTACGTAAGATTTTTTTTTGTCGTTAATAATAATACTATGACTGAGAAACTCATTAATAATGATATTATGTAAGAAATATGATAATAAACGTTAACAGGAGCTGTAAAGAGAGTATTGATATAATGTTTCAGCTCTTTAATAATGCTTTAAGCGATGAGCTGTTATTAATATAATCAGAAAAATGAAGATGCAAGAGTTCACCTTACAGCTATGGTACTTTGAAACAATTATCTTACTATTTACTTATATAGAATATATAATGCAATGATATTTTTTACAATTACTTTGTATTGTATTCCTATAATGTGTTAAGACAGCTTTGTTAATGAGCTAAGCCAGAGGGATACTATACAGTTTATAATACCCTAAAGAATCTTAACTCGAATACTATAAGTGTTTATTAACTTGAGTTGTAAAATTATAAGATATAAAAAAAACTTTTAAATTAATTGTTTTCATTACTTTACCACATATATTTAATGGTCACTCATTAACATGCATGGCAGAAAAATTTAAATAGAATTTTTGACCACATACTATCTAATGGCCCTTGATAATCCAGTAGTGAATAAAGTTGGGGTGTTTACGATAGGGTAGTATAAGTGAACAGGATCAGGAGGCTGGGTAAAAAAAAAGTGACTAAAACTACAGAAAGCCTTCTTTCTAGGCAAACATAGAGATATTTTTGAATTTAATATAGTTCAATAAGTGTGCACGTATTAAATTATTAACTAAAACTGATCCTGTTTTCTTTGGGATCACGGAAAACATAAATTTAAGAAATTATTCAGATACATATATAAGATAAGTAATCCTTTAGTACAAACCAATAAATTTTTTGAAAAAAGTTAAAAGAGTAACTCGTTAGTATAAACGTAATTTCTTTAGTGGTAAATATGTAGTTAACTCTTTAGATTCTAAAAACATTTGTGTATATAATGAATTTATTATTAAAAAAAAGTCTAAATAGTAACTCTTTAGATAATTTTTCCGTGTTGTCTAGTATAAATTATAATATAAGGTATATTTAATACTGTGAATAATATTATCTGATCCAGGTATTTTTAATGTTAAAAACAGGAGTTGCTTTATTTATCTTACTATTGCATTATTAATTTTTTTTTTCTGCACGTAAATGCAAATTATCTGTATTTCCTTATGGAAATTAATAGTATACGTACTACCATGTTATTAGTTATTACCAGTCACTACAGTATACTTTAATGAAGATATTCACTTAGTATTTTATCAATAAAGTCCAACTCTCTATGTTCACATCGTTCGTTCCCAACAACTTTGTTTACTATGTATGTACTGCAAAATTATTTCTATTTATACAAACTTAGATGAAAGTTCATTCATTTTAATTAAATTTTCGCAATTCAAGTTTCAAATTGCGAACATCTTATAATTAGGTTTTATTTTATAAATTAAAGTGCATTTTCAAGTAGCCTCAAAACTTCAATATAAATGCACAAAGTTCTCCTTTACATAATATGCTAATGATCTGTTGCATTTTAAGTACACCTCAGAGTACAAAACTAGTTATACACACATGAATAAAATTATGGTATTATCATTTGCATTATTACAATTCTACGTTTGTTGTTACTGCGTTATACAAGGGATGAAAATATCTTTGAGAACTTTTGTCTTTTCAAACAAACATTATGTTAAAATGAGAAAAATAATAACTTTAACTAACCTACCAAAATTACGTAGAAAAACCATTTATTTTTAAATGAACTATTTTATTTAATGTGACTTCTTTATACAGTCAAAAAAATAGTTAACGAATATTTTTTCTGTTCATTATAATACATACAAAATGTTTTAAAAGGGGAAAATTGATTTTTTATATGCAGATATAATTTAACTTGTAATTTAATCTATAATTTTATAGCGTTGTTGATATAATAATTTAATTTATTTTTATTAGCACACTAATTTTGGTAACTGTAAAAAAAAATCCTGAAAATCATAGAAAAGAAACTACAAGCAACCTAGTTAAAGAGAAGTAATCAATAATAAAAACAAATGTTAAGGATAAAAACCCTGTGACAACTAAAAGTTGTAAAGATGGTAAATATATAATTTTATTTGCACAGCGGCAACTCCAAAATGTGCAACAAAAAAAAAATTGCAAAACTTGGGGTAAAAATTTTGAAATATAATTCAAGTTTTTGAAACTTTATTTCCATAAGACCCTATATATTTTTCAATAATTGTACGTATAATCCTTATCTAATGGTGAAGGATCTTGAAATTTTTATTATAGTAAGTTATTACTATTATATTTTAAATAACAACAAAAGTTGGGTAGTCATCGTTTAAATTTCAGGGATATGAGCCTCCTGATGACAGCCCTTAATAAATCCTGATCGTTAATTTGTAAGATATTTTCAATATAATCAAACAAAGCTATTGTAAACTTCAAAAAGCACTTTTCTTCGATTAATTATTTTACTACATAGATGTTTTAAATATAACTTTCAGTAGATAGTGTTTCACATTGTTCAACTATACTGTTATAAACTATATTATTAATATATAACAACATCATATAAAGCAAACTAATTATTTATTTAGTTCAGTAACATTAAGAAGAAGAAAAAAATACTACAAAGGATTTTTTTATTACTAAAATTAGTAAAATTAAAAATCTTGATTTATGCTAGCATACAATTAGTCACTTTTTCTTTAAAAATACACATTTATTTATTTGTTTGTTTCAAAACACTCCTTTAAAAAAGGAAGAAAATTATGGTGAAGATTAGGCATAACTAGTAAATTGATCTCAAAATTGACAAATATTAAAAACAACGATTTTTGCGCTCTCTACTAATAATTAATTCTACAGTTCTAATAATAATTATTTTGTATACTTACATGAATAATTTAATCTCAGCAGAAAAATGAATATTTACTCAAATTATCATTAAAAAAAGGTTTTCTGAAATTATTATGTTACATAAACTCATCTCTCTCTCTCTCTCTCTCTCTCTCTCTCTCTCTCTCTCTCTCTCTCTCTCTCTCTCTCTCTCTCTTCATACTCATATTCATTCAAAATATATATAAAAAATACATACCTTGCAAAACTGCATGGACAAACTCTCATAACAATCTGTAAAGTAAAGTAAGAATCATTAGTGAAAGCAATTAAAATTATGTTTTTTTTTAAAATTAAGAATAAAAAATAATTCTTACAAACATATAAATAGAAATGAAGCATTATTACTAAACATTTCAATTTAAGCATAATTTTTAATGAACATTATTTTTAACTTAGCAAGTTATCATCATAATAAAACATTATACAAAAATATAATAACACATGTTACGATATACTCATTACTTCAAAATTTACTCTAGACTGAAAATTAACATCATTAACAACCAACTGAAGAAATTAAATTAAATTTTTTTAACTACGCTCAAAACATATTCTCTTTGTATATAAATGATGTTAAAAATATATTTCTATATACATACTGTATTATACAATATTATGAAGGTAGCGTTATAATGTGAGATGCAAAGGCAGTTAGTCGTGTTACTTATAACATCCTTTCTCAAGGTAAAAGTTCAAACCCCTCGTCTTCCACTAGGGTGCTCTCTTTAAGGCAAAGAAAAAGAGAAAGTAAAACGGTCCTTTTTGTTGCGGCCATTACGTGCACAACACCTTGAAATTACGATAAAAAAAAGTAAAGAATGTATAATAGCTTTAACGTGAACAAACTTTAAATAAGAAATTTTTTTAATGGATTGCCTTTTTCAACTACTTTTTCTCAATCAAATTCATATATAGCAGTTTTAAACAAGTTTTTAGTATAAAATATTGCCAATTTTATGTTTTTTTATATATAGAAATAATGACATTAGAACTTTGGTATCATATGCTAAAAATCACACTGAACCATGTTCAAGCTTCACTTGAATACATACGGTGAACAATTTTATTTTGTTATAATACATTATTCAGCGCATAATGTATTTCTAATGTTTTATACCAAGTTATTTTAGTGATGAGTTTTCCTTGCAGTGTACCTATCATTTTAGTGAAAGAAAACTTTTGCTCAAAACTTTTTTATTATACATTTAACATTTTAACATGTATCTATAGTATCATGCATGTAAATTTCTTTGTACTACGTGCTGTATTTTACTCAAAAATCCTTAAAGGAATCCTGGCTTTAAAAAATTAAATCAAATATGTAAAACTCATGAGTTGGAACCATCATTCATATGCTTAAAATATCCCTCAACCATTCTGTATCCTCATAATATAAGGTTACAAAAAAAAAAAAAAAAAAAAAAAAAAAAAAAAAAAACTGTAAAGTAGGCAATTTAAAAAACTCATGACTTCATGAATTCTAATACGATAGTAATTGTAACAGGGCTTGCCTACTTTACAAGTTTTCTTGGAAGTTTTTGAGAGTACTGAAGGGATACGGGCCATGATATTTGTATGTATAATAGTCCAATCTCAAGATTTATCATTGCGAGGAAATTATCTTTTGAGATCACGATCGCTTTAAGAGGTTTGTCCCTCAACGCTAAAGAATATGAAAATTTGGGGCCATTTGCACACTTTTTACGTGCGTTTTGGTTACATATACGATGTCACCATGGGTAATAATTTAACGATTTAATCTAATTACTAAATGTAGCCCATACTTTTTCAATTAAAATAAAAAATATTTTATTTTTATTTCCTCACAAGTCGTAGAGGCATTACGAAATCTTATTAGCCTTATTTGATTTACGAGCAATAATAGGTAGTAACTCAATTGTATATTATATTATTACATTATAAATAAAGTTTTTTTCTTTTAATAATTCATCATTTGGAATATTAGATTAAACTAACATTTGATCCTACTCAAAATTTAATTTATCTAATTTTATACAAAAAAAGAGAAACTGCAATAAATTTTATGCAGATGTGTATTACATTTTTTTTTATTCCCCAAAGTAAATAAATTTAATATATACATATATATTTTTTATATTTCCATTTTGTTACAAAATTGTTCTGTTACAAAGTTTTTTTTTATAATAGGTTTTAAATTTAATTCTATGTTGTTTATCTAAATGAGCTCTCTATTAAAACTATTAACTTTACTATTGTGTAACACAACTAACTACTAGAAATATTTTTATATGATAATTTCATATTATGTAATATATTTTTAAAAAAATTTCATTGTGGTAAACGCATTTTTCATTCTTAATTAACATTTTTTTTAAAGCTTCAATTTTAGTTATACGTATAAAATTATAAAAGCGTGACTTTTGTTCTGGTTAATTCCTGTCATCGCCAGATTTTTTTTTTTTTAATTTTTTTTATATCAGTGCTTTAGAGGAAAAATTTATCACATAAAAATTAAAAAATGTAATTTTTATAACTTTATTTATTATAGAATAATTAAATATTGTAAACATAAAAAATATCCATATATCGAGTGTAATAAATATTATGCTCACCACATACATTTTTTATAACATAAAATAAATATTGGGTTATGGTAAAAATACCAATGTTTTTTTTTTCTGCACAGATTATTATTGTTATCAATATATATAAATATATAATTACAGGTACCGCTGCATTAGTCATACACACGTAAAAATTAATATACGTGTAATTTAAGCTGCATCACTAAATTCTAGTGTACAAATGTTATATTGGAATAACATAATTAATTATGCTAAAAATTATAACTATTATAATATATAGTATAATTACTATACAGTATAGCATAAATTATGTTGTTATGAATAAATGTTGCTTCATTAAACTAGTGTAATTATTACATATTTATTTTTGACCGTGTGTAAAACAAATCTGTGTAAGTTATAGCAAGATGCAAGCTACTAATCACCGTAATAAAACGTACTTGAACGTAAGTCCCTCATTTAAATATCTTGCGGTGACCTAGAAAAAGTTGACCGTCGTAATTATTTTATTACGGCACTGTAAACCTTACATTAGCCATTATGGGAGAATCAGAACAATACGGTTACGACCTTTTGCAATTTTAAGTTATATTTCACACAGTGCAATATTTTTAATGCGCGATAGATTAGATTGCATATAAATCTCTAGTTAAAACTATTAAATATTCTTGTGAGGAAGCTTTAGTGTAACATGGAAACATAGTTTAAAAATATTCACATTTTTGTTTTAATCTAAAAAAATTAATGCAAAAGACATTAAAACGTCAAGCTTAATTTCAACAAAGCAATGCTATTCAAAAGCAAACACATTTTCCCCAAAATTTATTAAAGTACATATTATTATATTTATAAAATATACGCAACATGTTATTCACACTCGTAATCTTTACCCCCACTCTACTAAACATAATTATAGCTACTTAAGAGAGACAAAATATAGGCATCATTAATGTAAACAACCCTATAATATTTATTTTTTTCTTTGTATATTTGTATAATATGTGTATTAAAATTTATTAGACAATTTAAACAAAACATTATTATAATGATAATTATCAATAAACATATCAATCGCAAGCAAAGTAGATATCTCTTGTGGTGACATGTATATAATATACTTGACATCAATTGTGAGTACTAAACGTATGATTTGCTGTCTGACGTCGTCCCTGTGTTAACCGCGATTATTTAACTAACCCTATGACGTAATCACATTTCAAGCTTTAAGGTGTTTGTCATATGCATTGATTTCCTTTAACCTCATCCTCTATAACTCTATATACGTATATACATATAATACCTATTCGTCTCAATGTTAATGTTATATGGTAAGAGTACCAGTTCTTTGTAGAACTGCGCACTGATTTTTTTCTCCACTACAACTTATTTAAAATTGCGTGCTGTAATGGCTATTATGAAATAATATAATATATAAAGTTAAATTAAGTCATTTCAAATAGTGCAATATTTTGCAATTATATTTCAATTGAATAAAATGAATAATATTTAAAATCATTGAGTTTCCATTCTATCATTTAAATGATCAAATATAGCATATAGTGCAAATTTTGCTCCATTTGAAAATACCATTAATATGAATGTTAGAATAAAATTTTTAAATTTAACGGATGAAACGGCTTAATAATATATAAAAATGAACTATGTTTTGGGGAGGTTAAAAAAAAAAAAAAAAAAGCTGTATTTTTGATTGAATCAATGAATTTATACTTTTGGGGTAACTAATCTTTATTTTGATAGCAATTAAACAGCCTGTCTAAATTTCATTATAGGCTATTATGTGGTTGAGTCCGGGCCACGAATAAAAAAAGTCCAGGCTATATAAGCTATGACCTGCTCTTGTATAGAATTCCATGGCATCTGACAATAATACTTTAGAACTTGATGGTTTACTATCATGGCAATACTGCAGCACAATTGCAAAATAATGGGGGGAAAAGTCAATATTTTCTTCCTGATCAACCTATTGTTGTTTCTGTTAAACTTATAAGTACCTTGCATGCAGTCTACGGAAAGATCAATTATTATAAATAACTTGTTTCATTTTTAATAGAATGGATGTTTCTATCAGAGTTATACAGAATACTAAAAAAAAAATTCCTCACCTTACACGAATATTGGAAAACCGGGTATGAAACCATATAAGCATATAGTTGTGCCTATAAAACTACAAGGGTGTTGCTTTTACACTCCCATAAGGTCGAATGTACGTACTCAAACATATAAAGGCTGCTCACACTATAAGTATTCCCTGTAGATTGTTCTATATATATATGTGTGTGTGTGTTGGACTCATGTGCGTTCTTTATATTTACATTTTAGCTTATTTTGACGTCAAAAGCTAAATTTTCACAAAATGGTTACAAAAATAAACTAAATGCTCCAGTTTGTATTTTCCCTTCTTTTTTTGTATACTCTCTTTGTACATGTTGTAAAATTAAATGTTGTCTTACACCAAAAAACACAGCTACAATTTAGCTAAAATTTTATGTTTATTAGTTCTAAATGTTTTTGTATGAAATATGAATAATTTTATTACTTTATTAAAATAATTATATATCATATATAACACTGAAAGAAAGAGATATTGTCTAGACGCTTTCAGAGGTATTTGCAATTGACAGACACAATATTAAAGAGTACGATTACAGACGATCAAAAAGTAAAAAAATAATAACAATAAACTGATTTTAGAAATCAAAAGGATTTAATACCTAAATTTTCTAGTTTATTTATTATGCTAAAATAATTTTAGTTATTATATAATATATTTTTTAGTAAAGCGCCACTAAAAACAATTAATTTCTGTTTATATTTTTTATGTTTATATTATAGCCATAGACCCACTATAGACCACATAAAACAATATAATGTGCTTGTAAATAAATAAACACGAAATGGGATCTTCAAAACTGATGACAATTTTTACCAGAATGTTAAGGTAGCCACACGTGACTATTCATGTTTCTGACGTCAGAAACATGCAAAAATTAGTAAAAAAATGTTGTGGAGGTTGCATAAATCGAAATTTTCTGATCACTGCTATGGACCTACAGTTGAGTTTTGAGACCAAGTAAAGTTATTTATGTAAGTCCCATCAAGTGTTTTGTGATATAAATGCTAATTTTTTCTTCTGGTCTATTCCTTTATGAATGTCATGCATGCGTAGGTGGTCGCTTCTACAGCTCAATATTAAATAATGTGTATAATATATTTTATGTTTAAAATTTTCACTATGTTTAGTATAGTTTTATAGTAATTTAAGAGGGCCACGTTCTTTTAGTTTTAAATAATTTATCATTGAAGATAGTAAAATTCTTTGAAAAATTTAGAAATATTTTTTAGTTAGTGTGTGTACACAAAAGTTTCTTGTTGTGAAGTTTCTTATTTCTTCTTCTTACTTACTTAGTATTATATGTAGTAGTCGATCGAGTAACGTTATAACATGTTCAAGAAATTTCACTTGAGATGTGGAACTGAGAGACAGAAAGAGAGAATGAAACTTGTCTTTTGAATTTTCAACACCATCACGATTCACGCTTTATTTTAAGACGTTCTCTCTCTCTCTCTCTCTCTCTCTCTCTCTCTCTCTCTCTCCACACACACACAACTTCTTTTTCCTTCCTTCCTCTTTACAATCTTGACTTGTTTTAAAACTCAATACACGCATAGCAAAAGAACCACCAGAGTATAAAACCCAAGTTACATACGTAGATAGCAACAAGAAAAAACATCAAATTTTATAATAAAACAAAGGTCATAAAATTGTGATTGTATTAGACAAAAAAAAGAGATTTTTTTTTTTTTTTTTTTAGATTGCATACAATTTCAAATGTACTTTATTCAAAAGTAGAATTTAAAATTCAAACATGTATAATTTAGGCTTATACGTATGTGATAAATCACAGGCTATAAAAATGCAACTTAATTCTAAAACTTGACTTCTTTTTTTGCTTTTGCAATATTGTAAAGAAAAGTCATTCGATTTTAGGCTTTATGACCAACCTCAGAAACGTCTAATTTTCCAAATTTTAATGAGATCCTCATGAAAAAGAAAACTTTTAGGATTATGAACATTAACCCACAACCACTTTGTGGTTTACCCTGCGGGCTGATGAAAAGTGGTTCTTTTTCAATTGGTTACTATTTTAATGAGAAAGCAATGAATTGTATATCCTCAGTTCAATTTTATCTATGTCTTCTTATAATATAATTTTATAAATGAAATAGAAAACAAATATTGAATATTTATTTTAAAAGTATTTCTAAAGCTTATGAATATGACTTATTAAATATTAAAACAAAATTGACTCATTTAAGAACTACAAATTAAAACCTATATAACTTCTTTTTTTTTTTTACAGATATATTATATTTGATTGAGTCTATGAAGCGTTTCCAATATCCCCAACAGCATGTCTATTCAGTGGGAGAGATAAGATGAGAGTCCACCTGCGATGAACAATGTGCCAGACCACGCGAGACTTTACCGGCTGTTGCAGCCTACAGTCATACAAAACTACACGGCAAAAATTTGCAAAATAAAAATATCAGATTGCTCATTTTGAGGGACTATTTAAAGTTAATAAAACTTTTGCTATTCATTAGGATAATCAAAATTGAGAGTTTTATATAACTTAAACTTAGGTAGCTAAACTTTTACCGTCATTATCTTTCCATTAAATTTTCATTAATATATTCTAATTTGAATAATATAGTACCTACTTGAAATAGATAATGAATTTTGTTAACAAACAAATTATAATTGAGCTAAAAGGAAACTGCTAGAACTATAGAAAGAAAAAAAAGTTATATTAATACTGTTTTAATAACGGCATGTCTCACAACAGTGCTACGGATGACCACTGTGAAGCAATTTCTTTCAGTGTAAACTGGTCATTCTACCCCAATTGCCGAGTGGCCAGCAATAGTTGACCCAGTGAGGCTTGTAATTGAACTGAAGATCACCCAGGCCCTTCTGAACACAATATCATCTCTTCTCTCTCTCTCTTGACTCACTCCCCAATATCCAGACAATATCCCATTGTGTACTTTAATTAAATATTACATGAAATCAGATTATAAAGCAAAAATAAACCTTAATACTATTTAATTAAATGTTTATATTATACCATTATTAGTACATAAATTTGTATATATATATATATATATATATATATATATATATATATATATATATATATATATATATATGTAATATTAATTAAATAAATATAGAATTATAATATTACTTAAAAATTAAACGCTTAGAACGATTATTTTAAATGTTATTATAATTATTAATTGCTATATAATTTGTTTTAATTTTATTTTATTAAAATTTGTAAATTAAGTTTTCAACATAATTTTACTTAAATTTGTAGAACATATAAAAGACACAGAGATTTTAGTTCCTAACAATTTATCTACATGAAATAGAAAGAAATCTCAATATTTTTCATGCAGTTGTAACCTTTTGCTATTATGAATTTCCCTTGCTATTTTTATAATGTAAGAGTTTACAGTAACATCATGCACTGAAACACATATTTAATAATAATAACAAATAATTTATTATTATTATATTTTGACGTATCTCAAATTCAAGTTCAAAACGTCTTTATTGATGGCAAAGGTTAAGGCAAAAATGCCTTTTTTATCCTTATCCATGCATTAAAACTTGAATCTAGAGTTATTACATGGCAATTTAATTTAACATTTATATTTAAAAGTGACAAATGATATATAAAATAGAAAAACACAATTGATTACTAAAATTATCTTACACGAAACATGTTTAAGTACATACATAACAGTCCAAAGCTATATATAAATTCACACATATGTATACTTTTATATTAACGTACATCATAATAAATTAATCCACTTTAAAGGTAAGTTAATATTTCATACAAATTTTTATTTAATTTTGTGTTGATTAAATTGAAGATTTTCTTTTCTTAAAAATAACACATTATTAAAATAATAAAACCCATTTATAATTCCACTACACTTGAACCGATACAAAGTGGTAGAATAAAATAATATCATTATATATTTATCAAAAGTTACTGTATTTAATCTAAAGTAAAATGTAATAAATCACATAATAAGTTATAATACGTTACATATAATTTATTTTCTTTTGATATCAGAAAAACTCATTTTACTGCAAAAAAAATACAATAAATAATACACAAAAGAAAAAATACATTCTTTATAAAAAAATTTGATTATAAAAGAAAACATACTTAATATATAATATTGAAAACGAATAAAAGAAATGCTGATTTTCTCAATCTAAAATTTTTATTTTCTCTTCGGCGTTCTTTTATTTTTTTTCCTGCAGAATCAACGCTTTTTATTTTTTAATTTTTTTTTTCTCTCTCTCTCACTCACTCTTTCTTTTTTGTGGATAAGATTACTTAGGGGAGCTGTGTGCTTTAATATAATCTTTATTTTTACGTATATGAAATGAAAGAAAAGCTAAGTTGGCTAACGTCGAGAGAAAGAGAGAGAGAGAGAGAGAGAGAGAGAGAGAGAGAGAGAGAGAGAGAGAGAGAGAGAGAGAGAGAGAGAGAGAGAGAGAGAGAGAGAGAGAGATTAATCGGCTGATATTAAAATTCTCATTCCTCCTCCTCACACTATCAGAGTCCAGAGAATGAACCAAGAATTCAGTTGGGAATTTACTGAGAAATGCCTTAACTTCTATTCACCAACAATTCTCAATAATAAAAGTCTTTCAAACAAACCATATCAATCAATAGTTATGATAAAAAAACAACTATATAACCAATCAATTAAAAAAATATATTTACAAAGGATTTCATGAAAAGAAAATAAGAAATTAAAAATGTGTACATTTATTCCCCATATATATTACATTATAATATATATATATATATATATATATATATATATATATACAGGGCCGGCTTGGGGCACGTTGGCCCGGTCTGGCAATCTGGGAATTGGCCCGCATATGCTGGGGGGTCTGGGGGGCGCTAGCCCCCCAGCTTGCGCCGCAGGCAAAATTTTTTTAAAAGGGGGCGTGGCACTGGTTTTTACGCTAATTTTGAATTAAATTTTAATTTTTTCACATTTTTTAAAATAATGTATAACACTATTATATTGAAAAATAAGTATGCAATTGAACCATGACATTATTTTGATATACTACGATCTACATGACATGACCTTCGGCCACCTTAAAAAAAATATTAGACAAAAAAATTTATGTATGATAGAAAACAAACTATATTGAAGGAAATTGTTATAATGTAATGATTTAATTGAAGTATGGGGGAAAAAAGAAAAAAGGGGGGCGGCAGAACAGGGATTTGTAAATTTATAATTATAGGTGTAGATAACTTAAATTTTTTTCGAATGGTTTGACTTGAAAGAGCTTGATTTTGAGCTTAAATTTGAAAAAAACGAGCCATTACTTGGGGAAATCAATATTTAGGCCAAAATTATAAGAAAAAAAAAAGGCTCTATTCTCATTATATACAAAAAATTATTTTTATTTTGAAGACAAAAGTTGTAAATTATTATTATTTTTAAGTATTAACAATTGATTTTACATGCTATAGAGAATTATAAATATATTGTACTAAAAAAAAGGTTTTATCCTTTTTTTTATCTTGTATTCTTTGCAAATGCTTTTTTTTTAACGAGTCATTTACGAGCTCATCTCGTGTTTAGAAATATATATTTAACAATAAATATATTTTTTATAAATAATATAAATAAAATATAAATATAGGGCTATGAATTTAATAACTTTCCAAAATATAATATTTTATTTACATACTATAGTGCAAGAAGTACTGAAAAAAAAAAACGCAAATACGACGGCTTAAAAAGAAGGGTTTAATTGAAACTGATAATTAAAAAAATGATATCACTTCTTTTCAAATAATAAAAAAGTGAGCTATTTTTCAAAGTACCTTTGAACTTTTTTTAATTTATTTTTTTTCCATCAGAACCAAAGGCCCGCAAAAGCAAAGTCCCTATCCAGGAGCCCGCGGATTAACTTGTACGGCCTTATGCCTAGCTAGCCCAAGTGCATAAAAAAATATAGTTGGCTTGCAATGATCTCAATGCATTTTTTTTTTTTTTTTTTTTTTTTTTAGTTACAATAAAAATGCGCATTTCAAGTAATTTGTGTGCATGCATCATAGATTAAATTCATATGATACAAAATTAAATTAAAAAAAATATGCTGGCAAAGGTTTTAAAGTTTAGTTGTTTTTTCTTCTCTCTCTCTCTCTCTCTCTCTTTTTTTTTTTACTAATTAAGAGCAAGCAAAAAGGCCCGCAAAGTCAAAAGCCCGGGCCGCGGGATCCCGGCCTTACGTCTTATGCCAAGCCGGCCCTGATCAGATTCATTATCAGATTTTTCACTTTCACTACGTATACTAATTTTTAACTAAGATTTTCATTTCTCTGCTCTGTCTCTGAATTAAATAAACTGTAGAAGTAGAAAAACTATTATATTGTGCTGCAAACTTTTGAGTAAATTTAAATTATTGTCTTCTTCTTCTTTCTTTTCTTTTCTGTCTTTCTTTTCTTTTCTTTCTTTCTTTCTTTCTTTCTTTTTTTTTTTTTTTTTTTTTTTTTTTTTTTTTTTCTGGCCCGCTTGGCCCGCAATGACGTTGGCCCGGTCTGCGATCGCAGACCTCGTCTTATGGCCAAGCCGGCCCTGTATATATATATATATATATATATATATATATATATAACTGTATATAAAATTTCTTTCTGTAATAAAAATAGAGATATAGACCATGGATATAGACATTTTTTCCCCTAACTAGCAATACATTATCATCGTTGGTATGTATGAATAACAAAAGCAGGTCACACATATGTATATATGCTACGTTAAAACAGTATGTGTGTTTGCTGATGACATTTAATAATAATGATAAAGAAAAAAGAAGTTTCAATAAAAAATAAATTTCTAATACAACACCGCCATTAATTAAAAATACATCAAAGTTATTGTAAAAAAAAAAAAAAAAAAAAAAAAAAGCTGGAATAATGATTTATTATTTTTTTGTTTAAGTAAAAATAAAAATAACTATATTAATATTACTTTTTATTATTATTTTATTGTAATTATTCTATCTATTATATATATTCTAATTTTTGAATGCAAATTAAAATGATAATAAAAATTATATTTCAATATTATTGACCATAATTAAATTTATGATACTACGATTTTAATCACAATAACTATGTGAGTAAATGGATGTTTTGCTGTGTTGTATAGTGAATTGGAATTTTAAATATGTATGATATTTAGTTGTCATAACAATATAAAATTAATTGGTAAATATCATAATATTTATTATATTTTGTAAAATTATTCAATTTTGACTGGTTGGATAGTTTGGATCATTTTAATTACTGTCATACTTTTAATATAGACTCAATGATTAAATATTTTACAATTACTAAAATTTAAGTATTTTTAGAAAGAGAGTATTTTATTGAATATTCTCTTTATTGATGGACCTGGTTAACTCGTAAAATTAACATAGTAATAAATAGATATATAGCTTATTTCATATTAATATTCCATAATGCACGGAGAAAATACACATATCAATATATCTAGTTCTCATACAAATACAATGTTTTACCAGTGTATACTTATTTGTTATAATAAACTTCCGGTAACCATTTGAACAGGATTCCTTTTAAGGTAGTATCTGCTCATAATTTATAAATTTAACACGTATAGACTGCATTAATCCAATAGTCATTAAAGTCCAATTTTTGTAAGTAAAAATGGAGATAACGCCTGTAAAAATCTTAAGTTTTTTTTACCCTCACTGAATCTAACTGTGAATGTGGTTCATATCCATGGTTAATATTTGATTTTTACTTGTAGCTTCAAGTAGTTTTTTTTTTTTTTTTTTTTTACATAATACGCGTTATTTTATAATGTGTACTATATAATATGCTGTCCATAGCAGTCATATAATTTAATGAATAACTATATATTTATATGTATTTTATCTAACATTAATTGTACATAATAATAATATGCTCTAGTATGTAAGTTTCTGGCAACTATTTCTCATCGTCGCAATAGATTTCAAGATGAACGTAATATTTTACGTAAAGTGATGTATTCCTTGTTGCAACAATCAAAATTCGACGGTTTACGTAAAAAAAATTATGTTCATTGTATAAGCTACTTTGTTTTATCAAAGGAATAGGCCAGAAGAAAACATTAGCATTTAAATCACAAAACACTTGATGGGACTAACATATATGTAAATAACATTATAATTTGTCTCAAAACCCAACTGAAGCGCCGTAGCGGTGATCAAAAAGTTTCGACTTATGCAACTCGCACAACATTTTCGTACTACTTTTTCTGGCGTCAGAAACAGGTTTGGCACAGTTTCTTCACGCTCTATTTTAGGTCCACATTTACATTCTGGTAAAAATTGTCATTAGTTTTAAAAATCCTATTTTGTTTTTAATTATTAAAAAGAACACGTTGTTTCATGTGGTCTGGCTTTAACATTATAAAAACCTACTGATATATTATATGTTTATAATTGTATTAGAAAGTATTAAATAAGTGTAGTTTGCATGAGATAATAAGACAAAAAGCTTAAAGAGAAAGTTTAGGGGTTACAACATGGCTTCTTCAAAGTTATATAATAAGAAGAACTGTACATAAACTCACATATGATGACTCAAAGCCCTTCCGTAACCTCATGGCAGCTCCTTAAACTTGCACTCATCCTGCGAGATATACAACCCGCTACAACATTTTCTAAAGTAAAGCCGTAACTATGACGTAAAAGATACGTGACGGGTTGCATATCTCACAGGATGATCACGAGTTTGTGGGGCTACGGAAGGGCTTTGAATCATCATTTGTGAGTTTATGAACAGTTCTTCTCATTATGTAACATTGAAGAAGCCATGTTGTAATCCTTGAACTTCCTTATTAAACTATGTTTCAGCTTACAGGTGAAACTACCGTTTTTACCACACACAAAAAAATGCCACGTTAAAAGTGTTTTCTTAGTGTAGTTATACATGCAGGACTCCTGTCATTCCTGCAGTATTTCAATGTAATGACAGTTACTATATTCTTTTTGTACTTAAACAAAATTTGCATATGTTTCACTTATCATATTTGTCATCAGCTCAAAGATATACTTTAAAGTATATAACATTATTTGTGATACAGTAAATAAAATACTATGCTTTCTGTACTAACATTTATGTATGCAAAAACTTTGAAATATAGTTATTTCATACAGTACAATAGCTTTAAACTTTAGTATTTATTTTACTATTATCTAGTAAATACAACAATGTGAATAATATCTTTCACAAGTTTTGCTTACGATTTTAATTCAAGTTAAAACAAATATTTTGCATTCTTGCCAGCTATATAGCATGATAAGCTGCATTACTGCACATTTCAAATCTCTTCATCTTTTAAATCAAAACGAAGAATTTCAAGTATGTTTTATTCTTTCATCATGTATTGCTTAATTAACGTAAGAATTTTAGGTCAAATAACGTATATAAAACTTTTATTTGAAATAAAATTAATTACATTTTAAATTAAATTATGTAAATATTAAATAAGAATGTATTTAAATTAGTTTTATTTATATGATTACGTTCGTAAATGAAATATGGTAGTATGCAAATTTGATTGATGCACACATTAAAAGAAGTTATTTAAAAAAAAATATTATACTCTCATATTATATAAGTATGAAAAATATTTAATTAAAAATATTAAGTTTTAGCTTTTATTTCTTTTTTTTTATACGCAAATTAAATACAGATACTAATTACATGTATGCCTGCTAAATTAATAAAAAATAATAAGGGGAAAAAATTCGTTTTATTTAAGCTTATATTAACATTTTATTGATTTAAAACTAACTTTATATTTTTTCATATATTTATACACAACGTTCATTACAATAATTTTTAAAGCTAAGGCATCCTAAAAAAGAAGTCATCTTGGTAAAAATCAATGGACCAATTGCAATGAAATTTTTTTAATTGTCGCAACATGCAAGTGAAAACGATTTTTCCATAATAAATGTATAAGGAATATTTCAAATTATTTTTAAATTTTAAGTTCGTTCATTTCAAGTGTCCTATTAAGAAAGTCAATATTCTAATAATGGTTATATTCTACTTAAATATAGCAGCTCTGTTGCATTGTAAACAAAACACTATCTCGTCACCCAACAATACAATTTTTAAACAGATTATTTCAAATTTCATTTTTAATAACTTGAAAAACAGTTTAAAAGAGTGCTTGAAAATAAGTAAGTTTTTCTTTCTCGTAAATTTATTCTAAATTTTTACAGTTAATATTTATTAATAAATTAAATTAGAATATAAATCAATACAATATTAATAATAATTTAATATAATTAATCAATTTATGTTTTATTTCAGGAGTATCAAAATGTGTGAGATCAAATTGATTGGCTTTACTCTGTCAATTCTACTTGCTAACTTTATTTTCTTCATTATGCTACTACCTACCAAAAATAACTTTACCTGGGACTCAAGAGATTCTGAAATATTTAGAAATAAAAGTAGCACCACAGTTCCTGGACAAGAAGAAGCAGTGGAGAAAATATTGAATGTACTGAAAACAAATTCCCAAAATCATCAGTTACTTTTCTTCTTGGGAGGGCCTGGTGTTGGGAAATCCGAATTATCACATATTCTACGAGAAATGATCTTAAATAACTCCAATTTTAAAGAGCCTAAAAAGATTTATCATCGTAAAATAAATCAGAATTATAAAATAATTAATCGTGAATTTATCTATCATCAGTATCGGAGTATGAACGGCCTAGACTTGAAAATTAATAAAGAATCAGTCTTCAATAAGGCTTCCTTTTGTAATCTTAATATATATAATAAAAATAAAGGTAAAATTATATTAAGTATTGACGACATTGCAAATTTTTGGAACATAATTGAAAGAAATGAAATAAGTACTTTTTCTTCAAACTATAATGATGAAATCAACTGTCTTAAATTAATACACGTAAATTTTTTTCATATTGTGATCGTCAACGTTATGAATGATAAAGATTTAGAATCCTTTAATAATTCTGAAGACTATGAAATACATTTACAGAAAGTTGCAAGAATTCTTGAAGAAAACATGATTGAACATGCACCAAACGTACAATCACACATGATTCTGTTTAAACCTCTCAACTTTGAACAAGTTTTAAAAACTGAAACATATATTAATAAAACTACTCTTTATGAGAGATTTACATATTGTAAGAGTTTTGAAGATGGATCGTCATTAAAAATGTATGAAAATTATGAAAATAAAGATTTTATTCCCCATGGTAGAAAAATTAAGCAATATCTTGAAAGTTATATAAGAAAAACAATTTATCGTGGATTTAGTGATCTTGATGACTAAACTTTTATTATTTTTTCTATTTTTCTATGAAGTGTGTTACTTTATCTGTAAATTTGTAAAGTTATGTAAATAAAAAAAAACATAATTATATTCATGTAATATTCCTTTACCGACTAACTTGATTCTTTCTTAAGTGGTCACTTTTTTTAGTGACACTGAAAATTTGCTTTACCAGTGTTTTTTTTCAAAAAGAGTATATATTATATAACAAGTATTTTTAATTAATATATAGGCCTATATGTGTATGTATCAACAACAACAACAAAAAAAAAAAAAAAAAAAAAAAAAAAAAAAAAGGAGACGGACCAGGGCAATGTAAATATATATGTAGGTATATGCATGTGTCATGCATATAGTTTCATATGTACATTAAAACTAGTGAATATTGTTGAACTATTGTAATGGATGTCCGTTACTGAATGCGGCGTGCGTGGGGCCTCATTCGTTTAAAAAAAAAAAAAAAAAAAAAAAAAAAAAAAAAAAAAAAGTGTTTATCAAGATAAGATAAATATTATGTTTTATTGAAATTTGGTATTTTACAATTAATTTAACTTTAAAATACAAATATTATATTTTAATTTATAATTAAAAGTTAATTTACAACGTAAAAAGATATTGCATTACTTGAAGAGTATAGTAATGTATAATATATACTACTTATAAAACGTTTGTTTATTTATTTATATGACAGCATGTTTATTTATACTACGCATTTTACGTTTTTTATCATTTCTGCATTTTTTTTAGTTATTTTAAACGTAACTTGCACTTATATAAAGTACTTAAAAAAGCACTCGACTACCAGGGAAAATAGCATGTTTATTAATTTAAAACAAATGAGGGTGAAACTTGAGTCATCAACAGTGCATTCTCAATTTTTAAAACATAATTTTAAGTTTCTGTAATGAAAAAAAAAAAAAAAAAAAAAAAAAAAAAAAGTTGAAAGTAAAATTGCATGAAATTTAAATAAATAAATTTCAAGAGATGTCTTTTAAATTTAATTGAAATTCTTACTATTTGAATTTAAAATGTTCTTAAAAAAAAAAAAAAAAAAAAAGATTTAGAACCAAGTTGCTGTGAGTACAAAAATATTGAAGAAGAAAAAAGTGTATGTGTGCTAATGTGTATTACTTTGAAATGAAGTTAGAAAGACAGGGCGTGGCACAAAATTGCTTTGCAATACCTGAAATTCCAATGTCCGCTTGATATGCATAAAACGTGCAAGTAAAATACCGTCTTTTATCATTTCACCAGAACATAAACTAAATTCTCTTGACCACAAATATCTTCTCAACTATTCCAATTTCTTATATTTATAAAAACATTAAAGGTCTAGTGGACTTTAAAAGACTATGGTCATGTATATTTCGTTATAAATTATTATTTTTATCAATATACGTATTCTCGTTTTTTTTATATGGTTGTCATTATCTCTCTCTCGCTCTCTCTCTAAAATTTAACATTAATACAGTCATAGTCAAACATGTCGCAAATTTGATCGATAATTTTTAACATCCTTGACCACCGTAGTGCTTACGATTTCATAGAATTTGTTGATAACACTTTGCATATATGGGAATATATTAAAAGTGAATCACAAAATCTCAAAATAAATCAATATTTTGATATTATTTATTAATATATTCAAAAGTGAAAGAAGCAATTAAAAATAGCAAACATGTTTAGTACACCATTATAAGCTAGTAATAATATTTTATGCAAATTAAGTACATGTTAAAGATTTGAAATGAAATATTGTATAAAAAAGGCTTTTTTAGACATTAAGGTATTTTAAACTTTACGTACAGAAAAATATTATAAAAAAAAACTTCACTGGTTTTAAAATTGTATTGTCGCAGTCATAAAATAGAATTATTTCTTGATTTCTTGTAATAACTTGTTATTTTTTTATACAATAAAATATTGGAGTTGAGCCAAAGAAATTTGTAAATTATAAACAATAGTTATGCTTTACAAGCTTTTTTTGTACTGATTTTCCCATCACATGACAAAAAAAAATGGTAAATTTATTTAATATGTTATTAACATCGGATATATGTAGTTTTGTATTAAGTTCATAATGTGAATATGCAATAAAAAAAATTAGGCACTGCATTTCGTTTTTCGTCCGAAGAGAAATTTATATTTCTGGAATAATTTATATAATGTAACACTAACTTTTTGGTATTATTTTGAAGTTTATTATGTTTCTATTCGCATGCAAAACTGAAAATATTATATTGACTAGATTGTATGAGAGAGAGAGAGAGAGAGAGAGAGAGAATTATGTATTGCCTTATCCTATAGCTAAATAATGTCGTATCATGTATCCTATTTACTTTTATTTTAGAAACTTAATTTGCAGTACTCCCTTTTTTTTCCAAATATAAATAAAAAAACAATATACAGTATTAGCTATTTTTTATGTAATTTTACAAACATGTAGAATAAAGTTTGGAACACCCTATATAATTTTTATCTTCTTAAGTTAGTGAAGTCAATTTTAATGTTGTTTTTTCCTTTTCTTTTAGAATTAGGAGAAAAAATTGTTTATTTAACAACAATAGTGTTTTTTATATTGGAAATTATCAGACAAAGTCATTGACAAAGTTATTGATCTCGGGAAATGAGAAATGCTGGAAAGTTGTAAATTATATAAAATAAGACCGTTAAAGAACTATTTAATAAAAATTTCAAGTATAAAAGAAATTATTTCCACAGAATGCACGAAGTTTTACGTACACGTAAGACAAAAAAAAAGTTACAGATAGTTAAATAATTTTTGGTAGACTAATTCAGCTTATGACTTAAAAATTATAGCTACTTTTCCATACATGGTAAGATTTTTTTCAATTAATCCATCCAAAATTTTAATGCCATTTTTTTTATTTAAATCTCTTTTAAAAGTTTATATCACATTTTTTATATTAAGATTTGTAATGAATATTTAATTTAATGCAGAAAGAAATATAAAATTTTAAAACTTGATGAGAGAGAGAGAGAGAGAGAGAGAGAGAGAGAGAGAGAGAGAGAGAGAGAGAGAGAGAGAGAGAGAGAGAGAGAGAGAGAGAGCTTCACCAGTCAGTAATGAAGCCAACTTGAATATAGTACAAAAAAAAGAGGTATTTTCTTTTTCTCTTCACGCTAACAAGAAAGTTTTTTTATCACCCAGATTTATGTGTGTTGATGCCTCTGGAGGTTTTCACATGCACGTTGCTACTTTTTGTGATAAAATATACCGACACGCGTTGACAGTTTGCTTCTGAAAATAGACACTGACACAAAGTTTCACGCATTGTTAGTAAAATCATTAAAAAATAAGTAAATAAATTTTCATAGCTACTTTATTTTCAATTTAAACGTATATTTAAAACTCAACTTACTATCTAACGTACGTTTCATTTCATTTAGTATTTTATGGTCTTTGTTTTTATATTTTAGTTTAAATAAATTAGCGGAAGGATGAGATTTGCCCACATTATACAGCGTATGTTTTTTTTGTTTTAATTTTTGTCAAATAAGTGTATTGTTATTTTGTTTTATTATAATACTTATTCTTTTATTTCATGTTGTGAATATTTAAAGAATTAATTATTATAATTCTTTATTGAGCAAATAAAATAATATTACTCATAGTGTTTCGAGAGTGCAATATTCTGGTAAACCACCGACAGCAGTGCATGTGTTAGAATTCTCACGTAAAGAGTGATACAATACGTAAGACGTTACTTTCCCTATTTTGGTCTGACCGCTAAAGACACACTATGAAATAAGCGATGACGTCACTATAAGCAGTTGCCTTCTTGCAGTTGAACGTCATCAACTTTTACATGTGTTGTTCATTATATTGTTTAAACCAGTTTTACTCAAAAAGATGGATGTACTGTAAACACATTAACAATTTCATAATATTAAACTTCAAAAAGGCTTTATGAATGTTACTTTTATACATTTTACTTGTGAACGTGCCTTATTACTTTACCTAATTATTTCATACTATGTTATTTAATTTTTTTTCTGTACAATATTCTCTCTCTCTCTCTATAGTACAATCTAGAAAACATATTTCTTAAAGTTCATTAGCTTTAATATTTGCAAAAATATATAAGATTTTTTATTACACAATTATTATTGCATAATATTTCTTTATAAAAACCTTTTAGATGTTAAGTACTTTTAAAAAGAAGTTATTAAGATAATTAATTCTATTAATTATTCTTGACTTTTAAAGCAAATTTAACGTGTTAGTACTTGAGTGAAACAGACTTTGGAGCTTTAATAATTAGAGAATAAGTGAAGTAAACTTAGCAATTAAAGTCTTTAACTAGGGTAAACATTGATGGCATGAGAGTACTAACTGACAGCTCTGCAAGTTATATACTTTACTCTATACTTCCTTATAATTAAAATACAAACAATATTTTGTAAAAATAAAATATATTTTGCAATGTTTATGTAAAAACTATTAATTAGTATAGAAATATGACTTAAAAATTAGTTACAAATAAATTTTAGAACAATATTCAATGACAACGTATTTAAAATATAAATCTTAATATTGTATGCTAACTTATAGAGCTGTAATATTACGTGATAATATATTGTTGTAAAGGTTATATTTACATGGAAAGGTGTGTGCTGTGTATTATACTGTAGCAAATATTATAAATAGTCTCAGTTTTCATGGGACTTTGGTTAAGATACTTATATTGACCAAAATTTTAAAGCAATGCATGAATATGAAATTTGTGTTCTTTAAAGGATTAAAATTTGTAAAAGTATAAAATATTTATTTTGTTTTCTTATTATAATGTATACTTGATTTAAAGGTAATAAATAAATTGTTTTCTACTTTTGAAGATTGTAAAAAGATTTTTAAAGTACTATAAATAGTATGTACTATATAAAACAAAATACAGCTGTTTCTAAAGTACTGTACATTTAAAGCATTAAGAATAAACTATAATTATTGTGAGTTAGTTCTCATATATAAAGTACTGGATATAAAAAAGTACAATAATGCTGAGCATTATCTTTTATGTTATAATTGCAGTCAGGATCTCTCTCTCTCTCTCTCTCTCTCTCTCTCTCTCTCTCTCTCTCTCTCTCTCTCTCTCTCTCTCTCTCTCTCTCTCTCTCTCTCTATCTCTCTCTATCTCTCTCTCTAACAGCTCACTTGAGTACTGTAAGTGGCTCAACAACTTTTTATTTCATTGTTTATGTCACAATTTCAGAGGTCAAGAACATTTTTACATGCAAATGTACGTTTTTTTTTTTGTGTCTTTAAATAAATATAAAGTTGTATTACGTGTTATATCTAAGAATTAATTAAGTAAAAGTTTTTTATACCACAATTTTATTTAATTACATTTTATAAGAAAAAAATAATAATGAAAACATGAACTTTCTTTCTTTCTTTATGAAAAACTATTGTTACAGTAATGTTTACAATAAAAAAAAATCAAGGTACATTAAAAAAAAAACAGCTAAAAGAAAATGATGTTTGTAGTTACATTTAATTAACCCAAAAGTTTATTTCAAAAACAGATTTTTTTTCTTTACTCTTCATTTTTAATTTAAATGAAAGCTTTAATTATATAACAGTTTCTAGACATTGAATGAAATGTTACTTGACCGTTTATATATATATATATATATATATATATATATATATATATATATATATATATATATATATATATATATATATATATATATATATATATATATAATTATACGTAATGAAACGTAAGGCTTATTATTATTATTATTTTATTTTTTGCTTATTTAGTTGAATGAACTTTACAACATAAAGAAACCCTTGGTTCTAGTACAAGTTATCATTCAACAGTAACAAACATAAAATGACGTTTAAGAGTGGATATTAATAATAATTACACGGAGAGAATTACCTGAGTTGAAATAACAGAAGTGCGAACCAACTCAAGTTTTTTAATCGTCATAACTGAAACTTGAGTGAAACCAACGCAACTTTCAGTTCTGATAATTCAAAAACTTGAGTTGGTTCGTACTTCTGTTATTTCAGCTCGGGTAAATCTAGAAAACAATGTTCAATGTATAAAGTACCTTTAAAGGCATAGAAAACATGAAAACATTAGCATTTATATCACAAAACACTTGATGGGACTTACATAAATATGTAGCGTTAGTTGGTCTCAAAATCCAACTGTAGCGTCGTAGCAGTGATCAAAAAAATTTGAATTATGCAACCCGCACAACATTTTAATACTAGTTTTTGCCTGTTTCTGACGTCATAAACAGAAATATTCACGCAAATTGCATACTTTACAATTTTTTCAAGCTCTTTTGTGGGGCTACATTTACATTCTGATAAAATGTATCATCAGTTTTGTAGATCCCATTTTGTGTTTAGAACATATTGTTTCATGTTTTCAATGCCTTTAAGTCCATAGTTATAGATATAAGTGTGTCACAATCCCAGAGTAGTATTTGTTACGTTAAATCTACATGCAATGTAAGCAGAACTGTGTGTAAGTAACTGATGCTGCGAAGGTAGGACAAGGAAGTGTTGTGCTGAACTTGCACCCTACACGGAAAAAATTACTACTAATGGCAGGTACATGAACCTGTATTTTGCAATAGGTACACTTAAACTTAGAACAGGTAGTTATAAAAATACAACACCACTTAATCTTAGTGAGTCACACCTTTATTGTTGCACAGTGCACCTGCATTTGGTATTATTGTAGTATAATAATACCTTATAATAATAATACCTGTGTTCTAAGTTATATTTCTACCTATTACATTGTTATTATTAGTTTTTTTTTGCGTGTACATAAAATTTGATATCTTATATTCCACGTGACATTAATAATAAATGTTATAGTATGTGCTAATCTGAATACTGATCGTCTCACTATGAAGTGCATATTATTCTAATCAATAATATTTATATTATCTATAATGTGTATCAATTTACCAATAATCATATTATATAAAACTCATTAAACAAATAGAATATTATTATAATTTATATAGTCCACGGTTACAACAGAAGCAGCACAGGGATGCTACAGAAGGTAAAAGAGTACGAATCAAACAGTAAGAGAGAGAGAGAGAGAGAGAGAGAGAGAGAGAGAGAGAGAGAGAGAGAGAGATATTCTTTGCTAAGAATAATAATTTAAAACAGAGCAGAGCAGTGGAAAAAAAGTTTAGTAAATTGCTTTTGTTATTCGGAGCAAGAAAAACATTCACAATGCTACCAAGTCATTAGTTTACAAAAAAAAAATATCCAGTTTCTTGTAGTGTTTGTTGCCGTACATATTGTATCACTGTTTTTAAATTAACGAAAAAAAATTATAGGATAGTCTTAAAACAATGCAAACCGCACTTAAAATGGAATTTCTTTTATATAATAATTTTATTTATATAATTAAATATTTTATGGAAAATATTTTAGTGGTAAAACAATACTTAATAAATGTTCAAAATAACATTTATATTTTACCGTTTTTTTAATGATAGAAATTTGAGATCATTGTTTTTGCCAAAAAGAGAAATAATAAAAACAAGAAAACAAATACAGTTTTTTTGTTAACCTAACTTTTACAGAAATACAAATAAAAAGCTTGTTTCTTTTTTTAAGGATAAATATTAAATAACAAGTTAGTCATTGTTAACAATTTTTTTTTTCAAATCAATATAACAATATCTAATATCATGTGGTTTATCAAAAAAAAAAAAAAAAAAAAAGTATTTTCTCATCATTTTTTTTAATGTGAATTCACAAGAACCTCCCTCCCCCCCCCCCCCACACACACACACAAATACAAACATGTGTATTTTTTATATTTTTTCGCATACAGTTTTTATTGTTATCAATGTTTCGATTTTGAATGATGGTGAGATCTCTATTCATATTTTTTTATGACGTCATATTTAGCCTAGACTGTATTTTTATATTCTTCATGGCATGTTTCGCTTGGGGAGTTGATGTGATACACGAAAGAGACAGAATCTCTCTCTCTCTCTCTCTCTCTCTCTCTCTCTCTCTCTCTCTCTCTCTCTCTCTCTCTCTTCTCTCTCTCTCTCTCTCTCTCTCTCTCTCTCTCTATTTTTCTCTCTCTCTCTCCACTTGCAATATTCATAGATAACTCGTCGTTAGAGACTAACTTTTAACTTTTATCTCTATCCATTTTGTCTATGTTCTATACCCTTTTACATAATTTAAACCCAAAGTATCGTGTTGAATATGACACGAACACACACACATACACAATAAATGTTGTACTAGCAAGTAAGAGGTTTCAAAATAAACGTTATGTAAATAATTATTTTTTTAATTAAAACTTTTACTACTTAAACCTTTTGGTTACAATAATAAAGTAAATTTTGATAAACAGTATTACTTCATAATGAATTTTAAGACTTTAAATTCTTAATACTGTATAAATTATTGCTAGTTAAAATTGGTTATTTTTCTCTATTTACTTTATAATTATATTTTAATATTTTAAAAAAATTAATATACATACATAATATTTCAAATATTTTTTTCAATATAATTTTAATTAAAATATATATATGTATCTAATATAATATGATGTTTATAATAAATGATTGCCCGATTGAAGAAGTAAAATTTTATAACAAAAGTACAGATACAATAATTATAAATTATAATAATTCTCAGCATCTTATTAAACGTTTCATACGTAGTAATGTTAGTACTCTGTGTACCATAGCTAAATAAAGCAAGTTTAGTGTATGATGACGAGTAATTTAATTATTTTTGACATATATTTGAATTTTATTTTAAAGCAATTCATTAAATAAATCAAGTTAACTTACATTTAAGTGCGAGTAAAACATGTAGATATTGCAAAAGGATAGTCACATTAGCATTTGAAAGCAACTAATATATATTATATATATATATATATATATATATATATATAATATATATATATATATATATATATATATATATATATATATATATATATATATATATATATATATATATATATATTATATGTATATATATATATGTATATATATATATATATATATATATATATATATATATATTGCATAATTATTTGTAGTAATTACTAGCATATATAAAATATAAATTAAGATATCTCAAGCACAGGTCATGCTGTTAAAAGAGAAAAAAAAATCTAACAAATTATTTTGTAAAACAAGGTTTTTCACACTTTTATGTTTGGTACAGGAGTGCTTTACTTTGTTGTAGATTAAAGTGACCTTGTAGTCGAGCTTAACTTTTTTAATGGTGATTAGTAGCTTTGTTGTACAGCATAAATTACCTAACATAATTAGCTCGTCAGTCCCTACTTTCCGTTTGAAGAACAAGTTCTTGTTGAACAGTGTTAGTTTTCCTTATTGCCCACCTTAACTACCCTAGGTCAAGACCCAACCGGGAGCAACATGTCTTACGTACACTAAAACAATCTTAAAATTAATGTATTATTATAAAATACTCTCTGAACTACTTTATTTATCTGTATAATATTGCAATTTTCTGTAAAAATAAAATACAGCTTAGAATTTTACTGTAAGACCTTTAAAAGCTATTGTATTTGCCCTAAAATTAATGTAATCCACTGTAATTAAGAGTGTTTATTTATTGTATTGCAGTTAATATTAAATTACAATTTTGCAGTATATACAACCAGAATATTCATGATTCTTATTATTAAAACTCCTTACTGATAGTTATTTTAGGCTCTCACAAAACAAAAGCACTACACTCCACTTCATTTTTTTTAATTAAAGTTTATATAATCAGAATTTATTTCAAAATTATAGCAAACGAACATTTTTTTTTTTTTTTAGTTTATTCATACAATTCTTACGAGGTAAAAATAAAGGGGATACAGTTGATATACATATGATGGAGATGCGGAAAAAAGAGAAAAAAGTACGTGCTGGTTAAGTAATATGATTCTGTAAGATTTTTTTGTTAAAGTTTTTTTTAAAAGTGCTTCTAATGAAAAGCTACATAACTTTGATTATTAAAAAATAATCAATTGAACGATTATAAAAAGAAATATTATTGTTAGTCCCAGAGTGAATTAGTCTGAATACATTAAAACAATTTGATTTATTCAAGATCACGTATAATTAGAACAAAAGTAATTAAATTTATGAATTATAGTAAGGTTGTAATTAGTGGTTTATAGAATAATTAATACTGCCCACAATAAACACTCATTATCACAATTTACGTCTATTTTACCCATTTTAGTTACTAGTTTATATTACTGAATGAGTTAAAATTATAGGCCTCAGTATTGCGTACTAAACTAAGAAGAGCATGAAAGTCTAAACTTCAGAACGATAGAGTAGATTTTAATATGGTTTAACACTAAATAAACACTTACACACGTTTAGTTAAGTTTAACAACAGTTTTGGATTGTATGTGAAAACTACTTTAGTGGTATTTTGTGTGAAATTTACACACGCACTAGCTAACCGCTATTCAACTATTAGCTACAAGTTTCAAATATTCATACTTTACATTAAAAATTATAACAATGAAAGATTAATATTTTTAATTCTTGGATCAATTTAAATTCATCAGCTTTAATTTATTGAAGTATGGATGGATTTATACTGTATGTATCTCATTGAATAATTTAAATCTCAATTATGCTAATTAGACTTTTTTTGAAAGGCAGAGACAGAGACAGAGAGAGAGAGAGAGACAGAGAGAGAGAGAGAGAAAGAGAGAGAGAGAGAGAGAGAGAGAGGGAGAGAGAGAGATCAATGTTATTCACTCGACAGAGAACTATTTTTCTCATTCTTCATTGTGCAATAATAAATATATGAATATAATTTTTCTACAATCAGGCTATATATATATATATATATATATATATAATGACAACAGACAATAAAATTGGATTTTTTTACTAACCATAAAGTCAATAATATTTTCCTAGGTTTTTTTCCTCTCTTTTCACGTAGCATTTTAGTTTGCTACAAAGCACCACCGAGAGAATAAGCGAGAGAGAAAGAGAAAGAGAAAGAGAAAGAGAAAGAGAAAGAGAGAGAGAGAGAGAGATGTTGCTGTATTTCAGTGTTAATTAAAACACCTACAATTTATATATATATATATATATATATATATATATATATATATATATATATATATATATATATATATATATAACGTGCAGATGAAAAAAACACATTAATAAGATGATTTTACCGCTTCAATATTTCTGTTAATGTATCGAAACTTTAAAAAAAAATGTTACGTATAAAAAAGTTTTAATTAATAAAGGAACTCGATACATCAAAGAACAAATTTGCACATAGATTTCTAGTTGCGTTGGTTGTAATTAAAAAAAAAGTTGTAACTCTCCTTTACTTTCCTTTCATTTTTTTTTTTTTTTTCCAGACACTGGTATACATGCTCTAAAACCGCCTTGCTCTAAAACGTAAAATGGAACCTTTAGATTTTTTTTTTTTTTTTATTGAACAGGAAATCACTTACAATTAAATGTTAAATACATATTTACACTAAAAATATATTTGTCTGTAATACAGTGAAGCTGCCAAGTAAGCTTAAGGCTACCTAGATTACAGTAAAATAAATAAATAAATAACATTAAATTAAAATACAGAAATTTTAGTGTGGAATGTTTTGTGTCTAAATAAATTTGTTAGTATGTGTATTATAGTGTAATGTTTACACAATAAAATTTCTAGAGGCTATAGTAATTTAAATTGACAATTTTGGCTATGGTTTCATAAAGGTGTCTCCTATTGTGGTTAATCTATAATTAACCATGAATATGTATTTGTATATAACTTTTATATTTTAAATTGGATACTTTATATAAACTTTGAGAATAAATAAAGAGAAAAACACTCAATATTTTTGGTGTATATGTTGACAACCATTGCCGAATTCGCTCATTGGCCGAAATAAGTGACCACGTCACAGAGTGGTTTTGCATTTTTGCCAAGATCCAAAATTCGGCACTTGTGCATCGTGATTTTGACCACGTCGCGGAGTGGCATTTAACAAATGCCACTTCGTGACGTGGTCATTTTGATTTGACCAGATCGCGGACTGGCAAATACATTTTAACCAGTTCGTGGAGTGGCGTTTTGATAATTGCCACGCTGCAGCGAGGTTAAAATGTATAATGTGCAGGTTACAAATTTGTTATTAATAAAGGATTAAAGTTACATTTTCATTATCATAACTTACATAAATTTCAATTCTGGTTTTCATTTAATCCAAATATTTATAAATTCATAACAATTACTTCTCTTTTAATTTTAACTATAATAATCATATAGTGTTTATTATAATTTTGCTACCACAATATATATACAATATATATATATATATATATATATATATATATATATATATATATATATATATATATATATATATATATATATATATATATATATATATATTAAATTGGATACTATATATAAACTTTGAGAATAAATAAAGAGAAAAACATCCAATATTTTTTGTGTATAATGACATTTTATTAACTTGTTGAAAGTACTTTTAGTAAAGTACACTAGTTGTTTTCTCACTTATTTGATTAGAGAGTGTGACAATGTAAGTGTCACTACTTCTACATGCTAAACAATGGCAAACATTTTAATGAAAACAAACACTTGTTGTAACGTCTACCATTGTTCTCAACAAAGAAAACTTAGCCAATTTATTAATATTCAATATAGTTTGTAAGAAACAAAAACTTACTTTCTAACTTTTCTTATTTTGTATATTCATTAATTCATGGCATTATATATATAATTTAATATGATAATCTATAGAAGTTTATAGTTTTTACTTTAATTAAAAGTTATATTTTTCTATATAAAATAGCAAATGAATAGAAATCACCTTATCATACTGAACTAATTAAAATTCAGATGACAGATTGAATTAATTATAAAACTAAATTATTATCCATTATATTCATTCAGCAATTTGCCTATCAAAATTTAGGATATATTTTAACATCATTAAATGTTGAACGAGATCATTAAAGTGTAAATAACTTTAAAAAATAACATAATTTAATCGAGAATCACGCGTTTTTTTCTAACCCAGTTTATTATTTAAAAAATCAATAAGATAATGATTCATGATAATGTTCATGTTCAGAAGAAAATTTAATAACATTGATTCTTCTAAAAAATATTAATAATTAAATTTGTAAAGCTAATATTCAATTTTAGTTTTTTTCTCTCTCTCTATAATATTTAATATTACGTAAAATTCCATTACATAACCTGTCTATTCATATACTATTCATATATAAGTAATTGCGCAGCTCAAATTCCAAGTAGTTCTACTAGAATATCAATATCTAATCAATCTTAATGTAAAGCTAAACTTATATATCAAAACCCTTTTGGGAGTATTCTACATAATAATCTTCTTGGTACATAATAAAATTTGTATAACACGCTCGTTTTATTTCATTGATGGTTAACAATTCTCTCACTCTTACGTCAATCATTGAGAATGTTGCAAGTTTCTTTATTCAACTGCTTTATTCAATTTTTATTATTCTGGAATTGCATTTCAAAAGTAGGGCAGAGTAATAGAGTAGTTATACATTTAACTGATATTTTCAGTGTATTTAAAAGGATAGTATGAAAACAGGGTAAATAAATAATAAACAGAATATAAAGTAATGTGAAATTTGGTAAATATTTAAATACGGTTAAAAGAAATATTTAACAGATAGTAATATGAATTAAGTGTATAAATTTTTTTATAGAATTTTAACGTATTTATAGAAACTGTAAACATTTCAATTCAATTTAGTCGTATTTATCCATATAAGAGAGAGATAACGAGAGAGAGAGAGAGAGAGAGAGAGAGAGAGAGAGAGAGAGAGAGAGAGAGAGAGAGAGAGAGAGAGAGAGAGAACATCTAACTGTAAGAATGTTGTACTATATTCATAAAATAAATTTTATTGTTAAAAATTCTCAAATAAAAATTTATATAAAATTATTTAATAAATATTTAGTGAATAAATTAATTACATTTAGAATTATCAAGCATGACTAGTTTTAAATTTTATTTATTACTGTAAACATCTAAAAGTTTTAAATAAATTGAAATAAAGTGAAGAGTAATTTTTTTATATTATTATATTATTTTGGATTCATAAAAAAAAAATTTAGTAAACATTTTTTATTGATTCAAATTACTCTGATACTTTGAAACAAGTACAGTTTAGAAGTACAGAATTGTGTGTCAAACATTAAATTAAATTTACACTTGAAGTGAAGATAGAAGAAGAAAAAAGCTCATGTGTGTTCAATGATATTACATTTTTATTATATTTTTTTAGGTCAATAATTTTTTATATATAGCAGCAAGTATTTTTCCCCACAGAAATATTTTTATTTATCAAACTATTCTATATTCAAGTTATTATTGTAAAATTTCTTTATATATATAAATATACACACAAATTTTACTGCATGAAAAAATATGAAAATATATATTTCAAGTTAGTTTTGTTGGCTCATATTGTGTATCTCTTCTGCTATAGTTTTGTTTTAAAATTTATGTAGTTCATATAATTTACTACATAATATAAAACATTAAAAGAACTTTTGTAATTTTAAATTTATTAAAAGTGACTATTTCTTTAACTAACATTGCATATGATTTAGCAGTAACTGCTGAATTCTTTCATTTATTATAATATATGCAAACAGATAAAAATATTCTAATTTCTAATATTTTTTTTTCAATCAAATATTTAACATTCTGGATTTAATTTTTGTATTGATTTTGATTTAGCAAAAATCATTATTTGCACTATAATTAGTTTATTATTGCAAACTTAGAAATTGTAAGGAAACTATTTAGTAAACAATATGAACACTAACAATAAAGAATGCTATAATGAAAAAAAAAAACAACATTATAATGCCAGTTTTGAATTATGTGCCTACATTATGTTCCTTAATGTCAAAGTAACTGGCCTATTATTTTTAAAATTACACCGAAAAACAATCAAATTCTATTTTATTCTATATCCATTTAATCTGATTAATCTGATTTAATCTGATTTGTGTTGATTCCTAACCGATACATTTTTCTGACCCCACTTTGCTTATACGTATGTAGCTATTAAACTACATAAAGAAATTAGAGCTTTTGCACATTTATTCCACTAAAAGAAATAGTAAATAATTGTATGTTGCTGCAGAATAGTAATTGTGTGCTATGACAACTGAACTTTTGTTATTTGTATTTACGGTGTTTATATTTTATCATATATACAATAAGAATTAAATTGCAGGGTAAATCTTGTTTATAATGCATGCTATAAAATATTATATCTTTCTCTTTTGCTTTTCATCTCTTATTGGAGTGCGTTTTGCTCCGGATTAGGAGATCTTTGGTGATTTCTGTTGGCAGCGTCTTAAAGCAATTATTGAATTTTTTCCTGGTGTTAGCAGGGAGAGATGAAAATTGGAACGATGAATAAGTGATCTCTCTCTCTCTCTCTCTCTCTCTCTCTCTCTCTCTCTCTCTCTCTCTCTCTCTCTCTCTCTCTCTCTCTCTCTCTCTCTTATCCTGACAACGCATTGTAAGCCTCTTGAGAGTTTTTTTTTTTTTTGCGATTAATATTTCTTTGTGGTGTGAAGAAAAAGAGAAAAAATATATATACATAACTTTTAAATTTAAAATTATGTGTTTCTTTTGTTTTATTTTTCAAGAAGTTATATAATAAATGTGACACAAAAGCATGAAAAATATAAGAATAGTGCTTTTCAAAATTTTTACCCTTTTAATCATACTTGAGAGAAACTAAAGCTATTTTCCATTTATATGCTTTAAATTTAATGTTTTCTCTTTGTTTACATCTCAGTTTTATACTTTTGCCAAAAATTTAAAACAACAAGCAAAATTCATTATTTCTCGGAGAGTAGTGCGCCTGCGAGTTTTGAAGTTATGCAACCAGTTGGTTACTTATGTCATACAATTTGCCTACTCTTCAGGATACTTTACTTGTGCTAGACTAGGCAATCCCCCCCCCCCCTCCCCCGTAATAAATCCTTTCCAAATTTGAATGAGTTTCTTGCACGAGAGCTTCCCACTGCAATTTTTAACTAATAAATAAATTTGTAAACTTTCCAGCAGCAGCAGCCGCAGCATTGCTTAAAAATGAGCTTGAATCCTCATAAAAGAACCTTATAATCATAAAATTTTAAAAGAACGTAACTTGCCATTACTATGCCCGTCTCACTTTTCATTAACGCTAGTATACGTCAATTCCAATAGTATGGTAAATATTGCTGAATCATAAAAATGCACAAAACTCTAGTTATTTTTTCATCATTACTTCAGGTGAAAAGAGGTAGTGCGGTGATTTACACACGTTAAATTAAAAAAATTTCCCTCCCTACTCTAATGTTAAAATATATATAATTATGGTTAATGTTTTTTCTTAAATCTTTATTGTAAAACTAAAAAAACTAAAAAATATATAAAGAGGACTAGGCTTGACCTCATAACCCACAACTCCTGTTCACAGTGTCTGCAATTTTTATTAAATGCATTTATTATTATTGACTTTCAATAGATATTAAAAAATTTGGGGTCAGATTTTGAATATCAGATATACTCATTGCACAACTTTAAAGTACCAACTTTAAAAACATAATGTTTGAAAGAAGAAAATATTAAGAAATTCTGTCTGAAAATTTGTCTGAATTTAAAATATTAATTAAAATGATATGAAAATATGCCACAAAATTTTTTTTATGAAGTTTGTAAGTTCTTTTAAAATTTAAACTTTTTTAATAATAATTTCAACTAAGAAAATTTTTGTATGTAATTTAATCTTACTATAATGATATACTCATTAAAACATATTTGAGTATAATTTTGTAATTTGCAACAATGACGACACTTGTAGAGCTGCAGTGATACCAAGTCACGTTTTCTAGCCCCAGGTTTCACTTTCAAGCACGTACGCTTTACAATCGTATTAGATTTGTCATAAAACACATTGTAACCCTTATCAAAATAAAATACATTATTATTGTATACTATTATTAATGATTCAATTATAGTATTGGTACGTACGTTAATTGAATTAATCAATTTAGTATCGATAAATTATAATATCTATAAATAAATAATTTATTATGTAACTCATATTGTATAATGTACGAGAGGATACCAGTGGATTGTAATTTTCAAAGCAAATATCTGAAATCGTATACATTCTGTTTAGACTAAAAGGACGTAAATACAGTTTAATAAAGTTCAGTATTTAGTGCATCTTATCTTAATTATCACTGTTAATATATTTTACCAGTGTCAAAGATGCAAAAAAAAAAAAAAAAAAAAAAAAAAAAAAAAAAAAAAAAAGGAAACATTTTTAAATTATACAAAGACGTCATGAATAGAAAAAAGAATGTAATAGATAAATGAAATATAAAATGTAACTTTTCAATGATTTCTAGGAATTAATTTAGTTTGTAAGATAAAAAAAATACATATATTCTGATAAGCTTTGAATTTTTTAATTAAATAAATTGACTTCTTTGAGTTTTTTTATAATATTTTTTTTAATGTTCAATTTTTAATGTAATTTTAGAAATTGAATAGTCTTATTACATCCTATTCACTTATAATATAACTACTATGCTGCAAGTATTGGTAAATTATATTTATCATCTCTCAATAGCTTTTCAAAATAATTAAAAATACTTCAAAAGCACCACAAAAGCTGAAAAGTTGGAATAAATGTTAATAAAAAATTGAAATCCATAAGAATATTCAATATTAAATTTTTGTTTGTATAGTAAGGAACAAATTAATGTTAGCATGGAATATTTGATGAAAGAAAAATGCATAACTTACAATTTTTTCATGATTAATGATAAAAAAAAAGTAATTACTAACTTAAGTTGGCAGCAATGATAATATTAATATGTTAACTATAGTGTAATTGCAAATAAATTATGAATTATATTTAAACAAAGCTAAGTTACTGTAATACATATACAGGAAGTAAATGAGGCAATTTCCGTACGTGTACATGTTAAAGTATATAAGTAAGACATGTAAGACGAAAGGTGAAAATAAATTCTCTAAGTAAGGTCGGTGAACTCTAACACTTGACCCTCGTTTGAGTGTAGCAGACGTTTTGCTTATTTATGTAGTTACGTCTAGCTTTTACTGTACTTTCAAGTTTCAAGTTATTTCAAACAAATACGTAACAAGAACGATGTAAATTACAACTCTAGACAGACAAGTTAGAAAAAAAAAAAAAAAAAAAAAAAGTTTCTTCATAAAATTTTTTTATTTATTTATATTTACTTTCAAGTTATCATTTATGTCTTTAAATAGCATACAAACATGTAAGCGATTATTAAGGCAGAACCATGATTCTAATCCAGCAATATTTGCCCCCCCCCCCCCCCCCCCACCTCCTTTCTCTTTGCTTTCTTCAAGAGCAAGATTAAGTCACCACATGCAAGTGTGTTTCAAATGCGACATAATTCGAACCATCACACTTGGGTTCAAGACGGTAGCGTATCAGAATCAAAACTCTAATCTCCCACGAAGCTCTCTTTACAAAAACATGCTAATATTTAACTATCTGAATTTATAGATTTTATGATTCTGCAAGTAGATTTTTTTTTTCGTGTATATTATGTAGTTGGTTGTAATTAGTAAACGAGTAAGTAAATTATAATTCACATTGTGAGATATTTTTCTCAAATATAATTTTAAAATAAATTATAAAATCTTCTGTATTTAAAAACATAAAACAATACACTATATCATAAAAAATGAAAATTATTTGTTATTACAAATGCGTAGTTGAAACCCAAGTAGCATTAAGTTATGTAGAAATAAATATGTTTCGCCGTGTTAACAAGCCATAAGTAACTTTAACCCAAAAACTAATATAAAAAATGTGCAATGTCATGGCACTACATGTAGAAGATTGATATTAAAAAAAAAAAAAAAAAAAAAAAAAAAAAAAAAGTTAAAACAATATGCAAAAGTTTTACAATGGCCTTACGGATATATTACGTGAATAATTTATGTTTAATTTATTTAATACAACTCAAAACTAAGTCATATATATTTTTCTTTTTTGAACACTTACCAAATCTTTAGTGGCATCACCTCAAGATTGATATTACATCAGCACCTAAAAGTAAAAAAATAAACGTAAGAAAGATGCATTATTACAATTTTTTTCAAGTTTATATTTAAGTAATAACTGTAATGAATACATTAGGAATTTAGTTTAATAACACTCTAAAAATGACATTAAAAAAAAAAAAAACTTTAAATTATGATTTCGATTATAAGAGTGCAATTTACAGGTCATAACAAAAACATTTAAATCTAATAACTTTTAGAAGCAGATTAATCAAAATTTTATATACGAGTAAGACAAGAAAAATATAACTTTGAGAAATAGGTGTAAAATGGAGGATAATTAAAAAAAAAATTATAAAAACAAGGGAAAATTATATGAAAATAAATATTGAATTTTGTGAATAATTTATACAATTTTAACACATAAAATAGGTGTAAGTAATATCATGACAGTGATTGAGAGACAGTATAATAATAATAAAATGTATACAGTAATCATAAAGCCTGTAGAATTATTGAGAATATTTTAGAATCAATTTTTTGCAAGGAAAAAATTGACATGAGAAATAAAATAAAAATTTAAATCATACATTGACAATTTGTTGGTTGTATAAATATATTGATGCGAAAATAAAAAAAAATATATAAAGAAAATTTTCAACTAGTAAATTGTACAAAGAGATTGAAATTGCGTTGCTAGTTTGAATTCACTGAGCATTTTCTAGTTTGTAACGCAAGAGAGGTTGCTTTCAATTGACATGAATGATTTCTCTCTGAAATAATAATAAATTAAGAGGCTTAAATTTTAAACTCATTGAAGACGTGAATCATATCGTACGAGGTACAATTCAAGTCAAAACTGTTTACAAACGTTTAGAAGTAAAAAATAATACTAATAATTTTTTTTTTTTTTAATTCAAAGTCATAGTAAATATTATTTTAAATGCCTTTTACAATAACATAACTCATAAAATACAGAAGTTAATTATATATTGCTTATGTTTTAATTGAAATAAAGTTGATTATTACATTTTAAATGTTTTAAAAATAAAAGTCTCATAATATAAAACTGTTTGAAATGTTATAAAAAAGATATATATTTGAAGTTTTAAACAAAAATGCAAATATTGTAAATGTTTAAAAAAATATATAACAATTATTATTCCAAACATTTTGCCATGGGTTGTATGTTTTTATTTAAATTTGTGAGTTTAATTTAAATATCATTCACTATGAAAAGAGTATCTGATAAGCTGTTTATAGAAATGTTACAGGCTTTGACCATGATATAAATATAAAATCTCTCTTCTTTTATTTATCTCTTATTCTGGTCTTTATAGCAGGTTTTTTTTCAACACTTTTCTCTTTGAGTCCTCTAAGATAAAATAACGCACTGAAACAAAATAATAAAAATAATCACAAATTATTGTGTTATTTTCAGATCAAATACTGTGTACAACTCTGTGTACAAGAATGTTATAAATATGTCTCATACAGGTGTATGTAAACTATTTGATACATAATATATTGAAGCAAATAAAAAAGAAGAGATAAATGTATAAACCCAACCCAACCCAACCCAACCCAACCCAACCCAACCCAACCCAACCCAACCCAACCCAACCCAACCCAACCCGACCCGACCCGACCCGACCCGACCCGACCCGACCCGACCCGACCCGACCCGACCCGACCCGACCCGACCCGACCCGACCCGACCCGACCCGACCCGACCCGACCCGACCCGACCCGACCCGACCCGACCCGACCCGACCCGACCCGACCCGACCCGACCCGACCCGACCCGACCCGACCCGACCCGACCCGACCCGACCCGACCCGACCCGACCCGACCCGACCCAACCCAACCCAACCCAACCCAACCAACCCAACCCAACCCAACCCAACCCAACCCAACCTAGTTTTTTTTTACCTTGGTACATTAACAGTTATAAAATTAGGTTTATTGATAATTGAAATGTTCAATACTTGTATAAATATAGAGAGCAAAACATTTAGATAAAAGTAAGAAAAATTGTAATATGAAAAGCACAATGATGCAGTATTGTGATAAGTTCAATACATTAATGCAATAATACGTGAGCATAGAAAGATCACATATATATATTTACTTTAGACAATAAATAGTAAAAGTCAGATAAAAAAATGTCGTTGGAAATAATAAATTTAAGCAATAAACGTATACTATGCATTAATTTTAATGTATGACTTCTTAAAAGCCATAATATTAAATCACAATTCACAAGTAATAACATGCAAATGCGCTTTTTTTTTTACACTATTATACCATAAGTTTTAATCTCATTGTTACACGTTATTTTTTTAATAATAAATTGTTACAAAATAATTCTTTCTTATACACAATCTTTTAACTGCTGACTTACATTAAGAAACATAATCTGTCATAATAATTTTATGATATATTAAAATTATAATTAAATATAAAAAAGATAACACGTCAAATATTATAACATTAAAAATTCTTAAGTTTTAAACTATATTTAAAGTCATATCTCCACACGATATATAGATACAGTATATATATATATATATATATATATATATACGTTAAAGCAAAGCTAAATAATTTTATATATACATTCACGTTTCAGGCAAAATTCTAAAAGAAATATGTATTAAAAAAAGAAGTAAAAATGCTAACAAATTAAAAAAAAGAGTAAATTTTAAGCTAAATAAAGAATATAAAATACAAAAAAGGGTAAAGTTAAACTGCACATTTAAAGCAGTATTTTATGTGTGTTTTTTTTTACTACTAGGGTTACAAAACTCAGCTAATTGCTGCTTATTAACAGAAGAAAAGTGTGCAAAATTAATGATAAAGTAGACATACCACCCATAATTCATAATACTAACTTGCGTTGTAGCGGCTTTAAGAGACGCATTAAGGGTTTTCAGACACATTAATTTTAAAAATATTAAAATTTAACCTTTTAAAATAATTTTATTTTTGGCTTTCGTTCTTTCTGTACTGATTACACTTATACGATATGGTGACCTTGTTTCACTTAATTATTTTTATTTGAAATGTTACCGTAAGTTTATATATTTGATCAATATTTTGAATAGAACACTCTAAAAAAGGGTGCATTACTTCAGTTACAAATCCTAACTTATTTATGATAATCACTTTTGACTCAAAATAACTCAAAAGTTTTGAGTTATTATGAGTAGCTAAAATAATGAATTTTAGCAAATTATAAACAATATCTAATTCAAGTTTTTTAAATTTTTTTTAAGCTATATTAAGTTAAAATAGCTATTATTAATAATTTTCTAAGATGCATTATTTTAGCCACTCATAATAACTCAGCAACTCAAATGTGATTATCTTAAATAAGTTAGAATTCGTAACTGAAGTAATGCAACCGTTTTTTTAGAGTGAGATATATGAGATAAAGTGAAACGATAATGCAGTATTAAATTCAAGCAGACCATGTAGTAACGATTCCAGTTCTTAGTATCTACAAACTCTACAGTATTGTCTTAAACTAGTACGGATAGTAACAACAAAATTCACTATATTTATGTAGAAATTTGAGATAATGAAAGTCTATACTCTTGCTATGTTTTTGTTTTACAAAGGCATATGATGGTAATAGTCATACGTACTGCTTAGTTTTTCATGTGTTTTGTTTTTAAATATGATAATAAATAGAAATAATAGCAAATTTTTTTTAGGGTTAGTGAAAGTGATTTATGAATCAACATTATCATTCATAATATTTAAATATTTTGCCTTTCATTTTAAATAAATTACGTAAAAAACTACCATAATATTACGTAATGTATAATTAAAACTTCTTATTTTTTTAATAATATAAATTACACAGAAAATTACATTTAACGAGAGAAGAACATTATATATATAAAGAGAACTATTAATTAAATTAATTGCTACTCTAATTTTTTATATTTTGTGGTTTCGCAAACGTCAGCAAATTAAATGTCACTTTTTTTTTTTTTTTTTTTTTTTTTTTTTTTACTCAATTTTTTTTTTGTCTTCATAAAACTTTTATAGTCAGCTATATTTACGAAGTTGAGCTATTAAATTTGTAATAATAACTCTTAATGCTCTTTTATTATAAATTATTAATTGAACAAAAATTAAAAGTTATAAATAAAAATAATATTTTATTTTGATTTATAGATGTGATATATATTTTAATTATTTAAAATTTACTGAGTTTATATTTATATTTTGAAAATTGTGAATTATTATTGTATAAATATTTAGTGACGTATCATAACTTTATATTATATAAAAAAAAGAAGAGAATCAATGATGTATTGTCCAATGAATCAATAAAGATATGTACTAAAAGTTTTACAAAATTGTAAGTTATTTCATGTTAGAGGGGATTTTTCGTGTTAATTTATTATGATAGGTCAATATGTTATTTTTTTTTAACATGAGGAACCATAGTTATAATTTTTGAATCATAGTTTTCTGGTGTGATGTTTTCTTATAGTTTGTGTGATGTTTTCCTGTGCTTTCTTTCGTGCATTGTGGTGAGTTGGCTTAGGTCCAGACTTGGAGATAGCACGAGAGAGAGAGAGAGAGAGAGAGAGAGAGAGAGAGAGAGAGAGAGAGAGAGAGAGAGAGAGAGAGAGAGAGAGAGAGAGAGAGAATGAATGATATTATATCATGCAGGAGAAACGAAGACCACATCGTGACTACGTGAGTAATAAATGTATAATTTTAAATGACGTAAAACATATAGAGGGACTATGTATGCTGAGCTACACAAATTAGGAGGTTCACACCTGACCCGTAATATCAATTAAAATGGCGAGATAGCTCCATAATAATACTGACTTCGTAATGATCTGAACGTATCTATAACCCTTTCGTTAAAATCAATGCTCATACCGCTTTGCGAGGGATGTTTTCGTCTCACTCAAACCGGATGTACATTCTTTTCTCGGCTCGTAGAGAACGGATAGTAGCTCAAAATTTCACTATATTAGTAGTTGTTGTAGAACACTTATTAGAAATTGAAAAATAGGAATGTTTTTTATATGAATAAAATAAAAAGATTTATCGTTAGGTGTGTAGTTTCTTTATCGTAAGTACAAAATTATCTCAGGAACAGAAAAAGCTCACTGAATACAAAAGAAATATCGTATGATGTACATACTGTATAAAGTAACTAGCTTTGTAGATAGGTCAGTAATTGTATAATATATCTTTGCAAACGTAGCCAATACTTACAGATAACAATTCGCTAACTAAAGCAATTTTATTATCTTTCTTTTTTTTTATTTCGTATCGTAAATCAATAGAGAAATGTAATTAGAAACTCATCAATTGAAGTTTTTAATCTACTTAAACCATAAAATTTAATTGATGAAAAAAACTTACTATATTACCATCTAGTATATTATAAACAATTTTTTGAACCAAAAGATTACAAATCTTTAAGCATCTATGAAGTATCTACGTATTTAACTGGGATGTAATTTATTTTATAAAAAAATTAACGCTGTCAATTTTAAAGCATTGCAGGACTAATAAATAAATAAATAAATACAGAGTTTTTAGATTTATGTGTATTATTTTAACTCTTTGTAATAGTTTTATGTGCAATTTTTATAGATGACAAAATATTGAAAATACTGCAGTATTGTGGAAAAAAATCACATCTTCACACTTAAAAAAGTAGTTTATTTTTTATCATTATTTATTCCAGCAATTTTAAAACGAATGATTCTATTATAGAAATAACTATAAAATTAAAGTGCTTCTTTTTTTTTAAATATTGCAATTTTTTTAATTCTAAAAAGGAAACTATATATTTTAGTTAATATAAAAAAATGAAAAAATTAATATCTAGTATAAAAAATCATAAAAGTATAAAATATATAAAAAAATCTTATTGCTTAAACTAACATAAAAAAATGATGTAATAAAAAAGTATGTTTCTTAAATGTAAAAAGTTCTTTTATTATGATGAAGAAAAAAGGGATATAAATATAAAAAAGTATGTGTTGTAATGTAAAATCAAATTTAAAACTAATATTTTTTGATGGTTTGACATATTTCTTCTTTTTTTTTTTAAATTTATTATTATGACATGTTTTATTAAATGAAATAAAAATGATTACGTTTGTCACGTAGCAATCATAAATTTAAAGAAATGAAATGAAATAGTTAGAGATAATCTACAAACATTTTAAATATATACTGTATATAATATATTATGAAACATTTCTTTCACGTTTAAAATATATGATGTGCAAGCAAAAGTTCTTTAAAGATGTTTCCAATATGGAGGTCATATACATGACACAAATAAAATTACTTATTATGTAAGATCAGCAAATCTGAAAGATCCTTAATAGCTCAATACATAATAGTAGAACTATATAGTGTTTGATTTTTATATTATATAATAAAGAACATACAGAAAATAGAGACTGAAGAGACTGTTAGCTTAAAGGCGTAGAACACCTTGAACAAAAAAGTTGCGTAATATCCTAACAAACCTGAAAATCAACGTTGATTTGGCCGGAGTCATTGATTTCTAATTTATTTTCCATTCACAAAACGCCGCTACCGGTCACTGACGTCACAGCTCGCCCGGTTTACTTGCGCGTGGACCAGGCGAGCTGTTACGTCAGTGACCGGCAGTGGCATTTTGTGAATGAAAAATAAATTAGAAATCAATGACTCCGGCCAAATCAACGTTGATTATCAGGTTTGTTAGGATATTACGCACCTTTTTTGTTCAAGGTGTTCTACGCCTTTAAATATGCTATACAGCAAATTTACTTTTGACCGTAGCAAAAATAAATCTGCACTGAAAAGTCACTCTGTAAAACACAGTTAATCAGTAGATGGTAAAACAAAAAAGTATTTTATTGTAGAAGCTCAAAATTATATAATTATTTTGTAATTTACAATATTTTCGTCTTCGTAAAAAAGATTGAAGTAACTATAGTTATTAAAATTTAAGTTTGTTTTAATGATTAGCTCAATTAAAAGTTTACAACATAAGTTTTCGTTATTTTAGTTGCAAGTTACCAGGTCATTTGTAACTTCTTTTTTTTAAGTAGTGAGTAACGTAACGAAGTTAGAAAAAAAATCAGTAACGTGAACAAGTCTGGCAGAGACACATATATTTTTAATTAGGTTGCAATACGTATATTAATATTTTCTTGCCTCAGCGCAGTAGTTCAAAAAAAAATCCCTCACTGCTTGTGAATGCCTATCGCAGTACACAGCTCCAAGAACATGAATGCAGTCGTTAAAACCAAATTATGATAAAACAAAACACATAATTCTTACGTGATAAGATGACAATTCATATATCAATATTAACGGCAAAAAATGATTTTTTTTTTAATTCAAATGAGGATATGGGACGTTGAAATCTGCTACTAAATATATTTTTATAATTTTTGTAACTCTTTCGGCTAACATTATACATGTATCTAAATTCAACCAATACATCAACTATAATTAAAATAATGACACGATAGCAACATAAAATACATAAAATCAAGGAATTATTATTATCTATTATATTGCACATTCATTTCATAATAACAATAATTCATAATTATACGTACTTCTATATGACATAATATCATATAAATTATAGAACAGAAATGGGTAGAAATAATGTTTGAAATGGACTTCAATATCAAAAGTTTAAAAAATATTTATACGTGACATAAGCTTGTGGTAAATCATAGCTGAGTTATTTTTTTATTATATATATATATTTTTAAATCAACTCAAATGAATCAGCTGTTTAATGTGGTTATTTTAGTGACCACAATCATAAAACAAAAGTGTCACAATCAAGCGTCACTCATATTTTAAAATTTGATACATAGAGAGCTCTTTATTATGTTACGTACTTTTTTTCGTCACATTTCATCAAATATTTATGAGTTTTTCCAACCCATTTTATTTTTTTTTTGGTGTCTACTGATATAAATTTTAACCTACAGTGAAATCAAAATATGAAATAAGTCCATGATGCCAGATTTATTACACAAAAGAGTAGGTTTATCGTCTATAAAAATATAATTCAAAAAGTACTGGAAAAATAATTAATAATAAATTTCTATATAAGTATCAAATTTATAAAGATTTTTCCGCAAGAAAATTCCACGTGTAAAAGGTACAAAAAGTAAAAGGCTGTGCAAAAAGTTATAGATTCAAAGAAATGTTGATTTTTTTTTTTACGTCAAGCTATCAAAATTTAAGTAATTATGTATACTTAAATTATTAAATATATTTTTACTATACATATTAATTTACATATTATATCATTAAAAAATTGCAGTGTTTTTTTTTTTTTTTTCATAATTTTTTTTTATTCAGTATACGTATTATATGTATCAAATATTTAGTGGCAGGTAAATAGAAATTATTTGATATCTATATATTTTTTCAATAAACTTCTTTTTTTTTTTTAACAAATTTTATTTGTTGTTGTTACTGATAGATAAATATATATGCAAACATACAAAATAATTCTAAATTTACTGTTTGTTTATAATGGAAACCGACAATAAATACATTTTTTTTTGTGATGTTACAAAGTACACATTTTTTATATGAAATAAAAGTTGAAAACAGAAATAAGGTAAAAAAAACAACAAATTATTACAATAAAAAAAAAAAAAAAAAAAAAAAAAAAAAACGCACACAATTTTTAAATTCACTGAACATGGAAACAAATATTTGTCCATTATAATGTCAAATTTTCGTTTATATTGACAGAAAAGCTGTTTTTTCCCTAAATTGTAAAAGAGATTTTAGCTTTTAGCTGTCACAGTTAAATGACATGGAAAAAATTGAGTTACGAGTATTAATGTATAAATTAGGGTTTTGAGAGAGAAAAAGATATAAACAGACAGAGAAAGGTGGAGGGAGAGAGACAGGAGAGAGAGAAATAAACTTTAAAGCATTGCAAAATTCCCAATTGAAATAGAACATCATATTATGCCAACAGAGTAAAAGAGTAACAAAACCTGAATTTTAAAAGCTTGTCCAAAAAAGTGATACTAATGAACTATTAGTTGAAGAAAAATATGTATTGTAGTTATTATTATTACTTTTAAAATTTTACGTTTTTAGTGATGTAAAAATCACACTAATAAATATGATTTAATAATTAATTACATAATTATTGAGAAATACAGTGTAAAAATAACCTTATACATAATATGCATCAATAAAATATATATATATATATATTTTTATATATATATATATATATATATATATATATATATATATATATATATATATATATATATATATATATATATATATATATATAAAAAAATTTAAAATAACAGGAAATAAAATTTAAAATAATATATCATGTTGCATTTTATAAATGTGTTACGCAATATTAATTCAATTTTTATTTAAACATTGGATAATTTGATTAAGTATGCAATGTATGTAAGCATAGTTTTGTTCATAGCTACATGCCTCTTGTCTATTCAGTTCACGCATATAATGCTTTTGGCTGAGGTAAACGTGAATTCTCTATTACTCTGAATAAACTGCAAATATTAGCGGTAGAGAGAGAGAGAGAGAGAGAGAGCTCTTGTATTCTAGATTTGAATTAGTGATGTTGTGCACTCATGCGGTCACTTTGCTGGTTTTCCCTTATGAAGGTCATGTATTTCCAACCCCCCAGTGATTTCAATGTGGTTTTGTCACCTGTCTATTTGCCACTAAAGTTTAAACTACTGTTGCATATCATAAACACATACAATATATATATTTTAACATATTATTATAGTTAATATATTATACTAGTGCAAGTTGTTGATGATTAAAATTTTAATCCTCATTGTCTATTCACTTTGGGAATTAATGGGTTTACCGAAATATAAACAACTATGTTTTAGAAAAATTTTAACTTAATATTGATTAAAGTGACGGAACAAACCAAAATACGATTAAAACCATACAAATTGGTCTTTTGTTTAAAAAAAAAACTAAAATAATATAAGAAGCATCTTAGAAAGTTAATTGTTTTGAACTAATTTAAATATTTCTATAATTAAATTTATATTAGCTCAAACTAAGCAGCGATTTACTTCTAGTTTATAAGGAAATATAAGTTTCAAAACTACATAATTAAAATAATACAAAGTTACGCATTTAAATTTAAAAGGTTCGGGTGAAAATATAATTATTTATAGGTACAAAAATTCAAATTACGAGAAAATATGAAATGTTCTATTATTTTTCTATTTTATAAATTCAAACAATAAAGAAATTTAAAATTATGTGAAAAATGTATAAAAAATTACTGATTTTATTTAAAGATATAACTAAAATTAAAATTCATCTTCTATTTTATGGTATGCAAAATTTATCTTGGTGTAAAATGTGCGAAAATATCAGTACAAAGTTGTTTGTAAGTTTAACCATATTTTAGATTATGATGAGTTATTGGTTTGAAATTCAATGCACAGGCGTCTCTCTCTCTCTCTCTCTCTCTCTCTCTCTCTCTCTCTCTCTCTCTCTTTCTCTCTCTCTTTCTCTCTCTCTCTCTCTCTCTGTGATGTACTTTAATTTCACAGGTGAACGATCACTTTCAATACTGAGTTTTATTTAGAGGGATTATTGAATGAATAAAATATTTTTCAATTCTAATTTTACTCTAGAGTTTAAATATTATTTTCTACGTGAATTAACGCAAAGTACCGCATTATCAGTAATTCCAAAGCTAATATTCTCTCTCTTTATTTTTAAACTATTTAAATTTAAATTATTTCACTTTGAAATCCATGGAAAAATCAGTTTTTTTAATAGACAACTCCTTGATTAAAATATTAAATTAAAATGTTTTTTTTATATACTTTTCCATCAGTTTGGCATAAATTAAAATGTTTTAGTTTAATATTTTAATATATTTTTAATATAAAGTTAATTTTTATTTAATTTTATCCTTCATTTAAAAAAATGCAATTAGCATGTAATCAAATTTATTGGCAATAAAAAAATATCGGGAAAAAGGTGGAAAACGTAATTTTTCTTGTGTAAGTTGTATGGAAATTTAGTAAAGGTATCCTAAAAAATGTGAGAAATTTACACCTCTCCAAATTTTAAATAGTAATACGTGAGGTTCAATGCTATAAAATGCTTTTACATTACTTAAAAAATATTTGCTCAGATGGTTCATAGTAGCTAAAAAATAAAATATAAATTGAATGAAATGAAAGTATTATATCAAATATGTCAATTATTTTTGTACGTGTCAAACAAACAATCTTTCAAAAATATTATCTAAATATTTTTCTAAAAAAAAAAAAAAAAAAAAAAATTAAAAAATAAATTAAAAAAAAAAAAAAAGAAAAAAGAAAGAAAAAAAAAGAAGACATTCCCCCCCCCCCCTAATATTCACTGGCAACAGTATGTATCAAAGTGAGCATTATTTTTAACATTTTTAAAATATGCTTTTCTATAAGCAAGTTATTTGCTATATTTTTTTCAAGTTGGTTTCATAATAATAAAAAACAGGTATGAACAAGTCTCTGAGACTTTCTTTGCCAAAAAATACATTTCGTGATTAAAACCCTCGTACTTGTTAGCAAAACGTATACCTGCATCTCTGCAAATAACATATTAAAAAAATTTCAAACAGCTTTTGCAATGCAATCGATGCGAAATGTACAGAAATATTATAGCATAAGTTTTTACGCGTATATAAATATCATCTCTCTCTCTCTCTCTCTCTCTCTCTCTCTCTCTCTCTCTCTCTCTCTCTCTCTCTCTCTCTCTCTCTCTCTCTCTCTCTCTCTCTCTCTCTCTCTCTCTCTCTCTCTCTCTCTCTCTCTCTCTCTCTCTCTCTCTCTCTCTCTCTCTTTTTTTTTTTTTCAGCAACTTTCCCTATGTATCAATATAAAAACACATCCGCCGATTCATTTTTTTGAAAAAAGAGGAAAATATTGTGTATGTATTTTGCGTGTCAAATTTTATATCTAAAAAAGAAAAAAAAAAGTACAATTTTTATGTCCATATTTACAGTTTTTTGAGATTTTATTTTCTTGTTTTTATGATTTTTTTATATATTTTAGCAAGGTAATAAATAAAAAATTGCAATAGTTGAATATTACGTTTTTATTGTAGTTTGCTGTACACGCCGGTCGTAAATATGACGCACATTTTGCTGTCGCTGTAAAAAAAAAAAAAAAAAAAAAAAAAAAAAAGATAACAATGACCCAGAAAAATAATAAACTGGAGGAAAAAGTTTCTTAACACGAACAGAAAAAAAAAATACATATATAGGAAAAGAGTTGAGATTGACACTATTATGTTGAGTGCAATTACTTTAAGTTTAATATATCAAATGGATTTTTTTAGAGTAAAAAGTTTTTCACAACAGCATTTTGATAATACATGGTAAAGAGACACTTTTTTCTCTTATCGCATAAAATAAAAACTAGATAAAAAGTAAAAATCAGGGACCGGAACTGGTTCCGAGAACCGCTGTGAACCACTTTTTTTCGAAGCGGTTCCGAGAACCGGTTCTAAAGAAATAGTTTAAAAATAGCCTAAAGGATCCACAATTTAAAAATATTCATAGAAGATGACCTAATCAGAATATTATCCTGATTTTTAGTCATCTGTTGTCATTTTAAATATTATTTCAAATCATTTCGTGTCATAACAATTTCAGGGTATATATAGAATGCTATTGAAAATAAGAACTTTTTTTATTTAACAATAACTTGCATGGATCTTACCAATATTATAACATGTTACAATATTATTATGTAAATATTACATTATTCAGAATTTTGTATGGTCAAATCAAATTTTAGTTTGTTTTTTTGGACCAAGAACTAGTATGCAAGAACTTATTCAATTATTTATCTACTTTTATTATTTGATTTCCATTATATTATTCGTCTGAAGTTTCTCATTTTTGAATCCTTTTAATTCTAACACAGAGAAAATAATAATATACTTACAAGTGACGTCCTATAAAAAATTGCTTGAGAAACAAAAGAAACCATATAAAAAATATAAACATAATACATTCATGTTATGTTGTAAAAAAAAAATTGGAATGGGGGGTAAGAAAAATTGCTATAATAAAATATTCATAACATTTTTTTTCAAAGAAGTAAAAATTGAAGACAGTTATTTGTTTATTTAACAATAAATTTTATATTATAAGGGTGTCTAGTAGATTGATGATATAAAGGTCTTGACCACATTGCTCAACGTCAAATCTTATATCTATGTTTTCTACATGCATGTTTTCTATATAGCTTTCGTGATGAATGCAGTTTCTCAAGGAGAATAGTAAATTCTCACTACACTACAAAATATATAGAAAACTCCCATAAGACTTTCTGTCAAGAAATAACTTGCCAAGAACTTTGCTCCCTCTTGTCCTCTCTCTCTCTCTCTCTCTCAACATAATATCCATTATGCTTTGCCCTTTTTACTGGTCCTCAAACTACTACTATAATATAACAAAGTCCCTCAGTTCCATATATATATAAAACCCCTTTCTTACAGATATAAACTTATACCAACTTCCTCTATACAGTGAACATTTTTGGCTTTACTTTTGTATAAAAGAACTCTTTTTTTTATTTTATTTTTTTTAAAGGGGGTAGTTTAGATATAGAGTAGGCAAAGTATTCCAAAAGTAGTAGTAGCCAATATAATATGTAAGATACTATTCAAACATTCTATAATATTATAACTTTTAGCTCTGATAAATTTAACTTCATTCTTATTGTTAAATGTGGTTATGGTGTAAAAGAGAGTTAGTAGTAAAGAGAGAAACGGAAGGCATTTCAATATTGTAGTAAAGTCAAGCTATAAATGTTTAATATGTATAAACGATGTCATGTAAAGAATAGATTGAATTTTATTGTATCATATAAGATGATTTACTATATAAATAAGATATTACAAATAATATGATTACAACTTCTTTTTTTCCCCTTTTTATTTGAACTTTTACTGTTAGATGCACTATTATTGCTATTTTTAATATCATTTACTTTTAGATAACTACAGTTCTTTTAGTTTACTTTTTTTTTTTTTAAATCATTTAAAACAAATAAATACAACTTCTTGGAATGTGATTGTTCAAAAATATTTGTTTGTTATAGTACTTTGTATTATTTAAATTTTTTTTTTCCAGAAATTTAAATTAATTTAACGTATACTTTATATACATATTATTATATTACATATTATATTTTAGTATTATACTCTATAGTTAAATATGATAAACGATGTTAGATTTTATTACGTTGCAAATCTGTTTAAACAAAGAAGAAAATATTAACAAAAAATAATAAAGCAAACGATGTTATGTAATTTGAAATTACAATATACAATTATAGACTGAATTGCAACACTAAAATTGCACATACATGGTACATAAATTGACATTTTAAGCTTCTTCAGAAAAAAAAATTATTTTAAGCAATAAAATAAATTTGTGCTAAATTGTAAGCAATAAATGTAGAAGTGTTATTCAAAATTTAAATATATAATGTATAGAGTTTATTATATCGTATACTATATTAAAAAAATATATAGTAAATTAGTTTGTAAATTGGTTAATAATAAAATTTCATCCATTCACCAATTATTAATTACTAAACCACAAAAAAAATTGAAATTATCAATTATTAATTCTACTATATTAAAATAAATGAACTATCACAACAGTCTGAATAATTAAATTATAATGTAATACAAATATGGTTATTACAATCAAAATAATATTAAATAAATGATTAATATTGTCTATTTGTTTAACATAGTAGGGTATAAAGTAAATGTAATAAAAATTGCAAAGTTATTTTAAACGTTGCTTCCTGTTAAATTATATCTACTAGGAAAACGATGAAATGTTATAGTACAGTAGAATGACATTTAGGGCAGTTTTTCTTTTTCTTTTCTAGCAAGTATTATTGTACAAGAAACCTCAGCAAAATTTCTTATGAACTATGTATTTGTTGTTGCGTTAAAATGTTTTGAAACGTTTCTTGTAAAGATGCCATGGAAAAGTTAAGTATAATATTTTATCTGCTTCTATAGAAATCGTATGTATAGATGAAACATATATAACGTTTTTTACGATAACTTTACATGGAACATTTTGATGCAACACGGACAGTTTTGTAATTTTATCATGATTTTTTATTTTGCATGGTATTTCCTTCTCTTTCTCCCTCTAATTAATCCTTCATTTATGTTGTGTACATGTTCAAAATATATCAATTTATAAAAAAATCATACTTTGGTTTCGATTGAAAATTCGATTATAAATTCAATTGCAACATACACGTAAAAATGTAATATATTGTCGTAAGTATAGGGTCTATGCATTCATGTTAAAGTCAACGCCATGTTAAATAACTCAATAACATGGTTGGCATAGGAAAATAACTCATTTTACCAGTTTAAAAACACTATGCAATATTTTTGACAGTATTGATGCTGTAAATATGATGAATTAGTATCTCAAGTACGTGAGAAAAATAACAATAAGAAAAAATTAACCGATTTCCCAAAGAAAATTGCCTTAAACAAAGTTTGTCCTCTGCTGAGCAATGTTATTTACTACTCCAGTATGGCCTCCAAGAGCATTAAATATGACGTCATCCACATACACCCTATATACTAACTACTATAATAAAATCTAACGAGATTTCTACTAAGAAATTTAATAGCTATGCAATACTAAGAAATTTTAAAATCAAGAACACGGAACGAAAAATCTCCCAACTCCAGGTATAAAGCTAGTATAACTATCCTGTGTTTTGCAATAGGTACAATTCTTACCTGTATCTAGGAGGTCGCTATACTAACCTCGCGCCTACCTGGTGTAAGGAGGAATAAACTAAAGGTAAGGAGGTCTAGACTCCCGATCGGGTGGAATTGTATCCTCACGAAAAGTATAGAGGCAAGCACTATAATACTTAGATTTAGTTTTTAACCGCAAAATGGCGTAAAAGGCGTAAAATAAAATTATAAATATTTTTTTGAATGATATATAAATTGATTTTGTTGCTTGCGTTAATTGTTCAACGCCAAATATTAAATGATTATTTTATTAGAGCATCAATAATAATTTTTTTAGGGAAATAAATATAGCGCTTTAATTAATATTACATTTTAGTAATTTTGTATTACTATTGATAATGATAAATACATAATAAATTATACCGGGGACTTGGGATCATAATATTGTGTGGCTGTTGCTGCAGATCTCGGGTGGTCGATGAAAATTTTTTAATTAAAGACATAAATTATTTACTGAGCCTAGCTATTTTGAGGTCTATCCTTAGATGCGATTACTTCATTTTTCTTTTTTGGATAAAAAATTTACTATTCATTAATTTTTTATGATACATTTGTTAATTTAAAAAATAAAAGCAATGTTATAAAGCTGGTACTTTTAATTAAATTGTTAATTTCTTTGCCTCCGACAATGTCACAAAGAATAGCCATTTTAGTGAAAATCGGCTGCTTTTCGTGGTGGCCATTTTTTGTCGCTAAACTAGATCGAAGCACGCGGCAGATGTAGTACAGCCCGCGCTGGCAGTCAGGTGCCGCACCTCCTAGATCTCAGGTGACATAAAAACTATACTGACGCTAGGTACCGCTCCTCCTACATCGCAGGTGGCATAACATCCAGCGCTAGGGATTTGGCGTCACTTATGCTAGAGACACAGGTTACTCAATAATACTCAGATCTTGCGCGCATGTACTAGGGCGCGGGCTTATTTGCGTTAGTATACTTATGTACTTAGATTTAACACATCATTTTTTTCCGTGAAGTTGCTCACATTTGATCCACGTTTATTAATTTTCTTTCATAGTAAAAAGTTATAAATATGATGTATATAATTGAAACATTAAGTAATGTTGACGTTTCCCATGGTATGGTCAAGTCTGACTTTGATGCGGTTTAAAACCATTGTCAACAAGAATAGTAAATTTAGTTTGAGTTGCGAAGAAACGAGAGGTCTCTCTCTCTCTCTCTCTCTCTCTCTCTCTCTCTCTCTCTCTCTCTGTCTCTCTCTGTCTGTCTGTCTGTCTCTCTCTCTCTCTCTCTCTCTCTCTCTCTCTCTCTCTCTCTCTCTCTCTCTCTCTCTCTCTCTCTCTCTCTCTCTCTCTCTCTCTCTCTCTCTCTTTCGTGTAAGCATTGTGTACTGTATGCCTCTTTGTTACACTACTAACCACACTGTATAGAGTCAACGCAAACATCATATTATATGTATATGTATAGTGTATTTCATTATATGTACAGTATAGTATTACGGTATGTACACATGTATAATACAATATACACATTTGAGACTTGTACATGTTATATTCAAGAACAAAATCCTACAATTTTTACATATTTTTCTGTCTACGTATTGTTTACTCTATGGTCTAGTACACAGTTTATTATTATATCACAGTTTTAAACTCAATATAATTTAGTAATTGCTATGAATACATCTTTATATAATCTTCTCCCTACAACTCGAAATTTTAAGTGAAATCGGTGCCTAGTTTCCTTATATAAAGTCTTTAAGCTTCAGACTGTCTTACCTGCCTGAATTGTAAATACGAAAACCCAGTAGACATACAGAATCAATAATAATAATAATAAATGTATATCCAGCCTCGAGTCGAACAGTAACGTTTGGTTTAAGGGTTAGTGGGGTCGCGTCCGTGCCCGCCCAGGAGAGGACCTTGGGGTGGGTGTGGGTGTGGGCATTAGAACTGGGAGTCCCTTAATGTTGCCCGTGTTTACGTACGCGAGGTGGCCGAAGCATTGGTTTAAGTGCCTCGGTTATTGGGCATCCAGATTTATAGATGTCACACTCTCAAGAGAATGTGGTGTATAAAAAAACAAAACAATAATATTAAAAACAAGAAAGACAGGGAATTATTATATGAATTGTTTTTATTGTTCTTACTTAGTAAGTTAAAGTTAATTAAGAGTTGAGGATTTAAAAAAAATTCCATTTTTGTTCAACAATTATTGTTTTTATTAAATTTCAGCTTTAAAACAGCTTGTGCTTCAGGGGGGAAGGGGTCTCTATTTCTCTTGAAAGAACAGAAAATTTCTTTATTTTATGTAGATCCAAACCCCCGAGTGTGAAATATACAACAATGATTGAGGTTGACAAATAATTTACTAATAAAATAAATTTACTTTTGTTATAAATGTAAAGCCCGTTGACCTTTATTACAAGAGTGGTATAAATTGAAAGAGTTTCTTTTTATCTGTGCCCCAGTTCTCCTTAACTTTGCTTCTTCATTTCCTCTTACCCCGAGCACTATTTCCTCACTGCACTTTTTTTTCTCTCTGCTCGACGACATGTCACTTTGTGATTGGGCTTTTTTTTTTTTTTTTTCTTTTTCACTTCCTCGCCTGGCGCATGTTGGAAGCTAATGAAACTGCTTGCCTTGCAAATAACACACACACACACACAAAAAAGAGACACTTTGTATAAAATAAATCTAATTTGTACGTTTTTTTTTTCTTTGGAAAATTTATTGTGATATATTTTTATTGTACCGACAACAAAAAACGAGCTAATAATTTTTTTGTGCTGTTTAAGATATATTTTTATTCTACTGTATATATATTTATATATATGAATATATCTTGTGTCAAACATCAATAATACGAAACACAATTGTAATTTACATTTTAATTATATATTTAACAAAAAATATTACAGCATTGTAAGTTTTTCAAAGGAAAATTTAAATGTTTGCCAAAATGAATTATTAATATATATGTTTTGTACAGTAGTATTGAATAATTCTCTATGTCTCTCTTCTCGTCATTTTAGTTTTCTTCACATTGCCACTATGAGTTGATCTAGCAAGATGATTTTAAATGAAGTTCAGCATGGAAAGTGCCCGATATTTCACAGGCCTAAAGTATCTTTAAAAAAAAAAAAAAAAAAACTCGAATAAAACTTTTTTTTTTCAAAAGTGAGGTTTAGACTGGACGACACTGTATATATATACATGTTTGCCCACTCCTTCACCTAAACACCCCAATTAACTGTAATTGGCAGGTCATTTGTGTGGTTTCCATAGTACAATACGACTATATACGTCTTGACAGGACTATGATAAAGGTGTAGCACAATAACACGACGTGGCTAAATAATAATAAGCGATGAAACTTAACTATACGAAATATTTGAAATTTCCTACCATCAAAATCAATAAACATCTTAAAATTTTCTCTTAAAATACTATAGTTATACTATACTTGAATTAAAAAACAGTACAAAAACATGTACAAGAGTTGTTGATACATTTCTTAACGGTTCTAACCAATGACTTGTAATTCTAGACTATCCACATAATATTCTATATGACTTTATGTATCTGCAAAATCGTATATAATTTTTTTAAGTACTCAATAATAAATCCATATATCAATAAAAAAAATATTCATGTGGTTTTATCGTAATAATACAACAAGTCATATTTAGGTCATGAAAATTTACTACTCAAAGAAAAGATTGAATGAATGTTAATCTTATTGTAATGGTGGTATAACAATTTTGCTTTTTCTTTTACTTTTCATTTTATAGAAATGGATCTGTAACTAATGTCAGCACGCAATTACTGGCAGAGGTGTTAATGAAAACAAATATAACGATATCCTAAACTATAATGAAGCTAGAGAGAAGAAACTTTCAAATTTGGATACCTATGGTATCGCATAGTATACTATACTATCCATTGTAGAGGATAGGATTGTACTCGATGGTAAAAGAAAAAAATTCACTCAAATCAATATTTTTTAAAGGCTATTAATTAAGAATCGATATTTTTAATTTAAATAACCTGTAAAAACTGTCATTAATTACAACAGGACTAAACTTGTCTTGTATACTGTATATATTTTTGATAATTGTATCATTTCATTATTTTGCTTATAAATACATATTTCATTTCAAGATTTTCGGGTTCTGTTATTATTTGCATTTGGTCAATGTCATGGAAAAGTTGTTGCTAGAGTTTCTATGTGGTCTGGTAAGCCACAGCTCATAACCAATTTAATGGAAAGGATTCGTCCTTGCCAATAAGTACAAGGGGTGAATGGCATCAATGTACATAATGTAATAAATCATCTTGTCAATTTTGTTCGGGCATTTTACTTTCTTATTAATGATATTATTTATGTTGCAGTGTATTATTCTTTCATATTTATTTATAACTATTTTTTTACTTCCCATAAACAAAGTTATGGCAGTGAAGCAGATTTTAAGTCCTAAATTGAAACAGGATTGGACGAACTAAAAATAAATAACCATCAAACATAAAAAACTTAGAATAAAATTTATCATTTTGCAAATATTCTATTTTCAAATGACGTAATATCAAAACACGTAACTTTGGCTTAAGTTAAATAATGAAGAAAGAAGAGTAAAAAAAAAAAAAAAAAGCATTACTTTATAGCTTATTCAGTTTTCCATTCTAAAATTAAAATAAAACGTTGATCCACGTGTATTTAAAAAGTTTTTCATTATATAAATGGATCAATGTATAACTAAAATACATTTATAAACATTGAAAAAAGTTTTCTCTCTCTCTCGTTTTTATTGACCACAAAAAAACATGTTTTTGCACTTTTCTCCAGTAAATGAAAAAAACAAAATGAATATTCTGCATTGAATATCCAACATTATACTTACTTACAAAAAATAAAAAAAATAAAAAATAAAAAAAACTGTTAAAAACTTTTAAATAACCACATTTTTTATAATATTTACATAAGTTTGTAGTAATTTTATGTAAAAAAAGTACACAAGCAGATATTTGATTATAAAGACAACCACAACCTCTTTTAACTACTTAATTAAAAAAAACACATCAATAATCAATTACACTGTAAAAAAAAAAAAAAAAAAAAGAAAAGAAAAATACTTACATTTGTGGTCTTTTCATTGAATGGTTATATTAGGATAGCTTGTATCTCCAGAATTGAAGTTTTGTTATGCCATTCAAAAGTTAATGGTAACATTCAATAATAGAACATAATATTTAGAGCTTGCAACCGCAAGGGTGAAAAAATTATTTCTACTTTAGCCCTTATAAGGATTAACACTTTAAAATTGAGTAGTTATTATTATTATTATTTTGACCCTCAATTTTTTATTTTTTTTTTTATTTTATATTAATTTTGCAGTTTATCCCATTTTGAAGTACTATATTATACAAAATATAATATGTAATAATTTTAATAATATATTATGGTTTTAATAAGAGGAAATCAGATTTTTCAGCCATATTTTTCTTCAAAACACATTGAATAATTTTTGGTGTAAAAATATTTTGATTTTATATTAAATAATTAGAAATAACATAAATATAAAAAGCAGAATGACCAATATGTTATATGATTAATGTGATTACTGATAATCAGTCAAAAACAAAATGATGCATACAGAAGTGGGAATTTTTTAATGTTTTTAAAACAGGGTGACATAAACAACAAAAATTATAAAAATGTGTTGTTATTATTAATACATAAAACATACACTTCTTATTGCAAAAGTTATATTAAAATATGAAAGCGTTTGACAAATTACCACATTAATTTTAAATGAAAAGTGTCATTTTTTTTTGTTTACAATTGGGAGGGAAAAAAATGATTAATATTATGCTACTCAATTTTAACTTATAAATTATTTTATGTAAAAATATAGAGATGCATATCAAAATTATACACTATATAAAATAAAATTGTCATTTCGTCAATTTTTATCATTTTGTTTCAATTGAAATTTTGTAGTTGATATTTTGAGAGGTAAAAATATATAATATTAGAATAGCACAGGAAATTGTCTATCGTGTAGTTTACAAAAATAAGTAATCGCTCTGTATCACATAAAAATTTCTGTTCAAATATATGTAGTGTAAAATAAGGTCAATATCATTTGGTTCTACAAGGTAGTTTTTTTTTTTTTTTTTTTTTTTTTTTTTTTTGAAGATGAATCTACTAGACTGTTTTAAAAATCTAATATTTAATTACATTACCTCCTTATTTTATAAAATAACGCCAGGACATATTAAGACATATAATATATGTTTTCGTCACTGCTTAAGAAGAACGTTCAAAGATTCAATATTTTTAGATCTTTGTCGTCTATTGCCATCATATTCACCAGCATTTTAGAGCAAATTGTAGCAGCTTTAAATAATTTTTAAATATTAAAATAACGACATAGTGAAACTATCATTGAATATTACACAAAAATTCAAATATCAAAATTTGCATGGTGTTACTTTATCATGTTTATGTTTGTAGTAAGTGTATATCTCTTGGACTTAAGTACACCCATCTATACAAAAAAGAAGTTAATATTAATCATCTATAATCGCTATTACTGACTACATCCCTTAATAGTATCAAAAATAATAAAACACGTGACGTTGAAAGTTTCCCTTAAAGTTATCAAAGTGTAAACATTTAAGAAAAATCCATATAAAAAGAACTTTCATTTTCATCCTTTTGGTGAATTAAGATATTTTAAAAATATCTATCAAAATGTACTCTATAAACTTAAACCATTTTTTAAAATTAAGATTGCTTTTGACACGGATAATTTAGCACATATGTCAAACACACGTATAACTAAAGTACCCAAATTATGACCATATTATGATTCATTACTTTACGTGCTTGAAAAATTATACTGCACTCAAACTTATTGTATTTCATACCATCTTTCATATAAATCGATTAAAAATATGATATTTTAGCAGTTTATAGATATGGCAACGGTAATGGCATCCCTAAATATAAAAATTATTCAACCAATGACAAATGATACACGCAATTTATTACAGGAAGTTAGAAAATATAAAAATGTCTCATCTCTTATTTTATGTAATAATATATTATATAACTTTTTTTTTCTGGTAGAGATATAAAAGTGCATTACAAAGTGGATAAGAGTTTTATATTATATCAGAAAGAATAAAATTATAACTTTCTTGTCTCTTTTTTTATGTTGGTAAAGATAAAAGAGACTTAAATATGACATCTGTGACTAAATTATTATCATTAAAATACTTAAAGTAATTAGTAAGATAAAAGTATATTAAAATAACGTTCATCAACTTTTTTTTTGTATATATGTTTTTAAATTTGTCATTTTTTTTATTATGGTTTTAATACTTTTTTTTTGTTATAAAACTGCAATAAAAAAAAGTTTTTTTTTTTTTTTTTTTTTTTTTTACTTCTGTGGTAAGTTATAAATTTTGTGTGTGTGTCTGCTTTAGGCTAGCTTGCACTTGTCTATTATGTTGCAACTAAGGGTTTGTAGAAATGGTTTAAATTCTTACTTTAAGTAACGCCCTTCTCAGTTTCTGCTTGTATAACGACGACCAAAATGGACCAACTTCAATTTAATGTGTACTTTTGTGTTCTTCTATAAGATAGTATAAGAATTTAAGCCTATTTCATCGTTTTCGTAAGCCTATTTGTTTCATCGTACAGTTCGTATATATTACTTAAGATATATCTATTGTAGTGAAAATAATTTATTCATGAATTGCTAACAAGATATTGAAATTTAAGACTTGTTTTAATTTTATAATTACTGTAATACAATAGAGATTAAAACAAGTGTAGCATACATCAGGAATTTAAAATTAAATTCATTGAAAGAAATTTATGTATTTTTTAAATTTATTTAGTTGTATAAGAGTTTTTTTCTTTTCTTTTGTTTTGATAATAATACCGCATTTGTGAAATTTATATTTTGATATTGACCACAAGATAAATAAATAAACTTTTTTTTTTTTTATGTTTACTTTATTTATCATGTCACTGATTTTTTTTATTATTATTAAATTTGTTTATTTAATGTTATTTTATGTGTTTAAAAAATAAATAAAATGGCAGGACCAATTCTTGTTCGTGATATCTTCATGTTACTTTGAATTGTCAACGGTCTAACATACTTGCTTATAGCATCTCATCTAGCGTGACAGCTTCTGGCAGACATTTTGTGAAAAGTATAAATATGATAGTTTTTGCTGATTAAACATTTCTAACAATAGAAAATTTCCAAATTTCACTGTCAAAAAATGAAAAATGAGGAAGACCAAAATATATTTACTGGCAATTTTATTGCATAATCCTAAATATCCTGAATGTGCGATTTTTTAAGCGTTAATTAATAGTGTTAATTATTATTAGTTAATTAATTATTACTTTTTTTTTAAATTGTACTTTGATAACACGGTCGGTAACTTTTGCAGTCATGTTGATGCTAAAATTACCGACTTCGTATCACGATTTTCAAATATTAATTAACAATAAATAATGGAATCAAATATTACAAAACCACACATCAATCGATTTAAGATGATTACCATTTTCAGAGTATGCAATAAACCATAATTGGTCTTCGTTATTGCGCTCCAAAAACTAAAAGTAGGGAAACAATCAATAACCCCTAATAACAATCGAAGAACAAAAAGGTAATTTTGTATTCATAGTTTAACTAATACAATAATATTGCACAATATTAATGCCATGTATTTCAAAATCTTCAATTTTTAGAACCATTTATTTTAGAGATAAATTTTTTAACTTCCATGGCAGTTTTAAAAAAAATAAATAAGTTATTTTACTTAAATTTTCACCACCCAGGTGCTATGTCAATTTCAAAGACTTTTTATTATTTATCATCACAATAATGTATTAAAAGACGATCATTTAACTTTTTTTATTGAAGGGGGGGGGGGTAGAATGTACTTTATTGTTTGTAAAATATTTACCAACGACTTCAAAAAAATCAATTTCAAATTCACATTCTTACAATATAGATAGCTTTTTGTAAGGCATACCAATTTTGTTTTCTAAGTTCAATCTGAAAGAATAAGAACTATTTTATGTTTAATGGTTTTAGGCTTTTCTTTACAATAACAATCATTCTTACAAAACATTGGAAAAGTGTTTGAGCCATTTATTTTCTTAGTATATATAAGCTAAAACATTTCTCTAGTGTATATATATATATATATATATATATATATATACCTACATACATACACCAAAGTTTACTTACATGCATGTATAGTGATAAATAATAAAAGCAGGAGCAAGCAAGCAACAGCAAGAGTAGTGAATATTTATCTGTTTACGACTTTTAGAGTAATGTATGACTTTTATTCTTGGCTTAGATCAATTCAAATCTAACTTTCTAAACCATTAATTTGTATTCTCTTGTCTTGAAATGAATTTAAGTTCAAATGTAATATTTCATGTATACACTAAATAATACATATTTTTAATAATTCAAAGAAATGAGAGAAAAATACGATCTTTATTCATAAAATTTAAATTATTATGGAAAACAATAATATAAATTTATTAAATCTGCCATCGCACATGATTACGCAGTTTTTTGTCACCCGTAATTTAATCGTGTGTTAAGGATAATATGAGCAAATAATTTCTCCGTTTATATTTCATGCTGTAGAATGCTTTTTTTTTTTTTTTTTTTTTTTTTTTTAATAATTTGACACCTTATCAATTTTGTGAATACTTACCAAGCCGCTATTTATTTTATTAGACATTGGTAGCTTACCTCACATCAATATAATAAGTTACACTAAATGCGTCTCGTTAAATTTCTCTAATTTTAAATTAAACATAAAAATAATATAGAATAGAAAATAGAATAAAATAAACTATGAATACATATATTTACAATGTTTACAGCTTAGCAGCTCCAGAGTTCTTTTTCAGATCTTCATATTTGATAAACTGGAGTTCGAAACATATTTAATAAATTGCAACTAAATTTTGCGAGACACTAAAAATATTTAATTAACATATTCATTCATTATTGTTCAAGACTATTCAATACATTTTTTTTTTAAATATTGAAGCAAAAATAACCATATCAATGCATATCATTGTACTTGAATTTTTAAAACATCAATAACTCAACCAAATATAATCTTTCAAATCCTGTAGAAAATACAGCAAAATTTTATTTTACTTTTCTATGTTGCAAATTTGAAAACCAAGGTCAAATAATTTTGGCACATCCTCGAGTTTGAGTTTTTATTGTAAAAGAAACAGGATAAAAACGTTATGTTTGTGCATTGTTAAGTATTTTTTTCTAACATCTACAGTAACGTAAATATTATAGATAAGATAATCGGTATATAGAATTTATTTTAGCGTAGAAAATAAATTGATGATAAATTAAAATTAGAGCTCAATATCTGATACAGTCTTACATTAGATTATAGCTTACCATTCAGAAATAGAAATTGCCAAAGTATTGTTCATCAAACACGTACCTGGAATCAGAAAGTAAACAGAAAATTATTAACAATAAAGTAATCCATCAGATATAAATATATAAATAAAAATGAGCAAATATTAAAATATCTTCTTTATACATATTTACTTTAAATTTAAAGATAATGTACACAGTATTATATGCCTTGAAACTATGATTCATTCAAAAACTTTAAAACTTTTTAAGAAATGTGCGTCAACGGATAAGCAACTCAATCAAAACAAAATTATTATTATATTGAAAAAACGTCAATTTCAATCTATCTCTACATTCTAAAGCTAAATCACTATTTTTATAAAACAATATACTCTTTATTTTTTTTTACGTCACACTAAAAATACTTCAGTTCATTATTTGACAAAAATAAAAAGTACATAAAAAAATTTGTCTAGACATTTTTTTCTCGATCGTTAAATTATTACATAATAAATAAATCTCAAAGTACTGAAATATACCAAAGAGCTTACGGTTATTTGATCGTGAAATGTACAAACTATGTAAACAAGATTTTCTGCGTACAAACTTTAAAATATAATTGGATACTTGATATTTTAACAATATGTCAGCAAAAAAAAAAAAAAAAAAAAAAAAAAAAAAACTTGTATAATATAAAATATAAATAACAAATAAATTTAATGGTATTTTTTACTCAATATATTATTCTAAAAATACAATTGAAAAGTAAATGTATGTAAATATGAGACACAATAATATTATTGTTACATTTTTGTTTTTCCTATTACAAAATCTTGTTATATAATATTACGTTACATTTTTTTTCTTCTGTTTTATAGAACTTTAAAGGTTGATATTCAAATTTATATCACGTGATATTAATAAGGAACTTCTATTTTCAATAGAACCGCTACTTGACAGACTATAATCATATTAAAAACCTGTCCTCAAATAACAAGACACATATGTACCATAATAATGTCAATAAATGAATGGACAAACTAAAGCGGGATATTCAAATTACTTTTTTTTTCTTTTTGCTGGCTGAAGAAATTAATTTTCAATGCAGTCAATTTTTGTTTATTATTATTTGTTACTATTTTTGGATAATCTAAGGGTCCAAAAAAATATTTTGATAAGTGAATTTCTTTTCAGAAGTATAGTTTACGTAATAAGTAATCTTGTAGACAATTTATCAAATTCCTTTGCTACCAAAACTTTATTTTTATTCATATATTATATTATTTAATTTTTACCTTTTAACTTACATACATTATATGAAACACATTTTTTTGAATATTGTTATGCTATAAATTATAGGCAATTTATTTACCATTATTACAGTCATACTGTGCTATTATTGTATTAGATTAGAGAGCATTGTTGTATTGTTAAATTGTTTCTCTGGTTATTATTTATAAACCTATCTAAGTAGTTTATTTATTTTTTCTAAAAAAAACTTGCTACAAAAAAATCCTTAGAGTAATGCAAGCAACTTTTATATAAAATACAAGTAAATAATTATAGTTAGTTACTCTGAAAACATTGATGTAGATTTTATTTTAATGAAGAAAACTAGGTATGGCTTACATAACAAGTTCTAAGAAATTTCACTCATAGACATATCGACAGTACACTTTGACCGTATTCCATTTGTTCATTTTGTACAAAGTAACAGTATAGCTGAATTTTATGATCCCAATTAAAAAATTGATGATATTGATGTGCTTATGCATACTACACATACAAATCTACAATTTTATACTGACTAAACTGCAATTATTTGCTTAATATACTGTTCAATTTCTATAGTTCCAATATTTGTGTCCCTTTAATATTCATTACACTTGATATATCCTGTATTTTGCTTTTTGTTATGTTTTTTGACATTTTATGAATGTAATTATATATATATATATATATATATATATATATATATATATATATATATATATATATATATATATATATATATATATATATATATATATATAATTATAATTTATTGTAACTATTTTTTTGACAAGACCAACGCTTGTTGTAACACATGTTACTATGAACTGCCTGGGTCAATAAAGAAATCTTATTCTTGTAGTCCTTTCCAGTAAGATTTATAAAACCAGATTACCTGTAAGCAGGTAAGTGACCTACCTGAAAGAGTAGGTCGGTCACCTCGTGAAGATGAACAAAAAAATGGAAAACTGTCATGGTACCGGGTTACTGACAAATGCATTAGTGAAATCTACTTATTAAACTACTTAAACTACTTATTAAATCTACTTTATAAAGAAGTAATGATAATGATTTTTTAATTAAATTTATAGGAGTTAAATTATAGTATAAAGTTTTGAAAGAAATACTATAATATAAAATATTGTAACATTTTTTTTTATTATAAGAATCTTATTAATTTCTATAACTAGATGTAGTAAAGAAGAGGAAATAATAGTTTCCATCATCCAAAATAAAACATATATTACCAAAGTCAATATTTTTAGAACTACTAACTGTAAATATTTTCTTATGTTTAGTATAAAAATGGTTTGCATAAAACTCTATTTACTATAAATATATTTTTTTTACAGTAAGTTTTTCTAGGAAAAAGAAATCCTTTGATAGGTTTATCAATAATAACAAGAAACATCGTTTAATACAGATGACGATGCAACAATACTCTCTACATGACAATAATGGAACAAAATGATTGTAACAATAACAAATAACGAGATTCTCAAAGGATTTTTTTTTACGTCAAAAATATTTATATAACAAATAATAACATTTATAATAAAAGCTTAAAATAACTTTAGAAGCAATTTTTAAAAAATATATAAAAAAATTATTCTTGTTTACTTATTTCTTGTTTTATCTTATATTATATAAATTGGTACACGTCAAAGGTAAATTATTTCTGTTTGCGTTACATTGAGACCCTTAAGTCATTAAAGTGAAATAATTTTCAAAGTGTTCCAATAAATAGGTGTATTACGTTACTAAATAAACAATTTTTATCAAATTTATTACATTTTCTTTTGTATCTATAATTGGGTCTTAAATATCATATTTATGATAATAAAAAATAATAATTTCTATTGTTTTAAAGGCATAGATCACGTTAAACAAAAAACATATCTAATATCCTAACATACCTAAATATTAATGTTGATTTGGCCGGAGCCATTGATTTATAATTTATTTTTTCACAAAATGGCAGCTGCGGGTTTATGACGTCACAGATTACCTGTTTCCACGTGCGTGGACTAGTGAATTTTGACGTCATTAACCTGCAGCTGCCATTTTGTAAGTGGAAAATAAATCAGAAATCATTGACTCCGGCCAAATCAACATTGATATTTAGGTATTTAATAATACTAGGCATTTTTTTTTGTTCAAGGTGTTCTAAGCATTTAAGTATTGATATTAAATTAAATAAAGTATTGATATTAACAATAAGTGTAGAATATTATTAGTTCTTTGAAAAATAAAATAAAATCCTTGGAAAATGAGAAACCGCACCCCTTTTATATACTCAATAAATAGTTAATCAACTTTTCTAAAAAATAATAATAATAAAAAACATATTACGATTCCAGAATATTTGATATTCGTAACATTAAAGTGCTTACATGTAAACTAATTTGTATGAAATAACAACCTCAAACCAACTATACAATTTAAAAAATGACATTGCTTTAAAATACTAGGATATTTTTATTATAAATTTCCAATATTATTTTACAATAAAATATAATATATATATTTGCAAAATTTCTCTATTCTCGTAAAGTGAGTAGCTTTACAGAAAGGCTTAATAATTATAACTATTCAATTATGTATAATAATAACAAGCGAAGTCAATCCATGTTTTTTTCTATATAATTAAAAAACATTTATAAAATAGCCTGATCTAGCATTGAAAAAAAAAAAAAAAGCATATATTGAGCTACTACTGAACTAGGAGTACAAATTACTGTAAGGTACAGACGTTTTAGGAGTAATACAATAGAATTTACACCGAAACAATAAAAATCTCAAGTCATGCACTTATATCAATATAAATCATTTTACGTAATAGAGAAATGTATGTAGTACTTTATTGTTGAACAGTAAGTTTTCAAATTTTTTTTTTTTTAGTGTAAGCGTATTTCAAAAAAAAAAAAAAGAAGAAGAAGAAGAAGAAGAAGCAGAAGAAAAAAAAAAGAAAAGAAAAGATGAACCTTTTAGCGTAAAAAAAAAATAATAAGGTTGATTGAATTTTATATTTTTAAAGACGATCATATATTGGAATGAAGATAAATATTATGAAGGTAATTTAAAGAATAAAATTTTTATATCAATATGAACAGAAGAGAATAGTGGAAAAAAATTGAATTGACAAAGGGAAGAATTCAATTCCACCACCTTCCTTGTAGATTTTTTTTTTCTGTCTTTTCCTTTCTTTTCTCTTCAATATTTTCGTCTCCACTTACATTTCTTACTCTGCAAAATTCATTTTGTTGAGCACGTTTCTCTAATTCATCATTTTATCTTTAAAGAAAAACATACTAAAAGGAACCTCCGGCCATCGACTTTTTTTAAACTACAATTTGGTGGGCGTGAATCCATTGAGCATGATAATGCAAAAAAAAAATCACAACTAACGTTATCGGCTACTAATGACAACACTTAACGAAAATTGAGGATGCTTTCAACTCTACTTATTGTTACACTGAAAAAAAGTTTGAATTTGTGATTTTATTGCTTACTTAAAATGTTTTTCATGATTTTGATTTCGAAACATCTAAATTATTATTATAAAGAATATTTTCAATTTTCATGAGTATAATTTACATTAAAAAAAAAAAAGTAACACTAATTTTAAATTAACTTTTTTTAATCCCATATCCAAGAAAGTTGTATGTAGGTTTTATTTGTTTGTAGGTATAATTATAAATAATGAAAAATTCTCTCAAGAAAATTATAAACTGAAAGGAATTTGATCGTTATATAGTTTTTTTTTCTTCAAAATTTCCAGATGAAAATTAAAAACTAAAAATAATTTTATTTCCATGTAAAATTGATTTTTTTTTAAACCCACAGAAAAGATTTTAAAGAAATTACTATTGTGTAGAAAACGATGATTGATTGATAGATTTAAAAAATGTGTAACGTAAACAATGGATGTCCACAAGAAAATCTTATGTTCACTTTATATCAATCTATTTTAAAACTGCGCCACCTAGATTTTATATTGAACAAGAAAAAAGACTATACCAAGACTGAGACGTATTGACAGCAAGTCGTTATAAAAGTCATTAATTAAATGTCGATTTTCTCACTTCAAGACGTGATCGATGTTTTAATTTTGTGGCTCGTTTCTCAGTAATTTATGCTGTACTTCAATATCGGTAAAACTGCACTTTATATATAACTACAATTTAAATAATCTTGCTTTAAAAAAAAAAAACATCCTTAGGATGAGGTACTTAACTCTTTGTTTCTGAGAAAAAGAATTTCAATTAAACGTATAGTGAAATAATATATTAGGATTTAAAATAAATTACTATCATTTAAATAATTTCATTAAATATTGCGAAATAAATCGATTGAAAAATAAAATGGCATTTAAATCCTATCCTTTTTAATGATTTATTTGTTTATTTTAGTGTATTTTCAAGATAGGAAACGTTTAAGTGCTTGCTTTATTAGTGCAAAAATATAATTCACGTATATACATAAACCATTTTAATCTTATAATAATTTTTTTTTTAATTAAGATTAAAATTTGATATTAACTACTGAAGCATGTTACACCGTTTCAAACGTTTTTCTGTTGTTTTTTTTCTTATCGCGCTGTACGAGTCATGAAAAATGTCAAAGTAAATTAAAATTAATGCTACTGTTTTAATGTCATTTTAAAAGCAGTTATTTTGAATGCTCAAGTAACATAAAGTGTTAGAAGAATTGATAGTTGATTTTTACTGGCACTTAACGAACATTTTCTTTTAAATGTACAGTAATTAGCTGGACAAAAAAATCCCAGAGCATAACTAATTGATAAACAGCTTGCACAAAATATATATTTGCAAATTAATTTTCAATCCTTTATTAATGTGATATTTCGAAAATATCACATGTATGTACTGATATGAAATATATAGTATGTTGTATGAAATGTATATATATACATACATATATATATATATATATATATATATATATATAAATATATATAAATATATATATAATATTGCATATAACATTATGCAGGTTATAGAGTAAAGAGCACGGATACGGGATAAAGGTGAAGTTATATGAATATTAACAGCACAACCAATGCACTCTATTTATTAAATTATATATTATAGCAAATGCATTCTCTAAAAAAAAACAATACGTTTCCGTTACTTACGAGTTTTAATTAAGATTCTCTATTTATGTTAAGATATAGAAGTTATTATGCAGGTACAGGATACGCATCACTGCATTATCTTCACGTAAAGAGCTTTTAATTAGGATTTCCGTTAGCTGCAAGCAACAACAACAAAAAATCTCATCCTGTCTATTTTCACAATAATTATTGCATTGATTTTCTCCATCCATTATCATGCAAAAAAAAAAAAAAAAAAAAAA
>OX439130.1:43457303-43737303 GCA_949318235.1 Ecdyonurus torrentis | reverse complement strand
ACCCAGCCAATCTACTTGCCTTGCTTGCTTGCTATACGTTTTATGTCTTTCATATATGCAATATCTTTCTGTTAAAGACGATGAATCTACTAGAATATCTCGTTAGCACCAAATTTTCAACATTTACCCAGAATATATCGATTTAAATTTTTGTAACTTATTTATGGTTTTAATGGTATTTAATTTAATCAATGGCTTTGAATTTCATGGTTTGTTTGTTTTTTTCAAATGGTTTTGTGCTATAAAATTAATTTAAACCATCCATTTTATCGTCACACTTAAATGCATAATTAATAATAGCTACATTTTAATTGCACAATGCTAAACTAATTTACAGTACAATTTCAATAAATTTATATTCATAATTGAAATCTTTTAAGGAAATACTAGAGTATTTATCGTTTTCAAAATGCAGCATATCAATTTTCCTACATATTATATTTGTACATAGAAAAACTTCGTAGCATCGTCCTGAATTTCATTGTTAACGAAAACTCCAACAATGGATTAATAACGATATAGACTCTAATAATGATAAATAAATAAAAATACATAAAATTAAAATTGTGAATCATTTTTTCGCGGCACATATTGGTGTATTCAATGCGGTATCAATATTTCTTTAAAAAAAAGTGTTCGTATTTTTTTTTTATTAAAAAGCAATATAAATTATTTAAAAAATAAGTATTTTAAACGCTAAGATCTTTCTCTTTCTCTCTTAAAATCTCCATTAAAAACTTTTTCTGTCTTACAGAAAAATATATCTAGTACTTACAAAAATGCTTTCTATACTTTTAAAGAAATTGTTATATATATATTTTTTATTAAAATAATGATTTTTTTTAAAAGGTTTTTGTTTAAATTTCTATTGGTCAGTATAACAATTCACAACGTTAATGCTTACTAATATCTAGTTTACAGTACGTTGTTTATTTAAAAGTATAATAATGATTTGACTCGCGTGTTTAACTCAAAGTTTTATACACATACTTAAACAAATCATATTATGTCTAAACTTTTAAATAAAATCCCAAGAAACTGCTTAACACATTTTTTTTTAATTATTTCATGTATGTAGAACCGTTTTCATGTACACACGATTGGAATATTAAAATTTAACGCTAAAGAATTGTGTATTTTAATGTCAGATACTATAATAGTCTAATGTTACTTTTATGATAAAAAAAATATATACACGCTAAATTTAAATGGTAATTAAACATATTATCACAATCGTGTGTACGATACAATAATATACACATGCCAGTAGTTGAAATCATAAAGTATATTAAATGTTTTTTTGCAAAGTATTTACAAGGAACTAAAAATAGTATAATACATTTTCTTTTTTACTTGCACAAACAAAAATAAATACGTAATAATTATACTAGCTCATTTTCAGCATAATTTGTACAATACAACATAATCTATGTTATGCTGTATGATAGCTATGTTATATAGAATAAATATTATGTCGTATAGCATCATATCATTATTTATGCTGCTATAATTAAGCATCATTTATGCTATAATGACATAAATGCAGCATTATAATTACATAATTTATGTATACTTTCCGTGTTGGCAAAAAAAGTAATACTAAAAATGTAATAGGTAGACATATAACCTAGAACACAATAATACCAAATGCAGGTCCAATATGCTACAAGAAAGGTGTGACTCACTTAGTGGTAGTGTAGTTTATAACTATACCTGTTCCAAACTAAAGTGTAACTATTGCAAAATACAGGATTCATGTATCTTCCATAGGTAGTAATTTTTTTCCGTGTACGGTTTGTTAAGATTTTAAATTGAGAACATGTAATAATAATCATTTTATATTTACAGTTTACTTTTATTGCCATTATTTTCTACATACTCAGTAAGATTGAGATAATTCACAAATGTTTGATATTATCTAGCAACTCATGGACCTTTTTTTACTGTGACGTCATGATAATCACTGATTTATGAGAGTGTATACACTAAGAGACTTTCACTTTAAGTAATACTTTTATGATCTCTTCGTATGAATTTTTTTGAGTTACATTACATTGAAATGTCTTGTCAGCACAACTGACGCTCTTTTTTTTTTTTTTTTTTTTTTTTTTTTTTGTAGGAGAGAAGAGTGAAATTTGACGTTCATCCAATGGGTTCGAAGATATAATTCCAAGAATAATATCAGAATAATATCCTCCGTTTTCAATAACCACCGCAAGATTTCACTGCAAATTCAATTCTATAACGTTAATCGCCATGTACGTACATAACTGCAAAATATTAAATTATTTGAAAAAAATTACATTCTTATTTTAATTTCATGATTTTAAATGTTTGCTCAAAATAAATTTTCAATACAAATTCTAAAAAAAAAATTATAATAAAAAAAATAAATAAATAACAAAAAAAGTGTAGAAATTATAAAAATGGACTTATTTTTTATTGCTATTGTGGAATTTTATAGTTATTTTTAAAAAATTATCAGAAAAATGTTTTGTACTTTTCAAAAAATGTACTATTTTTGGGCAAAAGAAATAACAAACAAATTAATATTTCAAATTGCTCACATTCTTCAAGCATACAAAGTTATGAACATTGGTAACATAATCTCTCTCTCTCTCTCTCTCTCTCATTCATGCTACATATAAATGTTTGAGCGGTCACATGTTTTGTGGTCATAATATGTTTATATGTTTATGCATACGAGAACGAGAGTCTTATTTAGACCACTGGACTGTAAATAAAATGACCACTTTAGGGCAATTTAAAGTTAATGAATTATAAAAAGATGACTGATTTTATGTGCATACACATGAGGGATGACTATGACTGGTTTATACAAACATAGTGTCGAGCATTTGTGCAGAAAAACTTATGCCTGTCATTTCTCATATCTTAAAATATAAAAACTAATTTAATAAAACAAATTTTTAATAAATTGTAAATCAAGAAAGGAGTTTTGTTATAAATGTATTTTTACGTTGGTTTACGTACTGGTTGCCTTCGTATCTAATAAACTGATACAAATTGTCTGCATTAATGTAAAAGTAACTAAATATATTATATTTTTTAACTTTGATGCAAATTTAGTGATTGTAAAAAAAGGGGAGATATGAACACCATTTATTTTTAAACACCATTTTGCTTTTATTATAATTATTGTATAAGGAAACATTTAAAAATTAATTACAGAAGTTGCATGTTTTAGCATGTGACATTTTATGGTGCTTTGCTGCAATTCTTTAATAGCACTCGATTACTGTATTTGATTATATTTCATTGTTTTTCATTATATTTCATTGTGTAGTTAGCATCTATATAATTTTAAAGTCAATACTATTTATATAATATTTAACACAATTAGTTTACGACATTTAAAATATTTCAAAAATGTATAAAATATTTAAAAATAAACTTTATATTAAAGGTAAGTATAATTTTATTTCTTGACATAATTTAAAATGGCAGAAGAGAGCAATTGAAAATGCTTCCGGTAGGTGACATCCAGAGTTTCCCTTGCTGTGTGTGGTTTGAACAACGATATCCGTTCTCCACTCCCAACCCTCACCCTCCTACTTCCCTTATACTCTGTGTCTGCCACACAACGGAAAATATCAACGTCACTTGTGTGTTGTTTTTAATCTGATTTTACTGCCTCACTTTTGAAAGTGGTTTGTTTCAAAAATTTTATTGCCTTTACAAGCCTTGTGCTTCTCTCTCTCTCTCTCTGTCTCTCTCTCTCTCTCTCTCTCTCTCTCTCTCTGTCTCTCTCTCTCCCTTCATCTCTCTACGTTTTTTAATTGGTTTAACAGATGTTCGTGGGGAATGAAAACCAAAAACTTTAAAGTTAAAAAAATATATAAATTGCAAAAATCTCCTGTAAGTTACAATTAATATCCAATTAATTAAGCACACACACATAAAAATTCAATATTACCCCAATTTAATACAAACTTTTTGTTAAAAATAATTGGTATATACTTTAACATCCCTTAAGCAATAATATAAGTATAATAACTGAATTTTTTTTTTTTTATACAAAATTTAATTAACAAAAAAACACAAATTTCAACACAATTTACGTTGCTTTTATTTAATTTAGGGGGAAAAAAGTTATGACCATCGTTGCAATTTTCTTTATTAAAACTTTTAATAAACTTTGTATTTTTATAACAATGAATAAAATATGGATCAATATATTGAAAAACAAAACTTTTTAACAGAAATCTTTTTAATAACATTCATACTAATATACAAATTTTTTATATAGTTCAATTAATTTTAGTGAATTTTAAACCCACATTTTTTAGCTATTTTAATAAAAAAATCATGTTATTAAACGTAATTATTAAAGCCATTGACCACATAAAACAACATGTGCTTTTTAATGAATAAATACGAAATGGGATCTTCAAAACTGATGACAATTTTTACCACAATGTTAATGTAGCCCCTCGAGAGGGCGTGAAAATATTGTAAAGTATGCAATTTGCGTGACTATGTCGTCAGAAACATGCAAAAAATTATTAAAAACGTTGTGCGGGTTGCATAAATCGAAATTTTCTGATCACTGTTACGGAGCTAAAGTTAAACTAAAAGACAAATAATGCAGTTAAGACAAAGTAAAGTTATTTATGTAAGTTCCATCAAGTGTTTTGTGATATAAATGCTTATGTTTTCTTCTGGTCTAATTCATTAACTAAAAAAAAAAAAAAAAAAAAAAAAAAAATGAAATGAGCGTCTTGGATTACTGCAAATTAGCAGATAAACGTGATAAATTCAGATTTTTACTCAACATTTGTCATGAAAATACAATAAGAAAATATTTTTGTAATAATTTATATACTGTAGTACATAATAAAAAAAATTCAGTACTTAATTGTAATTAATAACTAAATTTTCATTACTATTACAGTTTTATTTCAAGCAAATATTTGTGTAGCCAACGCACTCACAAAATAAATACCTAATAACTATGATAGCCCAATTTCAACCACATTAATATTTATAACAACATACTTTATGCTAATTTAAATAATAGTAATACTTATAATAGTGTAATAATCATAATTTACCGCATGTATACAGTACTATACAGTATCATTATGTATACAATCCTTAAATAGCAACGTTTATGCTATAATGTCGTAAAGGTGGCATAAATTAAAAAACACAGTGTATAGCGTCCAATTTGAAAGGAATTTCGTTTTTTTTTTTAACAAAAGTATACATTATTTTTAACTATGAAACAGCACGTATTTTAAATAATATGTAAAATGCATAACATGCAAAATAATAATAATAAAAGCAATTTTTTAGTTCTATTATATGTACTCAAAATACTTAATCAACAATGTAACACACTAAACGATTCTATTATAATAATGGTAGACTCAATCTAAACTAAATTTATTTCCTCTATGTTTTATATTACATTATAACGATTCTCCAGGTCTGTAAAAAATATAATCAATATATCGAATATATTGACACAAGGGTATTTAAAATCTGAAAGAAAAGAAGGATCATGCATATAACATGCAACTATCTTTTTAAAGCTTTTTTTTTTTTTTTTTTTTTTTTTTTGTAACTGAATACACGGCACACCACCACAGTTCATATCGAGCGGTCATAGAATAAGAGCGTGGGATCAACTTCTCTTTCTCTCTTTCTCCCTGCTGCACGTCTGTGGGTTATGCATGGATCTCTCTCTCTCTCTCTCTCTCTCTCTCTCTCTCGCTTTTCTCTCGCTTTTTACTCGCGTACAGCACAAGATAAGCTCTTTATTTTACTCTATACTAAAAAAAAAAAAAAAAAAAAAAAAAATACTTCGCGTCTGCCAATTGATGTGCTCTACTGATATCGCAAGGGCATTTTATAAACGTTATATTTCTGCTTTTCTCATATTTTATGCGGGTTTCTCTACATTTTAACCCGTATTTTATATATATATATATATATATATATATATATATATATATATATATATATATATATATATATATATATATATATATATATATATATATATGTATATAAAATACGGGTTATATATATATACAGTATATATGCCCTTATGTATATCTCGATACTACTATACTACTACTACTGCTGCATTAGTTACTGGTTACCATGAAAGCATAAGAGAAAATTGTAGAGAAAGAGAGAGAGAGAGACGCAGAAAGAGATTCAACATTGGGAAAAAGATAAAGATGAAAAAAAATTCTATACACAAAATTCCTTTCATGTTGCCTAACTCATCTCTAATTTTATATCTTAGTTTAATGCAATTATAATTGTTTAAAACACAAAGGATTTTTTTTAAATGACTTTGTTTCATATATTTTTTATTTTTGTCTTTGATGTGATGTAATATCATGTTAAAGTTGACCTAATTTAATTTGTTTTTAGCATAGGATTTTAGTTTATGTTATTTGAGCTTTGAATAATGATTTGAAGTTGATGAATATATATATATATATATATATATATATATATATATATATATATATATATATATATATATATATATATATATATATATATATATATATATATATTAAAGGATTTTATTGATGACGTAAATTGATACGTCAAGCACTTAGAGAGCTGTGTGAGTTGGACAAATTCTTCTCCTGTCAATTTATAATATAATCAGTCAATCAATACTGCTTGATTATTAACATATATATTATATAAAGGGATATAAGGGATTAATTTTATAAATAAACTCTATAATATACGTATTGTTGATTAAATATTCATACCAACTTGTTAGGAAAGTTAAGGCAATGAACTATTATGTTTCATCACAATATCTTTCATAGTTGACGTTCAATTTGACGCTTTTATCTATACTATAATTTATCAGTATATTGACTATAATTATTGACAAAAGTGACGCACGCAATTTTATTAACTTATAAGTATGTAAAAAAAATATATATGAAGCAGAATTTTAATTTAAATAAGAATTCCTAATTTATTTTATTTTAAATTTTGCTCACGATAGTAGTTCTTTAAAAATAATAATAAAATGAACAATTGAAATTTTTATAATAATAAAATTGCTGAATTCATCATTTTTATATGATTACAAATTTTTGTGGTATCTGATTGATTGAAAAGTGATAGTAAAATGAGTTGCGTTCGTCAAAAAATAATGATGAAGAAAATTGACATTTAGTTGATGTGACATTGAGACTTCAATTTTCTCTCTCTCTCTCTCTCTCTCTTAGCGTAAAATCAATGTGGAAGTGAACGAGACGAGATGGCAAAAACTTTTTAGTTTTATACACGTGGTGAAGACACAGTAGAATATTTTATTTACTGAGTTTATTATACACGGAAAAAAAATACAAATGATTTATGAATAATTACTTCTTCTGCTTCTGCTACTTAGGACAACTTTAGTTTACCTTATTGCCCACACATATCGCCCATTTTAAATGATAGTTCTTTGTAAAAGACACGATTATTTAAGAATATCGAACGCATAGAAAATCTCACAGGAATACGTTTTCTTACTTAAATGTTGCTAAATCAAAATTTCATCCTATTAATATTAATATGAATTTATTAAGGCAATATTAGAGCTGCGAAAGTCCTTGTATATTTCACAACCTTGACCTCTACTATGCATATTACCTAGAAAATAACGTTTTTAGTTAACAGTAAAATATGTATGTTGTAAAAAATATGAAATGCAGCATAAATATGATCCGTAGCAACAAAAAATACGTTGTATAATGAATAAATTATTCTGACAATGCGCATAGCCATTATGAGTTAATTTTTTGTGTTAACGTATTAAGCTTTAGTACTGTATATTATAAAATAAAAATTAATATTGTATTTCTTTTAACTTTAAAAATGATATTATACTTTACCAAGATTGTTTTATAAATATGAACACTTGTAAAAACAAAATTACATAATAAATAAAAAAATTCAAGAATATTTTATATTACAATAATAAATATTCATTTTTTTTAAAGTTTAGAATAATACAGACTTAATATTGGTTTATTGGTCAGAGATATCAAGTTCTATTGCTGAATCATTTCTGTATTAGACATCACACTTATGCATGCATTTTTAATTAGCATTTAAATGTATATCATGACCTCTCAAAAATGAAATTATCGTTGAAATTTCTTATGAGTTATGAGTAATTGGAAAATGCATAATTTAATTTTATATTTAATGAGTGAGTGCAAATAGATGATCTAAAGTCACAAAGAGAGAAAGCTCTGAATTTTACACAAAGATACTTCAAGATAAGACTATTTTTTATCATACAAAGGTTTTCTACAAGATTGCAAATGACTCTAAAAAGCGAACTTTGGAGATATGAACTTACAAAATATAACCCATAAGTTTATTAGGACTATAATTGCAAGGCTATAAATTGAAGATAAGATTTTCTCTTTTATATTGTTATAAATTTAAAGAATTATTCTTAAATTCCTTACATTTTAATAACAAGTATAAAAAAACACAGTCTTTTGTCTTATAGTTACAAAAAAAAGTATATATTTCTCTCCTCAATATTTGAATAGGAAAAAGTTGGAATTGCTACAATGTTTCTAGCAAGATGTTTCTTTAGTCTTAATTTTTAATATGTCTGCAGTAGCAATATTGTATTTCAAAAACATACACATACAAAAAACTTACTTTAACCTTATATTACATTCTTCTCTCTCTCTCTCTTTCTAGCTTGGACGTCATTTCTTATAAAAATACATAAAAATTTTAACAAAACTTTTTAATTTTTTTCTTTATAAAAAAGTTTTATTCTAAAAGTCTATTGCAGAAAAAGGAAGAAAAAAAAGTATATTGTAAAGTTTGAAGAGAAATTCTATGAAATAGAAAAATAATGGATTTTATTTTATACTGGAAGCTACACTGACAAATACTAACAAAGAAATAAATTTTGAAAACAAAATAAAATAAATAACTACATGAAAAAATTCAGTAACTTAGTAACACGTATATATCAGATATAAATCAAAAGAAAAAATATACAATGTATTTTTTTTTAATAATTTTGCGATAAATAAAATATAACATTCATTTTCAGTCATAAGTGTGTCAAATTTAAAGTATCTATTTAAATTTGTGTAATACTAAAATTACCAAAAAATTGGTCGCTTAATTTTGCCACACTCTGTACGGTACATACATTACACTAATACAAAAAAGGAAGAAAAAAATTGAAAAATAGCGTCACATAGTATAATTCAATACTTATTTACATAAGACTTATTTTTATTTGCTTTTAAAATATTATCATATACGTGCGAAAGATTTATCTTATGAAAATTATGTTTTTATTCTGAGCACTATCAAATTTATGCCTCAAGAAAAATCAATAATGACTCAAAAATTCTTATTACTTTTTACAATGTGTAAAATATTTATTAACAAAATAATAATATATTATTATTTTTTAATTTTTATATATTTACTTTTAACGTGTTGTCGACAATTTCTATCATCCCACATAATTATCATTTTTCTTCCTTGTATCCAGTTGTAAAGTGTCTAGAGCAGACACGTTAAAAATAATAAATTTTCACTTGGGTAGTGTTGACATTACAACAACGTCTACTATATTCATGTTTATGTATTATTATAACATGGGTATAAAAGTTGTAGTGTGTTGATGCAAATGGCATGAAATGTGCTCCTTACACGGGAACGAGCATGCAAACACACCAGCTGTCCACTTACGTTACATTTTTTGCCCTCTTTTTTTTTTTCTCTCTCTCTCTCTCTCTTTTTCTCCCTCTCTATTTTTAGATAACATGAGACCGAGGGACAAAAAAAAAATATAAAAAAATCTAAAAATGTAAGGAAAAATACCCTAAAAGATACTTGAATTCAAAATTTTTCCATCTAAAAGTCAGAGTTGTTTCCTCTCTCTCCCCCCATAAAGTATTGAAGTGTAAATAAAAAGTTAAAGTTTGACCACTGTATACTTGGTATACAGTACATATATATCCTTAAAATTATCATTTAGAATTTGAATCAAATTTTTCATATATCTGCCAAAGTATATAAAAAAAAGTTAAAAAAAAAAAACGTTTGCATTAAAGCAACTATCATAAGTAATATAAATTTTACTTAGTTTGCATCCATTTTTACCTTTTTTTAGTGTGGAAATGCCTGTAATATGTGCTAGAGAGAGAGAGAGAGAGAGAGAGAGAGAGAGAGAGAGAGAGAGAGAGAGAGAGAAGAAAGATCGGCACACAACCAAAGTGACAAGAGTAAATTATAGAGCTAAACAGAGGGTTCATGGAAAAAAAATATTTCGAATGTGAAAAAATGTTGAAGGGATGCGTAAAACAAGATTTTCAATGTTAGAAAGTTTAAAAACTATTTAAGTCAAAGATAAGGATATGAAAAGGGAGTAACTTAATAGACAAAGGGAGAAAGAGAGAGAGAGACCGTGAAAAAAGCTAAGGGAGTGTAACTCTAGTCAAGGGGTAGCAAAACGTAGAAATTTATTAGAAAGGTTTTTAGATACATACTAAAAATATTAAATTAAAAAAATGCTATGGAAAAAAAATAATAAAAAAATTGTTGCTGTAAAAAAATAAATTAAAAGAGAAAATGTTAGTTTGAAAGATCAAAAGTTTACGTGAACTTTTTTGTGCAAAAATTAAAAGAATTAATTTAGACAGTAAAATTTGCGAAGGGTGTGTTTTAACATTAAAGCACACCATAATATCCGGTATACATTGTCTTCCCTATGCTGTCTTTAATTTAATTTCTTTTATGTCTTATAAAGATTTTATCAGTATTACAAACCTTTTGCACTTTTATAACTTTAAAATTATTGATTCTAACGCTAAATTAAACCAAAAAACATACAAATTGTTAAAAGATTAGAATAGAACACATACACTTTCCTTGAGGCAACAGCAGAGATAAGCTGGCAGGTTATTAACGGCAGAGGAGCAGTAAAGAGAACTTATAGAAACGTCATTTTCTTTTATAGAAAGTTCACAGGAGCCAAAAGCACGTAATTTTCATCATCAGTCTCATCAGTTATGTATAGGGTGTATGCGGATGACGTCATAGTTAATGCGCTTGAACGCCATACTGTAGTAATGAATAACATTGCTCAGCATAGCAACTAACTTAACTTCATTTTTGGATATTTTCTTTGGAAAATTGGTTAATTTTTTAATTGTTATTATTATTTTTCTAACATACTTGAGATACTAATTCAACCTATTAACAGCATAAATTCTCTCAAAAATATCGCTTGTTAGTATTATTAAACTCCCTAAAAGAGTTGTTTCTCTATACTGGCTCATGTATTGAGTTATTCAACATGGCGTTGACTTTAACATGAATGCATAGATCCTATAGATGTCATAAAAATCACTTTTAGATATTCTGTATAGTTGTATAGTAAACCCGGCCCTGAAATACATATCAAATATCTACGCAATAATTATGCTATAGCTCAGTAGCATTGATTGACAACAACATACGTTATGCTACAGCATATGATTGCAGCATAAAATAAGTTATTATTATTTAAATTTACCATATGGACAAAAGAACAAAGATTTCGTTCTTTAGTAATTACACGTATTGTTGTAGTGTTGATAATCTTTGGAAAATGTACATAATATATACTTTATCTCTATACTTAGTGATTTTTTTGTTGTTGTTTCTATACTTTTAATTATAACTCATGGTCATGTGGTATTTAAGCTCTTTTCTATTTTTCACCAACATATTGTAAAATGCATTCTGAATTAGAAAGAAGTTTGCACGTGATAGGAGTGCAAGAACTTGCAACCTTTGATAAATCTAAACTCGTTACAACACATAAAATTAATTCATTTAATTAACTTAACCGTTATTTTTCTTTACTTTAAATGTCATTTTATATGATAGAAAATATAAACGTGAATAGAATTTCTCATGTTTATACTTTATTAGTATTCTGTATATATAAGTTAATGTTCTAATTAGTATTTTATAAGTTATATAACTCATATTACCTTTTTTTTAATAACTTTTTTTTTTAAATTAATCGTAAGTTTTACGTAACTTTTTTTATATATATACAAATTTTTTTTTATTGAATTTTTTTTATAAGAATTTTTCTCTTTGATAGTATAAAAATATAAAAATTGAACGTCAAATGTGATGAAAAACGTGACTGTGTTGTGAAAGTAAGGAAAAAGATAGATTACTTGACTTTGGTAATGAATGATGGAGTAGAGGGGATTTACCAGTATGGAAAAGCTTCAGGTTTTTAAATGACAAAACCGCAAGAAGCTAGCTTTCATGCAAACTAAGAAGTAAATTTTCTTCCCCCTTTTTTATACCTTTAAAGATAAGAATGAAAAAGTAATTAGGCGTAAAATCAATGCACTTTTGCATAAAGGAAAAAATTTCATATTGCCGTTGTAACTCTCTCTCTCTCTCTCTCTCTCTCTCTCTCTCTCGTTCTCTCTCTCTTAAAATTGTTGTATAATTTTTAAAGACTTAAATTTATGAGCACGACGCTGATATAAAGTACACATAAGAATGAGATAATATATTTTACCATTCTAGAACTGGCGCTGATTTTGCAACGTTATTCTTATGAGAATAACACGCGCTGAATTTATATAGTAAAATATATTATCAGAGTCGCGTGTTCAATGTTGATCAAACGTATTTGAAATATATAGTTATAAAATACAAGACTAACTTGTATGTAACATCTATGTTTTGTGGACTGTCAACGGTCAACATTATTGATTTTATTCTACTTTTCTTTGCTCATATTATTGTTATTGAGTTCAATATTTTTGACATGTTTTGTTAAGTATCATATTCAAAGTCATACAATAAAATTGTATTGTTGCACATTTTTATACATCATATCACATTATATTATCCAATACTGTACTCAATATAAATGTATAAAAGATAAGAATATATATTATGCTACATAAAAACGTCTAATATATTACTAATAATGTTAATAAATATTATAAATAATATTCGAATTTAATTTCTATCAATTCTTGTAACAGCAAGAATTGTAACATAATTTGTCTTTTTATCGAATAAACATCTAATATAACTAATAGGCAATTTAAAAAATAACTTACTGGAAGGTAAAATTATTCTCCCCTAATACTACTGTATATATAAAGTAAGGGAGAGAATGAACAAACGTTAACAACCTTATGGGAAAAGCAAAAAAAAAAAAAAAAAAAAAAAAATCAAAGGTCTCCCTATATTTTATGATTCTACATTGAAATTCTTACTTTTATGTTATACTGTTTATTTTTTCAAAAGAATGCGTTATTATTTTTAATTGAACTTTTGCAAAATAACCTGCTAAAACCACAGCCAATTTAGCTAAAAATGTTAAAATGAACTGAAATAATTTTTACTTTCAAATCACAAGAAAAAACTTACACTATTGCAGGTTTATATATTGAAAAAAGTAAGATAAAATAATCACATTTCTCTACCAATATCTATTAAGGTAATTTAGAATTGTGGAAATTTCATTAAACGTATGAAACAATAAATATTATGGAACATAAAACAAAGAAAAACAGTTCTTAAATGAGATAGCAGTTAATAAAGACATTTATTGCAGAGCTAAGAAATTCTAAGTACAATTACAATAAATCGTATTTATTACACCTTGTTCTTCCGCATACAATTTATTTATTTATTTTAATCACAATTGTATCAAAAGCAGTAAATATAATTAATTGAATATTCTTAGAAATACTTATGGAAGTGATATAAAAGTTCATGGAAAGATGTTAACCAGAAAACTCCAAGAATATTTAAATATTCAATTGAACTGTTATAATAAATTTGAGGTCTTTAGTTTACGTTTAGAAAACTGTCTAAACCAAATCCAATTTAAATTTTCAGGTTATAAAAACATATTTTCTTCTCTGTAGGTATTTTATATTTAGATTATTATTACATTTAACATAAAATCCTGGAATTTAAAATGCATTTTTTCTAACGGGAAACCATAATGAGTTTTCTTTATTGTTTAATGATAAGTACTGAGAATAGAAAATAACATTTATAAATTTAAATTTGCAAAGTATATTTTATTACTAAAACAATTTTTAAATCTTCACTAGAGTCATCATCATTAGTTACAATCAATGTTTAAACTTTTTTCTTCTTATTTATCAGTTCTGTTATACTGTATAAAGTTCTAGCATCTTTTTGTTTCTATAGAAGCAAGATGTAAATTGGGTTCATTATTTGTGATAATATCAAGTGAGACGACCCTTGGGTCATGATGTATACTTCTTTACGTAGAAACTTGATATCTTATCATGTTGTTGCTATATTTAACCTGTGATGTTGGCAATTGGAAATACAAAACTTTAATATAATCTAAAATATAATATGATACGAACGTTTCTATAAACTTGACACTTTTTGTATGATTGAAATAAAATAATGTTATTTATTCATTATTTTCGTTCAATCAAAAGCATGATAATATTTTTTTTTACTGTGTTATTTGAATGGTATGGCAAACATTTTTTACTTTTCTGTTTTTTTTTTTTTTTTTTTTATTATTATTATTTTATTTATTATTATTGTAAAAAAACTATATGAGTATATCTATTTACATAAAAATCTATTTACATAAAAATATATTGACATAATATTGAATCCAAATAATGGTTGTTTGTTTGTTTTTTTGTCTGATTTCAAAGTTGCTATTTTTATTTTAGTTAAATGTAAATTACGTTAAAATTAAAAAGCGGTGGTTTTAATCATATTCACATATAGAAACAATTTTGACGCAATAATTCCCTTGCGCTCGAGGGCCAATATCAATTCTTTCCAGTAATTTAATTATAATAAAATTTAATTACTTTTATTGGGCAAAATCAAGCATGCAACTTCTCACTTAGACTCAAATATTTTAAAGCTATGAATTATTTTTTATCAAACTACAGGCCTAAAACATTGCACTCCTCTGAGTTCCCAATGCCAGACGCTTACGCCTCGGGTCATCTTTTATTGTACAAAGGTAGTATTAGTCACTATGAGCGAACGGTGTTTGAACAGCCTGATCTATCTCTTTACTACGTACAATAGCTACGCATACGCTTGATATATAAACACTGAGATATCACCGCTAAACAACACGCATCTACTGTTATTGACTAACCAACACGGGTACAGATACCACATACAAAATACAAGAACACAAAGAAAAATAACATTAATTCAATAATATTCATATCATATATTTTATTATATTTTAATAAAACTCATAAGTACATTAGAAAATTTCAAGGATAAGAAGTTTGATTTTTATTTTTCTAGGTTATACAAAGTTCTATTTTTAGATTTCTATAGAAAATTCTTAAGAGAATTGCTCTATAAATAAACTTTAATAATCTATTTAAATTGCATTTGAAGTTTGTCAAATGTATGTTTTGTTTAATTAGTAAATCAGTTCCCCCAGCAGTCCCGTGCCTGCGCCTGTGGAGTTTGCAGTTAGGCAACCAGTTGCTCACATCGCACACAAGAGATGCATAACTCCTAGGAAACACTCACTTAGCTCGCATGAATAAACTATTTATAATATACTTTTCTTTAACTTTTAATTATATGTGTGTTTTTAGTGTTATGCAATGTTTAATGTACAATATTGCTCATTTTAAGAATCTATAATACCAAGAAAAGTCCAGAAATATTTTATGTCAAGTTAAATTTTATATTTTTACAGTACTAACATGAAAAAAGTAAGCAAAAGACTAAAAAATTAGCTTTTCTTTTTGCAGACAAGCAATATCAAATAAATGTGTGGATTGTATATTGAACAATAGAATCAATCTTAATAATAAAATGGTTTTTATTAAGAGGCCACAAAAGGTACAAGCTCACTTGCGTGGTATGATTAGCAACGTATGATTAAAGATAAATAAATGGGATGAGGTAGAAACATCTTAAGATCTCTCTAATCTAATTTATCGTGAGTACCAGTATAACCGCAAAAAGTATTGAATAGAGACATGAATAGATCTGTTAAGCCAAAACATTTCTACAAACATTTTACCTGCGACGAAATAGTAAATACAAGCATCAAAAAGAAGAGAAAAAATCAATTACTATTATTTTTTTAAAGAAGACATTATTCTCTACAAATTATGTTATCATGAATTGTTTTTTCTCCAAAATAAGCTATACAAAGAAACAAATTTATATTTAAATTGATCTAAGCGTTTACTAAATCATCAGAGAAGAAAAAAGAACTTCATTTACTTCTGAATTGTTAAGTAACACAAAAAAATACAGTCAAAAGAAAATGACATTTTTCAACTAACTTAAGAGTTACTTTCTATAAATAGTATCTAAATTCAACATCATTTATATCTAAAATGAAAGAAAGTCTGACGTCATAATTATCTTCCTTTCCATAACCAGAGAAATATATATATATTCTCTTAAAGTATAATAAAAAAAAGAGAGAAATCACTGGAAATAAAGTTGATCGATTTCAATTTATAAGTATATCTCATAGAAGCAAAAAATTATTTTTATTGCTGATATATATTTTTTACAACAATACAAAATGCGTATTTTTTTGTGTGTGTTTGTACGTTATGTCATTAAAATTAAGTACAAAAAAAATACACAACTATTAAGTTTTATATTTACCAAAAATCATAAACAATTTTTTTATTAACTTTTCGTGTTAGTTAGAACGTAAAGATTGTTTGTTTGGAAGCTATATAAAAAAAGTCTATAATAACTTCAACAGTATAAAGAAAGATGGATAAGCTATGTTAGATTAAAGAATTACAAGCAAACAAAGAGTGGAATCTTGAAAGAAAAAAACAAGTAGGAAAATAAGTTTGTCGCTTCATCACATTCAAATCAATGAAGACGCAATATTAAGTATGGCCAAAGCACCCATCTTTTCAGAGTATAAAATGTTCATATAACAAAAGAAATTTTAGCAGCAATTTTAAAAAAGTTGTGTAGCATTTTTTTTTTTTTTTTTTTTTTTTTTTTTGCGTATAGGGATGCAAAAAATTATGATAAAGTAAAATTGTTGTTCATTCGTTTTCTTCTTTATATTATTTTCAATCAATATAAAAATTAATATAATTATAAATATTATTGAAGTCAAATATAGTACACTTTATAATGTGCAAAAAACAATATATCCATGTCAATAAAAGATAGAATTCCAAAATCAATATAAAAATATTTATATCCTTTATTTCTTTCCATATTTTCTCCAAATGTTATTGAAGATTTTTTAAATAAGTTTATCAACATTTTCTCATTAGCCCCAGTATAATAAAAAACAAGGAAAAAAAAAAGAGTAAAGCATGAAGTAAAAACTCACACAAAGATTTCAAGCTAGTAAAACTGCAACTATAAAAATAAAACTTATAATCGGAAATATTTTGTTTAATTTTTTTTTAAGAAAAAAAAAAATGCTATCAAAAATGACATAAAAATACATATAAAACATAAAAATAAAGAATAAAGCAAGCGGCATTTTGTCAGCGATGATATTTAATAATATTGTTTAATAAAAACGTCACATACATCAAGAATCATAAATAATTTATTATTTTTGTGTAGCACTAAAAATGAATATAAGAAACGATATAATTCACATGCTCTTATATTACATTTTTATAGGCTAAGCAGGCAGGCAGGCAAACGTTTTGTTATAAAAATATTTTTTGTTTCCCGAGCAATGACAAGAAAGGTGATAATAAAGATAGGGTGACGCATTATATGATGTGTTTATGTCTACTTTTTATCACGTGCTTTATAGTTAATTTTATACTTGGGTTCTTTTTAAATAACAACAATTCATTGCTTTTTTCTTTAAGTTCTAATTATTTTTAAATACAATATAAGATGTTTTATGATATCAATTGTATATAGAAAAATTATACAAGGATCGTAAAAAAATTAATTACAAAATTCTTTATTATAATATATAATTAAAACGTTTAAAATATTTAACATTTCATATGAGAAGTATAATAACACCTTTAAAAAATCACATAAATAATAATAATAATAGTATTAATAAAAAATGAGAAGAAGGCGAAGAGATATATTTTATTTTACAGAGTTAGGTTATTAATATTCTGTCCTAATTTGCATTTATAGGTAAGTATGGCTTACATTTAATAGTAGATTTTGCAAACAATTTATGCATTAAATAATTATGAAATTTTGAATAACAATTATTATTACAAAATGGGAAAAATAATGCATTCAATATTTTTCAATCATAACAAGAATTAACAATTTAAAAACCTATCTAAAGCAATTAAAAAACGTAAACGAAAACGTTTCCCAAATGTACAAATACGTCTCTTTTTTTCTACTAATAAAAGCTTTTTCTCCCGGAGGTCATTGGGATTTGAACCTAGTGCAATTCTAAAGCCATTTCAACAACTATTCTATACCATAAACCCTTAGGGATTTAAAACCTAAATATAATTATATTATATATGGATTATTTACTGTAAGAATAATAAAAAAAAAAAAAACTTGCCTTTTATGTCTAATAACTTTAACCATAATGCATGAAGTGAGAAGAGATAAGTTTTGAGAACAGGTTACTCTTCAATAATATGGAAATTGATACTTTGTTACAGAGAGAGAGAGAGAGAGAGAGAGAGAGAGAGAGAGAGAGAGAGAGAGAGAGAGAGAGAGAGAGAGAGAGAGAGAGAGAGAGAGAGAGAGAAATGTTCATGTAACTTTGAAACAAACACACAAAAGCTACCTTCTTGTATATGGGGTTATACTTCTTTACTGACAAAGTATTTCTCAAACAGTTTTACTCGTACTTTCTTATATGTAAATGACGTCTTTAAAGTTCGATGTATCAAATAGACAACTTTGTTGACTTAATGTTAAAAACAGATAATAATACCATATTTACCTTAGAAGTTAAAGTAGCGAGAAGATTGTTTCTTATACGGCTAGAATAATATTTTGTTACTTAAATTATGATAGTATAAAAGTCATTATAACAAAAAGTAAATAAAGACGAAACAAAAACGTTTAATTTGAATTTAACCCCTGTAACGCATTTTTTACCCTCACGACAGTATGATATGAAATAAAATTAAGAAATACGATATTTTATTAAGCCAGACAGTTCATAGTAAATATAACGTGTTATCATAACAAGCCTTGGTCTAGTCAAATATATTTACAATTTAGATAAAATAACTATAATAATTGAAAAAAAGAGCATCGATTATTCAGGAAAGAGGTTCCATAAAACAAAATAATAATACTAGAAATATAAATCATTCATACTATTTCTAAAGCAAAATATCAATGTAAAACAAACGCATTATTAGTAATAGTTAACTTATTATAATGAACAATTAGTTATGATTCATGATTAACATACAATACAATGTACAACAATATAATAGAAAATAGAAAAATCAAGACATTCAGCTATTCAAGAGGGAAAAATCAACTATGTGGAGAATGATTCATAAAGCAATTCGATTAACTTTTTTTTATATAATTTACACACGTTCAATATATTCTTTAGATGCAAAAATTTGCACTAAATAAAAATCATAACATACGATAACATTTTAACGGAAATTTTACATTATATGGCCTAGTTTATTTAATCATTTTACATAATATAAAATAACACTAGATGAAATAAACTTATTTCATATGTTAATAAATAAATTTCCAGCAGAAGTACTTAAAAGTGCAATATAGCGATAACTTTTACATATCAGCAAATCAATCATAGTAACTATATATATATATATATATATATATATATATATATATATATATATTTTATATATATAATATTTGTTAGTAAATATTTCATTTAATATGAAATATTAAATTTACTGCATAATTATATTAATTTTAAAATAAACATTATTATGTATCGTTATTATTTTAATTTTAATATTACGCTAATCTAAATTATATATTATATAAAATAATGTTGCATTTTATATTCAAATTAATTAAATTTCCTAGAGATTATAAACTTTATTTTGTTGTTGTTATTATTCTAAATATATAATAATAATACTTTTTTTTTTTAAGTTGAACCTTGTATAATAATACTGTATAGAAAAAAGTTATATGAATATACAAGTCATAAAAAATAAGTTTATATCATTAAATTATATTAAGATATTTATCTTTATATATTTTTTTTCAGCACTTAATTAAAATTATCTTCATGTTTTTACATTGATATATTGGCAAGAAAATTTTCCCCTATATTTTAATACTATTTAATGAATATTAGGAACATTAAAACTAGTTAAGAAAATTAAATTATGAAAGTTTTGAACGTAACTCAAAGAGTTGCTTTGAAAATGTTTACTTTTCTAGCATAATATAAAGTGTTTAGTAAAATTTAATAAAGTTATAAATTAAATAGAATATTCACTAAAATATGAGATAGATTTTAATTTTATTGTCTTTTCCTCGCTTTTAGTGAATATGAAATATTGATATGACTTGTTTATTATGTATAATTCATTATTAATATCATAAAATAATTCATATACATATTCTGTAGTTCTCACTTAAAGGAATAGACAAGCAGAAAACATAAGCATTTATATAACAAAACACTTGATGGGACTTACATAAATAACATTAAATAACCCAACTGTAGCTCCGTAGCAGTGATCAGAAAATTTCAATACATGCAACCCGCTCAACATTTTTTTTTACTATTTTTTGCATGTTCCTGACGTCAGAAACATTAATAGTCACGAAAGTTTTGAAGATCGCATTTCGTGTTTATTCTTTAAAAAGCACATGTTATTTTATGTGGTCTATGGCTTTAAGTTCTGCTTATAACATACTGTTTCTTGAGGAGAAAGGAATATATTTTAGTTTTGATATTGTGTATAGAAATATTAGAAATAGTGTCACATTTAAACTACTCAACTCAGAATACGGTTATGTGTAAAAAAAAAAAAAAAAAAAAAAAAAAAAAAAAAAAAAAAAAATCTGATGCACGTAAATAAACGCAATTTCGTCTCTTGTAGCATTGTGGGACAATAATTGTTTAAACGATTCCAGAGATAACTACAGTATTTAGAATAGAGACTTTAGATGATTGAAACTAATAAAACTTACGTATTTTAGATACTGATAAAAATGCTAACGTTAGTAGAAGCTTTAACGGTGTTCATGACCCTATGTTTTTAGTTCTCTGTTCCTTAAAACATCACGATCAATTTATGGTCTTGTTTAAATGTGACTGTACAGTAGAAAGCAGAAAAATTGTTAAAGAGACACTATTGGTCCACGAAATTACAATAGCAAAGTGTTTCTGTTGCAACAGTTCTCCGCCTTCTCAGGTTGTCTGTCATTGCAGTGACCAATGACATAAATATAAGCACACCTCCTTGACTATGCACGGTGCACACCTTCTCTTTCTCTATGATATTTTACATCCGGTGAAAAGAACAAAATCACATGCAAAAGCAAACATATAAACATTGTTTATAGAAAATGTATTTTTGTTTGGGCAAGCAGGCAAGCATTATATTTTAGTTCTGCGAGAGAGAGAGAGAGAGAGAGAGAGAGATGTTGTGCACCAGACGGGTGGACGGCGGGCAAGCAAGCATCATACTCTGATTCTGAGAGAGAGAGAGAGAGAGAGAGAGAGAGAGAGAAGGTGTGTACCGTGCATAACTCAAGGAGGTGTGCTTATATTTATGTCGTTGGCCACTGCAATGACAACCAGCCTTAGAAGGCGGAGAATTGTTGCAGCAGATATACTTTGCTATTGTAATTTCGTGGACCAATAGTGTCTCTTTAACAATTTTTCTGCTTTCTACTGTACATTTTATTGGAAGGTGGAAGGGGGGTGGGAGGAGATGATTATGTCAAATAACAAGAATACATAACCAGGGAAATAGCTTATTCTATACTTCCCACTCAGAAATAAAAATGTACAACTTTCATCTTCATGCAAAAGAGATTAATATTATAACTCAAACAAAAAATTTAAAAAAAAAAAAATAAATAAAATCGTAAAAATCGTGTGAGTATCCTGAAATATAGGCAACAAGTCGGACATGTCTTTTTTTTTTTTTTTTTTTTTTTTTTTTTTTTTTAAGGAGGTTTGTTTTATGAATTATTTCTTGATTTTAAGCCATAAACAATATTATTCTTAAAACAAAAGTTAAAAAATATTCAAATTTTCCATAGATAAAATTATACTTTATAATATTCCAATGCTCTTCTCTATCTTCTAATTAAATAAAATTATAATACAGTAAAGTATTCAATCAATCATTTCTACAAACTTAAACATCAGTGCTCATTACCTTGATTGCAAGGGTAAAATAAAAGTGCAAAGCCCATGAATATATTAATAATAAATAGAAAATATAGTATTATAAAGTTTTTAATGAAAATACATATAAATTTTAATAGAAATAAGAAACGTTGTTTAATTTTTTACTTTTTAATTAAAATTATTCCTCTGAATAAAAATTAACTCAAAGTTTTCTAAAAAGTTATACAGCAGAAAGTTATTTTCTTTTTAACTATGCTATATCAACATTTTTTAAGTATATTCTTGGATGTAAAAAAAGATATATTTTAGAAATTTGTAAATATATTTCATCTTTATTTTATTAGTCTGTGTAAAAAGGTCTTTAGTAACTATTTAGTGTTTGCATTATTTTAATTACAGCATTAAAGCATTATTTCATCTACTGCAATATAATAAAATAGATAGCAATAAAATAGAATTTTTTTGCTGAAAATCCCCTTGAAACCCTTTTCTTTTTTATTTATTTATTTATTTTAATTTCAAACAAATTAAAAAAATACAAAGTTCTTATTTAGTTAAATTATATAAAAACTGTCATAATAATTAAATTAAAACTTTAATGAAATGTTTCATTTATTTATTTTTTACGTTCATATACATAGATAAAAATTATGAATAAATTTACGATGCTTTTGTTATGCAAGTAATGCATTTTAATATTTGCATAATCGAGTGCACTTGATGAGTTTTGTGCAACGTTTCCAGCAGCTGTAATTTTATCTTCACAATATATTATAAGAGAAAGAGAAACGAGATGCTGAACTTGAGCATGTGGTTAACTTAATTAGTATGCAATTGACATTAAAACTGAAGTCATTTTTTTATCTCACATTTTTTTATCTTTTTTATAGAAATCAATTTAATTTAACAATATCTTTATAATGTAAAAAATTGAATTTAGTTGGGAATACTGCAGTTATAAATATTATTATGAGTTTATAAGGGGAATGAGGATAAATATTATATATTTATTTTTTTAAGTAAATATACATTGCATTGTTTGTATGTGTCAGTACAGTTTGGAGAGAGAGAGAGAGAGAGAGAGAGAGAGAGAGAGAGAGAGAGAGAGAGAGAGAGAGAGAGAAAGTAAATAGCGTGTCGAAAGTTGAACATGAAATGTATAGTATGATGGACTTAAGCTGTCAAGTAATAAGAAAGACGATCACTTATTTACTCTCTCAGATACACAAGTGAAGATGGAGCATTCTGTTTGTAGCCTCTCTCTCTCTCTCTCTCTCATATGTACTCAACTTGACTTGCTTTCTCACTCGATCCCTAGGGCAGAACGAGCTGCAAATTCTTCTGTTACTTTTACAAAAAAAAAAAAAGAAGAAAAAAATACACACACACAGACAGACAAGGATGAAAGAAGACGAGCCAAGAAAGAGAAAAAAAATCGAAGGAGTCATTGTCTTTTTTTTTTTTTTTTTTCAGTAACAGCAGAACATATTTAAGGTACTGTCATGTACTTTTTAAAACAAGTTTTTTTTTAACCTTTTCAAGTAAAATTAAATTTTAATATTACCTTTTGACCTTAAACATACACAGCATATATGCGTGTTTTCTTACAGAGTTATACCTTGGAGCTCTGTTGTTGAATAACTTATTTACACATCTAAAAAAATACTTCTCTTTTTTTTCAGAACTTTTAGAATCACAGTATGAAAACATATAACAATATTTAAATAATTTCCAGCAAAAAAAAAAAAAAAAACAAAAAAACAAAAAACAAAAATTGAAAGAAAAAGATTTTTTTGTTCTAGATTGATATTTTTGCAGCTTGTCATTGCTCACGTATTAGCATTTTTGTTACTTTATCCCAAATAATTTGCAAAAATACATTGTTTTATAATTGATAAAATGGGAAATCATACATTCAAAACAACAGTTATTACTAAATTTTTGATTTAAAACTATAAATATACTGTCCTTAAAAATTAATCATGCGTAGAAAGTACTGTTGTGATATAATTACAGAGAGAGAGAGAGAGAGAGAGAGAGAGAGAGAGAGCAATGATAATAAAGAGCACTTACCCAACTTGCAAATTTAAATAAATATAATACGTTTGCTATGCAACAATATCTGACTTAGTTTTATGCAACTTAAATAAAGTATAGTTTGTTTGTTTGTTGTTATAGTATGCAATGCATTCACTAAAACTAAATATATTGCAGTATTTTTAGGTCAAGTTATTACACCTACTTCTCATTATTGTTATTATCATTTGTCCACTGATTAGTTATAAATAGGTAAGTGGTAAGTATAACTAGCATAGTAGTATTTTTTTTTTCCATTTAATATTATGAAAAATTAATTTCAACTTTTTTTAACAGTGTAATAAACACTTTGGTTCTAAGATGCACAATAACTGGAGCGTGACTTTTAATCTAACGTCGTTTTTCTCCAAAATAAAATTTAGATTTTAAATTGTTTTTGTTTTTAATGTACATTTTTGTGTAAGGGGATGAAAATTTAAAAGCTTTGCATAAAGCTTGAAAAAGAAAAAATAATTTTAAGCTTGGATTTTATGGAAACAAGAAGAAGACAGCAAGTCAGATATAAAGAAAGAAGCGCGCGTCCATCGCTGGAGAGAAAAGTGTCCTTCTGTTTTTTTGGCTCCACACCAAAGTAAAGAAAAAAATGTTTATGACAGCAATTGCTCATGTGAACTCAGCGTGAGATTTTTAGGATTAAAGCAATAGTAAACGTTGTCTCACAATCTTTTAAACAAACAAAAGTAGATGGACGATCAAAATTCATCATCCACATCTCCAATATCTACTTCAATTTGGAGGGGAGAGACAGAGAAAGATTAGAGAGAGAGAGATAGAGAGAGAGAGTTAAAAGCGTTTCTCAGCGTCTTTATCCATTTTATTTAGGTTAAGGGAAGCGGAAGTAAAGATTTATACTTTTGTGTGCGTACTCTTACGATTATTTCACTTCAACAATAGTAATAATTACAACAACAAAACAAATTAATAAATAAAAAAGTGCATAAATTATCACATGTATAAGATACCATTCATTGGAATTAATTCATTCTTTTATATTTAAAAAATAGTTGTATTAATTAACAAAAATGTGATAAAATTTAAGAGAAAATACACAAACTATTATACATTTTTATAATACCACCAATGCGGCGTGCGTGGGGCCTCATTCGTTTAAAAAAAAAAAAAAAAAAAAAACTGAAATATGATTCCAGTAAAGGTATTATTGTAATTAAGTACATGAAAAAATGTTCACTGCCTCTTTAAAAACGTAAAATAATAATAATTTTTGTTATATTGTCGCACTAAATGAGACAGTTTTCAATTTTATATCTTGTAATATCACTGACATACTATTATAAATTATTTAATTTAATTTTTTTAATATAAAATTTTCTTGTTATAAAAAAAATCTATTTAGACTCTTTTTGTAACTTTTCCTAAAAAATTATTATCTCGGTCATTTAATTTTCTCCTTACTTGGCGCTTTAAAAAAAACATTTTTGTCATTTTTATGTTTCTTATTCAAGTTAGTTTTTTCAGTCTTTTATTTTTATATATATTAGATCTATAAGCAATCTTATCCAAAAAACTAAAAAGTAAAATCCCAAATTTTCAAGTGAAAGTTTTTTAAAGAATTACCGAATTGAGCAACAAAAAAGTAAACATAAAATTCACATCATAAAATTAAGTTTATTTTTATCTAGTGGAAATGTTAGAAAAACTCAAGTAGAAAAAGAAACACAAAAGCACTTTTCACACAAATTCTTTTGATGTCTAAGAAACGTCAGTCCAATTTTCTATTACTTTTTTTTTTTTTTTTTTTTTTTTTTAGAGTAGTATAGGACTTTCAAGTACAAGTGAAAGAGAAAAATAAGATATATATATATAGAAGAATACAATCTCCTATATTATAATATATATTCAACGTTTTTTTTCCTTCGTCATTTTTTGAATAAAACGATTTCTATACAAGCAAAGAAAAGTGAGAGGGATGAAATGTTATCACGAAAAATGTATTTCTTTTCTCTCTCTCTCTTTCTGTAACGTAAAAGAAGCAGTAGAGTTTGTGCTAAAACTATGATAAGACTACTTGGGACTGAAGTGTGTCTTACAAAACCACGCTGCTTGTTTTAAAAGCGGGCACAAAATACATTTTACTAAAACTTTTCTCTCTCTCTCTCTCTCTCTCTCTCTCTCTCTCTCTCTCTCTCTCTCTCTCTCTCTCTCTCTCTCTCTCTCTCTCTCTCTCTCTCTCTCTCTCTCTCTCTCTCTCTCTCTCTCTCTCTCTCTCTCTCTCTCAAATCTTTACGATTTTCTCCAAGCAAAACGCTTTTAACGCTCTGTTTCTAGCTGTCTTAACATATACACTTTCCCTCTCGTAGAATTGCGTGCAAAAATAAACTTATTTAGACTTGTATGGTCAGACTAATTCACCACATTTTGCCTTAAAGTGTCAGTTTTCATTTCATAAGAAAATCTCCATGGGAAAATGATCTTCTATTATATTTAAAATATCTGTTATACTTTAAAAACAAATTTAATAAAATATATAAATATTTTCCTTCTTTGTAAATTTATTAATATTATTATCCATTTTTAAAGGAATATTCTCATTCAAATTTTCATGTACTGTAAAAAAAAAAAAAAAAAAAGCTTTAAAATACAATGTTTTATTGGTACACTTTTACCGAAGCATTTTACTATATTTTTATTTATATAATTTTCTAAGGCCATATTTGAATGGCAATAAATAAATATTTATAAAATGCACCTGCTTTCGATAGATAATTTTAATTTATAACAAAATTATTATTAAATGTACTAAAAAGAATTAATGTTCGATACTGCATCTGGCATTATACAATAATATTTGCTGCATTCCTTATTTATATAAATCAAATCAACAGTAAACTAGGTCACGTAGAAATAATAAATTAATAAATAATATGGCAGATAAAGTAAACTGCTATATAATAGCGTTTTAGAAATAAGTACAAATAATGGTATTTCCCCAAAAAAATAATAAAACAAATAAAATCAAATTTGATTCTACGAAAGCTGGTAGCTGGATATATTATATTTTTGATTCATAATAGATGAGCTGTTTCTTTGATAAAAATGTAATACTTTTTGTGTTGTAGAAGGACAAATTTATACAGAGAGGGATGTGAAGTTGTGTTTGGGATCTTGACAAAGGAAAAGAATAGTAGAGAGAGAGAGAGAGAGAGAGAGAGAGAGAGAGAGAGAGAGAGAGAGAGAGAGAGACGCAATAGGCCGGAAGTTTTCAATCTAATTCTAGCTGGACAAAACAGCTGTTCAGCTCCTGTGTTTACATTTGCATATTTCCGGCTTTCAAGTCAAACAAAATAAACACATAACAATGTATGGTTAAGGAACCACTTTACAAGACTCTTCAATATTTAAATGCAGTATTTGCACAGGTAAAAATTTATACATTTAGTAAACTTGACATAAATTTGAATTATTACAATTCTATTCAGACTTTCTAATAAGTAGTTTAAAAAAAATATTCTTGCTTATCTAAAATATTGTTATCTCAGAGCACAAACCGTGAAATGTGGTAGAAACCATTCATAAAAGTGATAAAATCTGAGCAAAAGTTTGAAATTCCAATTATTGGAAAATTAATTAATTAATAATAATAAGTAATAAATAAGTTACTTTTTGTTTTAAAACTTTAATTACGATTATCTTATAAAAATCACTTTTATTCAGTGACTTGAATTGCATGTTTGATGTTGGTGATATTGGAAGAAATGCATTATAATGTGAACATAAAGTATAAAGTTCCAACTTAAAATAATAGTTATAATAGAAATTTATCATGACAATACTTTTTTTTTTTTTTTTTTTTTTTTTCATACAAGTTCCACAGACTTTGTACAAGAATCATTTCCCGTTAATAGAGAACAATAGCAATTTCTTTGACATTAGAATATTTTCATGTTCAATTATTATAAAAGCTCTACAGTAAAGACAAAAATTAATCAATATTAGTATATTCATAGCATGTCATTATAACTTTTACTACTAATATAACTAACTTTTTTATATATAAATTTATCATTCTATGATACGTACATACAGTACTAGGTACTTTGACCATACTATCGTATTTTTTGATGCCTGAAGATGCAATTTGTCGCAATGTATGCTCCAATGAATCGATGTTGATTCAATTTTACCCTACTGCCTGGTACTCCTTGTTATAGAAATAATAATAACTTTGTTACAACATAACTTTATTTTGCTTCAGGGGTCATAAAGAATAATTTACTTCTCATATAAACTTCTTCTTTTTTTTTTTTTTTTTTTTTTTTAGCTGTTAAAATATTCATATACTTATTGCTTCCTAAGGCTATACACAGTAACGTTTTATTTTATTAATTGATATCTATTTTTGTAAATAGGGTATTTATGATTTTTTTATTTCAATTATTATTAATTTATTAAATACATTTTTATTTTGTTATTTTACATTGTGATGTTATATTAAAATTTAAGAAACCTACAGAAACGACCACAAAACTTCGAAATATTTTAGACGCATTGAATATTAAAATAAATAAATTAATAATAATAATATTGCTGATACTTATATTTAATTAATTATTAATTTTATATAAAAGCATCTATGTACACATTTTCTATATAAAATATGTTTTACCCTCATTGAAGACAAGTTTGGTACAACAATTCTACTTGCAATTTTTTCATTCGTATATATTTAGGAAGTATAATTTTATTTTAGTTACAATGAAATGCACTCAAATTTAAAATATGTTTAAACAACCACAGTTCTTTGTTTTGATAAAGCTCTAAAAAAAAGGTGTTTATTTTACTTTAATTTTTGTGGTTATTGCATTCGTTTGTATCTCAATTTTATGCAAAATCTTTTTTTTTTTTTTTTTTTGCTTCTCAGTTTGAAATAAAAATAATAAAGAGAGAGAGAGAGAGAGAGAGAGAGAGAGAGAGAGAGAGAGAGAGAGAGAGAGAGAAAAAAAAACAAGTGGTCCACCGCACTCTTGATTTAATTAGAGAGAAATGAATAATGCATTGTGAAATGGTGCTTAGATTTTGAGTTTGAATGAGGTTTGGGTCAACGAAGCTGTGACCAAAACTGACAGACAAAGACGCCGCAAAGTTGAGCAACCATTTGTCATCCTCATGTCAAACCAGATCACGTTTTGCATATTTTTGTACCAACTATTCACATCTCATGTTTGTTCATGCAGTATACGTAACAAACAAAAAAAGTCTTTTTCTTTTGCTACATAGAATGACATTACTTATTTATAATTGTACTGTACAGTAAACTAACATTAAGTACAGCATGGGTAAGGCTTTGTATAAATTATTAAGTTTATTATTGTAAAAACTTATCTTAATGTAATGTTCTACATGTTGAAATTCAAATTTTATGTATTAAAAAAATCTAACTCATAATATTTAACATAACATACAAGGTTTATATAAACCTTACATAATATATATATTAAAGCCACATCGCACATTATCTATATAAAAAAGTAAAGAAATGCTTCCTAAAATATACAAAACTATCTAATATTATTTATGATATTATTTTACAATATGCGTGTACCTGGAAAGAAACGTATAAAGACATTTTTTTTTTTTTTTTTTTTACAAATGTTTATTTTAAATGTATTTTAATACACTTTTCAGAAACAATTTTTTTTCTCTTATTTTACTCTCATCTATGTAAAACAATACCAAACTATAATACTAATATATTACTGTATGTAATTTTATTTTTCTTATTTCGTTACAATTAGCATATATTTACTTTTTTTTATTGCTTTTTCAACTGTTATAGTAGAATTTTTTTTTTGACAAGTGTCATAATTTTTTTTAAATATTTTCATCAAAAAACAACAAAATGTTGTGAGACATTGCTAGTGTCTTAGGCTCTAACGGGATAACCGTGGCGGGACTGGCGGGTGTTGTTCTTCTTCTGTTCACGACGTTTTGCGTCCGACGTTGGGCGCATCTTCAGGTGAGTATGGTCCGAGTGATGTAGTTCTCTTCCTTTTATACCTGAGAAAGGAAGAGAATAGGAAGAGAACTACATCACTCGGACCATTCTCACCTGAAGATGCGCCCAACATCGGACGCGAAACGTCGTGAACAGAAGAAGAACAACACCCGCCACGGTTATCCCATTAGAGCCTACGACACTAGCAATGTCTCACAACATTTATCGAACCGTGAAAACCTACATCTCAACAACAAAATGTTATACTTAAAGCAAAATTCTACATTACACAATCGTATTACCATGTTTATTTAATTTTACAGCTTGGACTAACTTTTGAGCAAATCATTTTACGAGTTGGATGTCAATTGACCACACCAATCACCACACCGACGCAGAGTGGTTTGAATTTCGCAGGAACCAAATATAGTCGAACGTGTCAATTTCTTGAAATTCAGCAATATTTACCTAACTGCGTACGTTACTAGACTCTTGCGATCTCGTTTTAATTAAGTTAGGTCATTATTGTGTCATTTAAGTATACATACAGTTATTATTTTTTTTACTCCAACATGCTATTACTGAATGTGGTATATACACTTAAATGCAATACCATTAAAAAACTTCTTTAAATTCAAAAATACAAAAGTAAATACTTATAGGCAACCGCGACAGGTAAGTAAAAATCAAAAAATTGTTTTGTTTTACCTGCGTCCGTATGTAAATATGAATTTATTTTGTTTACTTAAATCAATCATTTATAAAATAAGCCATAAACTTATTAATAAATAACTTTTATATATTATATTAAAATAAAATATATTATACATTAATTTTACCAATTAATTTTTTTTTTTATTTAATATGTATAATATACATATTATTCATAATTATCTTTTTAATAAAGTTATCGTTAATTTTATTTCCATAACAAATAACAATATGTGATTTTGAAAAAGTATAAAAGTTATGTAAAAATTAAAATAATATATTTTTAATTTTGCTTATGCATTAAAAATTGTTTAATTAGCTCTCATTACGTATATAATTAAAAAATATACATATAATGATATTTTTTTATTAAATATTAAAATTGATATTACGTATCCCCATAAATATTAAAAAAATAAATAATGTTGATATCATAAAATATAAAATTTCATTTTAAAAACATACGTCAAATAATTAAAATAATTAAAATTAATTATTTACTGTAATTACCTTGAAAATTGATGAGATCCGGCTATGGACTGAGAGTAAAATTTATTGCAATGGTTTTTGTGTCTTCTCTCTGAAACAAAATAAATGAAAAACATTAACAAATTTATCAAAAAAATTTAATAACGGATTTTGATATTTTATTTTAGTAAGTCTGCATTTAAAGGATTTATAAGTATAAGATATACTCAAACCAGTTCTTTTTACACGCACACAAAAAAAGTACGAAAATTAAGTGTTGTACGTAATTAGTAGACGTGTCACTAAAAGGTCAATAGCTGATCCTCTACTTTTTTTATGTTCTTCGAATGATAATAACTACCTATATAATAAAAACTTCAGGATCTCCAATAATTAAATAAGTGGGGGGGGGGGGGGGGGGAAATCATTGAAAAATACATAAGATATTATAAGCATAAAAGTTGTGTAAAGTATAAAAAAATTACAATTCAAAATTCTGTTTGTTGAATCATTAAAATTATTACATATTTGTAGTTAGTTTATTCTTAAGTGTTACTAAATAAAATACCTTCACAACTTTTATTATCTTTACGAAGCTACATTTTCAACTCTTTTTATTTCTAAAAGCCGACAAATTCAAATTCCAAATATATTTATTCATTTCTTTCATCCTACAATCACAATATACAACAATGCATATCGGCTTAAGTTATTGTAAGAAATGATCGTCACAAAGTACACTAATATAACACAAACATTATATTACAAACATATTTATCCATAGAGAATAATTATTTTTAATTTTAATGCTTTAAAAACTTATAAAAACGCATTGTTTTTATAAAAAAAAAAAAAAAAAAAAAAAAATCTTTCATAAATTCATCCCAAATACAATTTGGAATCAGTACATTATGCATGTTTATAAAATTCATTGGTTAAAATACAAAAATTTGCACTTCAAACAGTAATATCAAACTTTTCTCAGTGATATTATTATTTTTTAATTCTATTTAACGTAAAAGAATTGTTAAATTCTGCGTTACAGATTTTAACAAACTTTAACTATAATATAGAATCAATTTTAATTTTTAAATTTACGTCTTATATATATATATATATATATATATATATATATATATATATATATATATATATATATATATATATATATATTTATATATATATATATATATATATATATATATATATATATATATACACACACACACACAACAAACTCGTAAAGTATTAATCAACCAAATGGTATAATGGCTTAGAAAAACCAAGATAAAAATTATTTAACCACAAATATTCCTTTTAAAATTGAATTATTCATAAATAAAATAAAAATATAATAAAGTATACAGTTGTCAAATTTTTTAAATTTTTTTTATTTGTTTACCAAGATACGACAGTTTTTATAAAACATTAATTTTTATTAAAAAATAATAATAACAGCGTATCTTTATATAACAACCCAGTTATTAGCTTTTCATATTATTTGACACTTATGAAGAGTTTTATTTTCATTTCTTTTACTCTTCATAAAAAGATATTAAAATCTTTTTCTTTCATGTTTAAAAAAAAATATTTCCATAATAAAATTGAAAAATCCTTTTATCATCATTTTCTTTGTAATTTTTTTTTGTAGGTTAAATAAATATTTTAAGTATTATAAAAAAAAAGAAGTCATATTAAAATGTTGACTTTTTTCTTTTTTAAATATGAGAATGAAAGATTTAAATTTAATTTCTTGGTTTTTATTATTAAAAACATTGTGAGGTTTTAGATTGACTTAAAATTATACAGATTTTTTCTTCCAAATGTTCAAAAAGTTAAAATTGATACGTATACAGATTTTCATTGGTCATTTCCCATCACTGTTTTCAAGGCACAGTTCTCTCTCTCTCTCTCTCTCTCTCTCTCTCTCTCTCTCTCTCTCTCTCTCTCTCTCTCTCTCTCTCTCTCTCTCTCTCTCATTAGAATAGCTTTAAATGCACATAAATTGAAATGGAATTTATTTTGTAATTGCGGTAACAGAAAGTAGAACACAAATCTCAAAGTTTGTTTAATGCTGAAGCTTAAAGTTCAAGACAAAGTTTTGAATTGCATTGTTTGAACTTTTGAGAGTGTGAAGATAACATCTCAATTTCTGGTAATTTTCTTTGCCAAATTTATATCCTTTTTGTTCATCTATTACCGTATAATTTCACAACTATAGGCCAATTAGTTAGTACAAGAGAGAAAGATAGAAAGATAGAGAGAGAGAGAGAGAGAGAGAGAGAGAGAGAGAGAGAGAGAGAGAGAGAGAGAGAGAGAGAGAGAGAGAGAGAGAGAGAGAGAGAGAGAGAGAGAGAGAGAGAGAGAGAACAATTTAAATGAACTGTTAAGCCGATGAGTTCGATTTCCATGCTTATTCTGTTTAAAGTTATAAAATGTATTTTCTATATAATATAATATATAATGATAGTTGGATAAAAATGGCAATGAATACTACGATATTGAATTGTGTTTAATATCTTGAACTCAAATTCGATTTTATTTTAATTCCTAGACAATTTACGACTGAATAAATTATTTTACCGTAGAGAAATTAACTACTTTAATGCATATAAATTATTGCTGTGACATAAAAATGTACAATCTTACAAAACTTGGATTAACAAATTTGCTCATCAACAAAATTTATTGTAAGAATATCATAGTATTTTCATTGTTAAATTTAGGAAACAAAATAATACGAATACTCAATACACATTTATAATAATAAAAACAGCTAAATATATAATGTATGTAACTTTAAATTATAATTTTAAATTCTTATTTGTTTTAAGTATACCACATTCTTTAATGAAATTATTATTACGATTCTTTGTTTGTACAAATAAAATTAAATAAATAATGTTGCTTCTAATTAGCAATCTTTCATAACAAGCAGTGTTAGAATCTCGTAAAAATAATTTTAATGAGTAATATATTAAAATTATAATTAAATTTCTAAAAAAGAAAAGAAACAATAGAATAACAATAATAAATTTCATTTATTAATTCAGTTTATTATTTGATCAAAGAAATGCCAAAGTTTTTCATCTACGTAAACAGTGAATTCCGTCCATTCAAATCAATTAAGCTACAATATCGTATATTTAATATATTATTTGAACTTTTTAAATTTTATATTAAAACATAAATGTTAGAATAAAGATATATTTTTAAATAATTGTTTATAAAAATTGAAAAATGGATTAGAAAGTAATAAACAAAAGCACTTATATAATTAAATCAGGAACATTGAATTTTGTAAAATACTAAAAATAATAATAATACTCTTAGAGTTTAAATTTTGTAATACTTTCATTCGAGGTAAGAGGAACGAGAGAGGAAGAGAGGATTAAGTTTGTGTTGAAAATGATGAATTATGAACGTGACTTATAATCTCTTTTGGAAATGTAAGTCTCTTACATGCATGTATGCTCTCTCACTCCTCTGTTTCTACATCAAAATGGTATATAGTACATTATTATATATCAAGGTTTTACTATATGAATCTTTTCTTAAGACGGAAACATCTTAAAATTTCTATTGATTATATTTGAAGCTTTTGTTTTAAAATATTTCTTACTTAAAATTAATACATTATAGTTTCAAGTAAAATTATATACAAGGTATAAGTAAAACATAAGTTTGTTTTTCCTCCTTTTTGGGATTATAATGAAGCTTTTTTTAAGTTGTAAACTGTTAGATTATTAAAACAATACACCAAAAATATCTTTGAAATACCTTTCAGTAATTTTGTAAAATAATAAGTGCGCAGAAAAATTTACCTTCACAATTTTTTTCCTTCTTTTTCTTATTTTCAATTTGGTATTTAGTTTTTACAAATTAAAATCTGCTTTATTTTACAACTTTTAAGTTACAGTGTTAAAAATAAGCAGTAAAAATGTATTACAAATTTAATCCTATTTTTCAAAAAAGGCAAGGATCTGAAACCAAGGTAGTCGATCTTCTAAAAAATGTTTTAATAATGTTGTTATGTTGCTTCCAAAAATGAACTTTTATGATTAATTGTTGTTACATACTTCAAATCTATAATCTCTCGTTGGACATACAGAATTTTACTGAAAATCCCATTTATATGGCATTGAATTCATATTGAATTCTATATATATATATATATATATATATATATATATATATATATATATATATATATATATATATATATATATATATATATATATATATATATGTGTGTGTGTGTGTGTGTGTGTGTGTGTGTGTGTGTGTGTGTGTGTGTGGTGTGTTTTGTAAGTAGCCTAATTACATGATAGAGTTTATATCAAATTCCAAGACGTAATATAAATTCAGTCACTACAATAATGTATAGACATTATATTCCAAATCATCAGCAGAAAAAGCAAATTATTGCAAAGCTTTATACATTTTATGCTTGTTTTTTCATTGGTTTAAACGTTTATATTATTTATATAAACATAGTAAAGTATTATCCACATGACGTGTAAATTTGATGAGCGTGCGTTACAAAGCTGAAACAATGTAAACAAATGGAGCCATTCGCATGGTTTTTGAAAATTACATGTGAACGGCTCCATTTGTTTACATTAGAGAATCTCTAGTTTACATTGTTCCACCTTCGTAACGCACGTCGACGCAGGTTGACGCGCGTCAAATTTACTCGTCATGTGAATAATGCTTAACTCTCATACATAAATTACATTGATAATAAAGCCATGGAAATAAGTAAAGGGTTATTTTCTTGTTTTCTTAAGCGATAAGCTGGATTTCTTGATCTTAAGAGACTCTTAATATTTAACAAGCACTCAGGATAATAAGTGAAGAATAAATAACATACCAATCAACTTTCTTCCTTTTGCTTTTTATAGCATATTTTTATTGCATTCATAAAATTTTATACGCACCATCTTTTTTCTTCTTCTTTATTTACTCTGTATACTATTACCATATTTTTTAGCTTCTTCTTCTTCTTAATACATCTAAAATCATTAATTAAATTAAAACCATTATATTATTTAATTTAATATAATGAATTTGTGGTGGGTTTTTGTGATTAAATTACTTTTAAGTTAACTTACATTAATTAGTTTTCTTAACTTATTTAAAAACTTTTTAACTCTTTCAGTTTAAGATCTAATTTTTACCCTCTTTTATTTTATTCTTTTTATGTATATATATATATATATATATATATATATATATATATATATATATATATATATATATATATATATATTATATATATATATATATATATATATATAGTAATATAAAAGCTTGTGTTTCTTTTTATAGAAAGTGAATAAAATTTGAGTTTCAGTATCTTTAATAACTGCTAAAGATACGTTAAATTAGGAATCGAGTCAAAGAAAGCTGAATTTAAATGTATTTTTCTCTTTAATGATAAAATATTGTAATTTTACTTTCAAATTGCAAAGAAATTGCAAGGAAAAATAATTTCTTATTTGTTGAACCGTACTTTGGAATTGTAAGTTTCTACATTAGTTGCCACATAAGAATGCCTCTAAAGTTATATTTTCTTCAACATATATATTATATTAACATGTAAAACATGTAATGTATTTTTTTTTATCATGAAGCATTATTATTATTACTATTTTTTTTTTTGAAAATTATTATTATAAAAAAATAGCTTACTTTTTTCGTTCTTTTTAAACGTTGTAATATTTAAGTGGAAGTAAATAAAATTAAACCTTAGAGATATTATATGTAAATTTTTAATAAAATATTTCATATTTGAAGTATACAAAACAAAGAATAATATAATATATATAAAAAAAAAAAAAAAAAAAAAAAAAAAAAACAGCGACGAAGCAGACTGCTATTCATAATTCAAACATTTCTTTCAATTTAACTCAGTATACAGAATACAGTATCTACTTTTTATCATCGAGATTTTATATTGAATTATTTGCTTATTTATTCTGATTTCATACATGGAAACACTACATTTTAAAACGTAACACATATACGCTCACTGGTGCGATATATACGTAATCTCATCTATACTTTTTCACAAAGTGTAAAAATTGAGATAATGATCAGTTGTTTACATTCTTTCCGTTCAATTTTCCGTTGCCGTTGAAAAAATTCTATATCGTAATTTTTTTTAATGGGATGAAGGAAAAAAAACGGAACTGATTTTATTTTTGTAAACAATACGCTCTGGAAAAAAAAGTAAAAACAATAATAATAATAAACTGTGCATAAAATGAGCTACATAACTATGCTATTGATATTTTTAGTTGAGCATGATAGGACATTTTATAATGTATCATGTATAGTTAAAAAGAACTTGTCAATACTTTTAATTTTGATTTTTAAAGTCACCATAATAGTCACATATAATTTTAGTAAATAGAAGTTACAGACACACACACAATATCTTTTTCCAACACACTTCAATAGAAATAACTAGGGAAAAAATCAACATTTCAATTGTTGAATAAGCATTATTAAAAGAAATAATAATCCTTTTATCTTGTATATAGGATACATTTTTTTCTCGATGTATAAGAGATGATATTCCAGTTGATTGCAACGTTAAGGCAGTGAAGAATGAAATAGATTCTATACAATTCTATAATAACAAGAGGAAAAGATAGTGAGTGTGTGAAGAATAGAACTAATTTTGCTACTGTATTACAATGGAACATATTATTATTGCTGAGAATAAGAAGATAAAATTTACTGTATAGTTTGACAAATACAATGTTATTTTAAGCAATAAAAAAACTAGCAAAAAAAAAAAAAAAAAACGTAAATTGGTATACCTTTTTTTTAATCTTCTTACTTTTGACAAATATTACAATTTATTTTGGCGAGAGAAAAAAAAAAAAAAAAAAAAACGCAAAGTTTAGGGTAGTTATAGTTTAATATGAATTACATTCGTACTGTATATCATTATACTTTATGAAATGCATTACTTGTAGAAATTTTTCTTTGTTAATGGAGCCAGGAAGATATATTTTCAGCAGTTTAACTACTGACCCAGTGCTTAGAGTTTATACTCACACTCTTTAAATGCAAGTTACTTATTCAAAAATAATTGCAATCAAATGAATATTAAAATAATTATGAAATATTAGAATTTTAATACAAATTTGAACTAAATTATGCCTAATTACTCTTAATGCACTGATTTCAATTAACAACGTTAGTTATTATATTGTATTTTAAAAATGTGTAAGAAGATTGGTCATTTCTTTGGGTAATTTCAATAAAATTTATAAAAAGAGCGTAAGACAATTTTTTTTCTCAAATTTTTGAACTAGTAGTTTTAAATAACTTTGAAACTATCCAAATCCCACCGGTTAATATGTGTGACAAAATGTTATGTAAATTTTCAAGTCCGCTGTTAAATTATTGTTTTATGGTTGGAACATAAACCAAAGAAGGCAGACCATTTTTTTTTTTTTTTTTTTTTAACAGGCAGCTTTTTTTCCCCATAAAGTTAATTAAAATTACTTTCAGCACTAAAAATTGCTGTAATTGCTTAATTTTTTCTTTAAATATATTTATAGATATAGTATCAGAAAACCATAGAATTTAGAGTGTAATCTAAATTCAATGGAAAAACTATATAAAACTTCACGTAGTCTTTAATGTATATTTTTAGCTAAATTAATTTATGTTATTATTGTTTAAAAATGAACAGTACTTACGTCTAAAAAAATATCTTCACGAAACTAATTCACAAAGAACTATAATTTAATGATGACGATTATACTGTGAAAAACATTCACGTTGCACTCTACAAAATATAAAGTCAGCGTTATTGCATTGTCATTTATAATTATAAGAAAGTGTAGTACACGCTACAAATTATATGCATATTAACAATTAATATCAAGATTTTAATTATGAAGAATTTTTCTTTCGATATTTATTTCATAATGTGACCTATATTTTTTATGCCAACGTTTGTGAAAGAGAGAGAGAGAGAGAGAGAGAGAGAGAGAGAGAGAGAGGTATGAGGAGTTAAGTTTTATTATTATTATTTTTTAATTATTATACCTTATATACGAAGCAATGCAATTTATTAACAAAAATTTTATATCCAGACATGCATAATATGACATTTAATTAAAATGCCAACATGTTGTTGCTGGTTTTATATATATTACACACACACACACACACACACACACACACACACACACACACACACACACACACACACACACACACACACACACACACACACACACACACACACACACACACACACACACACACACACACACAAATCCTCAAATACCATAATATTTTTTACTAACGTGGGTTGCATAGCAAACATACCATAAATAATAATAATAATAAAAGTATGCAAATTTTATTATAATTTTGTATAGAATTCAAATTTATCTTTTTTTACTTTGTATATTATTTTTTTCAACTAATAAAAATTATCATATAAAGGTGATAAAATATAATAATTAAATTTAATTAAAAGTGAATTGTTGCGTGACCACGAGTACGAAAACGTGACTTATCAAATCAAACAAATAAACATAGAGTTTATGTATAATTTTGATTCATAAATTTTCATTAAATTTAACATTTTAGTATAAACCAATATATTTTTTGATAGATGAGTGTGATGTAAACTTTGGATGTGATACGTATAGTCGAATATGAAAATTAAAAGTGACAAACATATTTGACGTATTTTGTTTGTGATAATTACACAAAAATCATTGTTTTTTTAATATAGTATATTATACTATAGCCGTCATTGTTAGAGATATTCACTCGTTTTAACGTTGCAGGTAACCGGAAATTGATCAAGAAGAATTTAAAATAAGTATATAACATAAACTGTCATTTAATGTTTGAAAAGTGTATAGAAGTGTCAAACTATTGATATAACGACAGGTGTGAATACTTCAAGCAAAGCAAAATATGAAATGTGCAAAAATGTTATACAAAAGAAAATTCTGAAATGCTTCATCATATCATATTCAAATTGACACGAAAGCATCGTACCCTGAAAAAACAAAGTGATAGTATCTAGTAGTTGTTGCATTGACTTCTAAAGTTTATAAACGAAACACTCGATTTGAAATAGTACCTAAAAATCAACTCCTAATTCGATGCTACTAAAAGAGAATATATTTTGAAATATTGACTGTCTACCAATGAACTCACTACCAGTGAGTGAGTAACTATATTGTCAAATGTGTAGAAAGTATACACTACAGTATCCAGAAAGTACCAATTTTTATCACTAGAAATCATTATACTTGCATTGATGCAGCCTTAGTCAAAATAAAAGCTTACACATTTATAATAATTATAATAAGTAAGGGCTGTAAGCTGCAACCTCTAGTTAAACCTTAGTTATCTTTTTTTAATTGTTGCAACAATCAAAATAACAACTTAACTAAGGTTTAACTAGTTAGTTAGCGTCGCAGCTTACGGGGGTAACTTTATTAAGGCGTTGTGAGGGCTTGACAGCCCTGTTTTACAAAATCTTGACCACAACATTACAAGTAAACTTTACATAAGCAAAAAAAGAGATACAGCAACGAAACAACACATACATTGTTAACAAATTTGACCTAATATATTGCTAGAATTTTCAGTTTTAATATGCAATTTTTTCCGTAAATTATCAGAGAAATATACATTTATCATTGTAAAAAGTACGTCTTTACCTGACTTTAGTAGGAAGTTAAAGTTAGAGTTAGTTAGACAATCGATAGTTCAGTTAGTGGAAGAGGGCTACAGATAGCAGTATTTAGTTAACATGTCCACTCATTTAACATTATAAGAAGTAGAGCTTTACCTGAGTTTAACAGTTTTTTGTTATCGTTATTTTTCTCACATACTTGAGATACTAATTTAACATATATTTACAGCATCAATTCTCTCAAAAATATTGCATAATGTTTTCAAACTGGCAATTTGTGTTATTTTCCTATGCCACCCATGTTATTGAGTGATCCAACATGGCGTCGACTTTAACTTGGATACATAGACCCTATATGACCATTGACTCAACAGTTGCATTTAATTGCAAGACACTATGCAAATAATTGTTTATAAAAGATCCAAAATGAAGATTACTTACATAATTTTACCAACACTTTATTATAAAGAATACTAGATAAGATAAACATGATCTATAAACGAAGGAGTTAAAATTAAAGTCACGACTTTACATTTTCATTTGAATTGATGAAGCTAAATTTAAGTTATTTAAAACCTATATATTTGTATACATTGTTTTATAAATTAGATAGTTAAAATTCTTTTGAATTTCCGTTTGCTGATAGAACTAGAACGCAAAACTATATATTATGCAAGTAACTAATTTGTATTCACTACGTCACATTATTAATGTTTTTGTTTTTAAATCTCTCTCTTTTCTAAGAATGTAAAACTCTAATCTAAAGTCATTTCCACAAAAAAAAAAAAAAAAAAAAAAAAAAATACTTCGATTTGAATGAAAGAGGTTAAATAAACAAAGTTATAAAAACACTTTTAGCAAAAAGAGAAATGAGATTATAAAGCACATTATTTTATATTTAATTAAATTTATCAAGAGCTTTAATTCAACTACTTTTTTTATTATTGTTTTCTTTTTCCACAATCAAACTTTTATATCAAGTGTACATATATAATCCATTAATTTGAGTTTTTTATACGTTTAAAATTATTGTTTTAAATTTATAATTTGTACATTTTAATAAAGTTATTATTATTTTAAATTTGTGAGAAAAAGTTTAGCTTAAAAAATTTTGTTTTTTATTAATCCAAACAATGACATTTTTTTTTAATTAAATTATTACGCAACTTTTTGCAATGATAACTAATAAATAAAGAGTAAAAATAATTTTAGCTTATGAGAGCATTATAAATTGTAAGAGCCTGCATTGCATGAGAATATACCAAATTTTTTACTTTAAACATAATGGCATATTATAATGCTTTTATTTTGTAATACTTGGTCGAAGTAAATCTTATAAAAATTCCTTTATTTTTTTAAGAAGAAAAAATTTAAATAATAAGAAAAGTTGGTTTAAAAGTTTGTTTCCAATGTGACATATTATGTTTGATTCTGAAAGTTTCTTCAAAGAAAAAGAAGTGGGGGAAAAAAAGTTTGTGACATTTTTTTTTTCTTTCTTTCTTTTTTTTATATAAAAATATGTACATACAATAGAAGATGATAACGTGGTACGTGCTTGTGAAACTGTTTGAAATGCAGCGTGTTCTGCAAGGAAAAAGAGAGCAAAAAGGAGCAAGAGAGGTAACGGCTGCTCCTGTATATTTATCACGTTTATAAATACATGCTAGAGATTGGGGTAGAGATTCGTTGTTATATTTGGAACAAAGAATTGTAATGTGAATTTAAAAATGAAAAATAAAATAAAAATATCTATAACAAAGCAGTAAATGATATAATTTAAAATTAATTGACATTTTGTTTGTTATATTTATGTTCTAAATTTAGTTTTGTAACTATATATTGTAAATTTTATTTTTTAGTTGTTTTTTTCCACATTTATAGGACACAATTTATGTGTGTAATTGTCAATAAGTTCAATGATATATTTTACTTAAACATGTGATCAAGTTATATAAAAAATCAAATTGACTAGGTCCTACTATTTTGCTGGATAAAAAATTATTTGTTCAAATGACAAATACTCTTACTTTAATTGGGTTTAGATATGGTCGAAATTCTCAACTGACAGCAATGTTTTTCCGCATTATTTTTTTTTCTCTCTCTCTGCAAGACATATGAAAAATACCATAAGCTTTTTGTAAACAGAGAACAGTATAGAAAGAGACTTACAAATCAGAATAATAAAGAGTTACGAAGCATAAAATGCCAAAAGGCAAAGTGTAAAAAATTAAACGTAAAAACAAGAAAATAAAAATATAAAAATTATAACATTGAATTTCTATTAAAAAAAAAATGTATATTCATAATTCCAGCTAACGAGGAAATATATAAGCCAAACAACAACCAAAAAAAAAAGAGATTTTTTTTCCTTAGACGGCAATAAATTCTCGCATGATTAAAAATAGTATATGACCCGTACAGTTCAATAAAAAAAAACTTAAATTGCACATCGTGGAATATTTTGTATTTGAATAAATATTTTTTACGACCTCTCCAATTCTCACGCACTCATGCAATTGCAATTACTAGCACGAAATCTTTTGTATTATACATTATTCTCTTTTATATTTATTATAATTATGTTTTTTTTAATAAATGAAAACACACACACACACATATATATATATATATATATATATATATATATATATATATATATATATATATATATATATATATATATATATATATATATATATATATATTATATACAATAAAATTATAATATATAAAATTAATATATTTTGGTGTATTACTATATTAATTAAAAATTATTATTCATTTATTTTATTATATATATATATATATATATATATATATATATATATATATATATATATATATATATATATATATATATATATATTGTATAGTATTAAATTTAAATAATATTAATAATAATTATATAGGCTAAAATTATATTATGCGTAAAATATGACGTTGTTATTTTGAAATCAAACTGACGCAGAATAGTGATAATAAAAATGTATTGATAATTTAACAAAACTATAAAATTGTTTGTGATATGAATAATACAAACTAATGAGTTTTGTTTTTATTATGCTTTAAAAAGTAAGTATCAAAACATTTGTTGAGCGTGTGTATGTGTGTGTAGTTTATCAAAGTAATATTACTGAATATTTTTGTCTATATGTTTGATAGTTTGCATATTGCAATATATATATGTATGTATATATATATATATATATATATATATATATATATATATATATATATATATATATATATATATATATATATATATATACATATACATATATATATATATATATATATGTACATAAAATATATTACTGTAGGAATTACATTTTTGTTTTTTATTAAAATTGATACGTTATAGTTTCACTACTATGCCCTGTTCACACGGTTAAATATTTTGAATTTGGTTGCATTAACATTAAATACATTTTAAATGAGATTGCACGCAATTGAATTCATTTCACGGTTTGAAATGCACCGCTTTGCTAAGCATTTATTTAGGGTTAGTTTGAAGTTGACGGTTTTATATATTGACTGTTAAGAATACAGTAAACTTACAGGAGCTATAAAAACAATATTGTTTTTACATGTGTTTGGTCAAACTTCGCAAATATGAAGTTTCAAGTAAAATTAAATACATCGCAAAATGATACTTTATCATTTTGCACGCTACGTAAATGCACCGTACTTCATTAATTAACCCGCTACGGCGTATGCAGCAAAGTTAGGTATTATAATGAACGGATTTGCGTATGTAGATTGTGATTTATATATTACATAATAGTTACGACTGAAATAGTATTTTATTTTAGTTTGAAGGTAAAGTTTTTATATATTTATTTTAGCATTCATAATCATTTTAATATTGAATTTGGGTTTTGGGCAGAATATGTATATTATTTTATTTGTACTCAACAGTTATTTGGTAAGAAAATATTTGTTTGCTTTGTTATTTGCATACTTCGCATTGCTCAGAAGGTGTTCAGTATTGCAGCGAAAGAGGAGAAAAGTAAGTATTATTCCCTCCATCTCCAAAGTAGATGGCGCGCTTGCGCTTAGGAATATTCTCCTCTGCTGAGGGAAAGAACGAGGTGTAGAGAACTCGGTAAAACAAACTAAACTTCACTCTCCCAGCCACCGGCAACGGTGGCTTGTCTTCTGACAGAGAGCGGCTTCCTACCAAAGGCAGCCCAGTGTCTGAGAGTGCACTTGCGGTGTAACCACTGAGATTAATGTAGGTTGATCTAGAGAATCGGTACCTCTTGTGCGCATTTGCACCAGGCAGTAATAAGCCTTACCCGTGCGTACACGCGCGTGGCGAGAATTGAACACTTCTGCAGTGCATACGGGCGCAAGGCGAGCAACTTCACGTTTGTAATACTGATAATTACTTAATTAAGAAACAAAGCAATTCGGTTTATACCATTTATGTAAAACTCTTATATTATATTTGAGACTACAGCACATGAGAAAATAAAGTATAATCTAAAAGGGGAAAAACACTGTTTAATTCAGTATTTAGTAAAGTATATGACCTGTTCCTATAGCTAATAAATAGGCAGGTAGTTATAAATATGCACACAACTACTAGACACCTAGCCAGCTGAGTATATCATATCCAAGGAAGTTGTGCTGTCATTATTTATATGGGGGCATCGGCAAATTAACAGTGCAGCTCTGTCACTATTTATATGGGGGCTCTCGGCCAGTAGAGTTTTAACTAATTAGTGCCTAATTAGTCTCAAATATTGCAACGAATTTTTGCGTGAGTAAAAAAAAATTGCGTTTTGCAATATTGCAGTCTACACAACAGATTTTGGATTCAAAATTCTACAGTTACTTCTACAATAATTGGTTTTTATTAAAAAGCAATAGTTTTTTCTACAAAAAAAAAAAAAAAAAAAAAAACTTCATAGTATATTTTATATACTATTTTCACCTCGCAGTAAAGAAATACGTTCAGCTTGCAAACAAGCGTTTTATTTCTCGCCTAGTAAAGAGTATTAGAGCTTTGTGCATCTCAGCAAGATGGTTATAACCCGCAATGGTACCCAAACGGGCACTGCGGGTAGTGGACCTGGCGAGAACCAGCCACTTGTTCCGGAGTCAGCAGCAGCAGTAGCTACGTCTAGCGCGGCTAGCGTAGCGGGAAGTAGTATTGGTACCAATGTCAATGTGCCCACTACTGGCACACCAACCACGAGGGTTGGTAGTGACGTCACGCCGATGTGTTCGGCGTCGAGCATTCCGCCGATGAGTACGGCGATGAGCAGTAATCAGTGCAGATTATGCGATGGGACCTACAGTGCTAATTGCACTGTGTGTAATAGTACATCACGTGGTGAGGCTGCAGCTGCGTTGTTGAATGGCAATAACACAGCAGTGCAGGCGTCGCAGCCGGCACCAGTAGAGTTAATTTCTCAGTCATTAGTTGACTATAATGTTCCTGTATATCCAGTTATAATTAATAATTTGCCAGTTGTAAGTATGCAACCCAACCTGGCGGTGACAACGCCCACACAGAGTTATGCAAATCTCAATTTTGGTTTGCAGTTAGCCACTCATCCAAGCATTGTGCCTGCGGCGTCAGCGTCAGGCATGTATACGGGTGTCATTCAGCTACCGGCTGTACCACCTGTCCCAATAGCCTCGTTGCCAGCGGCAGCTACTATGCCTGCCGCCACCACAGTTCATAGCACGCAACCTGTCAGCAGTTTGCTGCAAGTACCATTCTTGCAGCCAAGAGCTCCAGTGCCGGGGCAGTTTACTCCATATAGGATGCCGTATGAGCCAGTACCGCCATACACACCATCATTCTACCCGCCTAGTATGATGCCGTATGCTATTCATCAAGTTAGCTACTTGCAGGCGAGTGATATGCCTATACTGCCTATGCCACGCTTCATAGGAAGGCGCGACTTTCGCTCACCTGCAGATTTTATTGCAGAATTTGAGCGTTATGCAAAATCTTTGGGACGCACACCAGACAGCTTGATTAGCACACACATGAATGTGGTGCTCGAAGGAGAAGCAGCTAGGTGGTGGTCGCTGCATAATTACATTCAGTCATGGCATGAATTCACTGAAATATTTTTAGTTGAATTTGCTTCAATTAGCTATAGGCAGAGACTGATGCGAGATTTATCTGCTCGCACTCAGCATCCAGATGAACCATTATCATCTTTTGTACACACCATTGCCGAGTATTATAGAAGACTCGGGGGCAATTTTACTGAGCAAGAGAAAGTAGAGAGAGTACTTGCACAGATGCACCCAGAGTATCGCCATTATACTTATGGCCGAGAATTTGCATCTTTACGAGATTTATCTCTCGAGGCGCTCCGTATACAAGATGCTGTGCTTCAGTCACGTATGTATGTGAGACCGCCATCAGCCTCTCATTTCATAGAGCCTTCGTTAGCGTACACAGACAGTTCTCCTCGTCCATATGCGAGTGCTGGCTCTGCATCAGCCACGCCCAGTCCTACTTTCAGTACTACAGCATTGTCAGCTGTGCAAGTCAGTCTCAATGCATTAGACCCTTTAAGGCCTAGACAGCAACAGCACTCATTTAGCTATAATGGTGCAAACAGAAGCCAACGTGGGGCTCGCGAGGCACGTGAAACATGTGACAACAGACCTCGCGCTCGTGATCGTACCTCCCTGATTTGCTACAGATGCAGATGCAAGGGGCACACAGCACGTGATTGTGATCAGTCAGCTACATCACCCGTGTCAAAAAACGACCAACCTCCCTCGCAGCACTAAACAGGTGTGGCGAGGGAGGCACTCTGTTTACAAGTCGCCGCACAGAAGCAACCCTTATGTATATGCAAGCTTTTGAAGCTAAACGTAAAGTAATAAGGAAGAGCCGCCAGCGCGCTCTAAAGAATAGACGTTACCGGCGGAACAAAAAGTTACGTCATCTCCAGGAACTAGACTTAGACATCGAGGTTCTCCCAGTTTTTAAAAATGTAATTAATTGTAAATTAGCTCTGCCTAGCAGTGTACATGTACGTACAAACCACTGGAAAGAAGCAGTAGCAGAGATCAATAATATTGAGCTTGGCCACTCCGCTGACACAGCCAATCAGACTTCTGATATTAAAACAACAGGTGTTAATCAGAGTAAGCAGGAGGTCAAGCACAAAGATGATGAGCCGCTTATTGTTCTTAAGCTGCTAGGCAAAGAACGTCTCGGTCTGCTAGACAGTGGAAGCAGCCACTCGTTCATTGGCTCTGATATAGCGGAAGAGCTCAGAGCCAAAGGTTTTAAATTTAAAAAAGTTGATATACCGCTGAATTTAGCGCAGGGACACACCAAGATCACTAGTGTTGTGACAGCACACTTCACGTGGTCTGGCTACAGTAGAAAACAAAGATTCTTTGTTTTACCTGGCCTAAACAAAGCAGTACTGCTTGGACGTGATTTCATGCGTGGTACTAAACTCAACTTAAATATAAGTGAAGGAGGGTGGACTATTGGCTCTGAGCCGCAAGAAGTTATCCCTTTCGCCAAAGCTTCGTTGTTTTTATCATGCAGCTATGTGCAAGTTGATGAGCGATGGCTCGCACAAGTGATGGAGCACGCCAGTGGATCGTACACTGATAAACAGCGTATTGAACGCGTGATGCGACGGTTCATGCATAAAGGTTTATTTTCCAGCAAGCCTGGCAAAGTAAAGAACTATCAGTGCGAGTTCGACATGGACCCCAATGCTAAACCTCATCGAGCACGGTCACGGCCCACTACATTAGCTAAGATGGAGGTGATGGACAGCATAATAGACAAGGACCTAGACAATGACATCGTTGAAAATTGTTTTAACAATTTATGGGCCTGCTGTCCAGTGATGGTGAAGAAAAAACAACAGCAAGGCTTGCCGCCTAATTGGCGTTTAGTTGTGGACTACCGCCCAGTTTCAAAATGGCTGCGATGCGCACCCTTTGAACTGCCAAGAATGGACTATATCTTCGCACAGATGGGTGACAGTGCCATTTATACTGTGATTGATCTTAGCTCTGGCTATAATCAGATAGAAATTAAGCCTGAGCACCGTGATATAACAGCATTCATCACGCCGCATAGGGGCTGTTTTCGTTATAAACGTCTACCGTTTGGTCTCAAGTCAGGAACTTGGATATTCCAAGCCTTAATGAATAAAATCTTCGATGGCATCGCATACAAATACGTAATTCCCTTCTTGGATGACTGTATTGTATGGGCAAAGAATGCAGAGGAAATGGCTCGCAATCTAGAGGAAGTGTTTAAACGTCTTTCGGACGCTGGCATGACCATAAACCCCTCTAAGGTGCAGATATGCTGTACCGAGGTGAAAGTTCTCGGACATGTAGTGTCCAAGGGTTCGATTAAACCAGACCCTGAGAAGATACGTGCTATAGAGCAATATCCAGTACCTAAGACAAAGAAGCATATACAGCAGATGCTTGGACTATTTGGTTTCTACAGATCGTACGTGCATAACTTTCAGATCATTGCAAAACCTCTCACAACCCTTCTGAGGCGTGAAGTCACGTGGATCTGGTCGTCACCACAGCAAAGTGCGTTCGACGCACTCAAAGCTGCTATCACGTCGGATACTGTACTCATGTTACCTCGCATGGACCGTGAATTTTTTATTCAGTGTGACGCGTCTATCGAGGGGATTGGAGCTGTACTTATGCAGGAAGGAGATAAAGGACTGCGTCCTATTGCATTCACAAGCAGAACTCTCAACTCTGCGGAGCGTAATTATTGCATCACAGAGCTAGAATGCTTAGCTCTAGTGAACAGCCTTGCTAAATTCAAGCACTACATATCTTACCAGCATTGTACAGTCTGGACTGACCATGCAGCGCTAAAGAACTTGATGACTATGGAAGAACCTTCTGGGCGTATAAGAAGGTGGGCCCTAAGACTTATGGGCATGGATCTTACGATCGAGCATCGTAAGGGCTCGACAATGCATGTGGCAGACGCCCTGTCACGCGCACCTTGTGGTCCTGACTCTCAGCTGTTTAACAGACATGAGGACGATGTCGTGCCGATCGAGGACCCCCCAGGAGAGGTCAAGCTAAAGTTCAAGGAGTATGAAAGTGGTGAGATACCAACGTCTGCGCACTCATGCAGTCGTTGCACCAAGTGCCCTTGTGCCAAGCAGCCTGCAGCAATGGATGCATTGCATTTAGACCTGCTATTTGCTGACTCTGACGAGAGCGATGACGTAGTCGCTGCCAGCGTGCCTGAGCGCAGCAAGGAGATAGAGCAAACGCCAGCTGACCCCCCAGGGCAGCGTGGGCAGTTGCCTCTAAAGCACCCCCCATTACCAGCCACACCTGATGAGTGGCGGGCAGCGCAAACAGCTGACGACAGTGTTACCAAGCTCATGACTGACGTGTCGCTCAACAAAGAGCACGTGCGGGGTATATACACGCTATCTGACGATGGAGTACTGTACAAGCTAGGTAAGAAGGACGAAAGATGGCTTGTAGTTCCAAGCAACATACGTCACGCGGTGATGCAATCAGCTCATGACCATGTACTCAGTGCACACTTGGGAGTGCGCAAGAGCTTAGCCAGAGTTCGCGCTCTATACACGTGGCGGGGTATGATGAAAGACGTGCAAGAGTACATACGCGGCTGTCAAATTTGTCAGCGAGTAAAACCATCTAATCAGAAACCTGTCGGTTTCATGGCTACAGACACAGCAACGGCGCCTGGCCATGCTGTTAGTGCGGACCTCTTTGGTCCTCTCACTACATCATCTAAGGGTAACCAGTATGCTCTTATCATGGTGGATGATTTCTCTAAATGGGTGGAAGTTTTCCCCATACGTGCAGCAACAGCACGAGCTGTAGTTGATAAACTTATTGACTACTGCTGTCGCAATGGATTCATGACACAGATCAGAACTGATAATGGTCCTCAATATATCAGTAATGCTTGGGTGAAAGTGTGCGAAGAGTTGAATATCTTGCACAGAACTATAGTGGCATACCGTCCACAAGGTAACCCCTCGGAGCGTTATATTAGGACTGTGAAGCAGTGCATAAAAGCTTATGCTGAGGTGCATAAGCACTGGGACAAGTACCTTCCAGCACTTTGCTATGCCCTGAGGTCGTCTCCAAGTGCTGTGACGGGTCTCACACCAGCTAAACTCCACCTAGGCAGAGAGCTTGTCTCACCATTTGCGTTGAGCGCGCGAGGTGACTTGCCTCATCCCACAGATGAGCAACGTTTGGCTTATGCCACAGAGCTCAAAGGTGAACTGCAGCTAGCTTACGATCTGGCAAACTCTAACATTGAGTCCGCAAAGAAAGCTCGTGCTGAGAGATACGACGAGACACGTCAGGAAAACACATTTGCTATAGGGCAAATGGTGTGGCGGAAAACCAACATCCTCAGTGATGCCGCGCGCGGTATTGTTAGCAGTTTAGCGCATCCGTATGAAGGTCCATACATCATACATAGGCAGATAGCTCCAAACTCGTATGAGTTGCGAACTCTCGAGGGCCAGAGTGGAGGACGCAGAAATGCGGACCAGTTAAAGCCACATCACTACAAGCCAGATTGGGCAGTAGAACCTCTCGAGAATGATGACGAGCCAGCGCAGCCAGCACCTCCAGCCACCGCTAGCACGAGGCCCAGACGAGCTAGAACTAAACCTGCGCGTTTCGGCTTCTGACTCAGTACTACAACTACGTTGAAGTTTGTTGACCACGCAAGTCCAATTTTAATTTGTGATATTTGTATTTTAATTGTCATGTTTGTAAAATTTGTTTTGTGTTTTAATTTATTACCCCAATGTGTCTCATTTTATTTAGAAAACGTTTATTTTGCCCACAACCTTGGTCAAAATTTTTTATTTGTCTTGCAATTATTTAAGAGTTCAAATTAGAGTGAACTACTGTCTCAGTCACGGTAATGTCAATATTAAGCTTAATTTTCAATTAAAAATTGTCCTATCTACATGCACATTTTTTCTCCACCGTAGTGTCTCTCTTTGTTGCTGGGGTAGTGAAATGCACCGCTTTGCTAAGCATTTATTTAGGGTTAGTTTGAAGTTGACGGTTTTATATATTGACTGTTAAGAATACAGTAAACTTACAGGAGCTATAAAAACAATATTGTTTTTACATGTGTTTGGTCAAACTTCGCAAATATGAAGTTTCAAGTAAAATTAAATACATCGCAAAATGATACTTTATCATTTTGCACGCTACGTAAATGCACCGTACTTCATTAATTAACCCGCTACGGCGTATGCAGCAAAGTTAGGTATTATAATGAACGGATTTGCGTATGTAGATTGTGATTTATATATTACATAATAGTTACGACTGAAATAGTATTTTATTTTAGTTTGAAGGTAAAGTTTTTATATATTTATTTTAGCATTCATAATCATTTTAATATTGAATTTGGGTTTTGGGCAGAATATGTATATTATTTTATTTGTACTCAACAGTTATTTGGTAAGAAAATATTTGTTTGCTTTGTTATTTGCATACTTCGCATTGCTCAGAAGGTGTTCAGTATTGCAGCGAAAGAGGAGAAAAGTAAGTATTATTCCCTCCATCTCCAAAGTAGATGGCGCGCTTGCGCTTAGGAATATTCTCCTCTGCTGAGGGAAAGAACGAGGTGTAGAGAACTCGGTAAAACAAACTAAACTTCACTCTCCCAGCCACCGGCAACGGTGGCTTGTCTTCTGACAGAGAGCGGCTTCCTACCAAAGGCAGCCCAGTGTCTGAGAGTGCACTTGCGGTGTAACCACTGAGATTAATGTAGGTTGATCTAGAGAATCGGTACCTCTTGTGCGCATTTGCACCAGGCAGTAATAAGCCTTACCCGTGCGTACACGCGCGTGGCGAGAATTGAACACTTCTGCAGTGCATACGGGCGCAAGGCGAGCAACTTCACGTTTGTAATACTGATAATTACTTAATTAAGAAACAAAGCAATTCGGTTTATACCATTTATGTAAAACTCTTATATTATATTTGAGACTACGGCACATGAGAAAATAAAGTATAATCTAAAAGGGGAAAAACACTGTTTAATTCAGTATTTAGTAAAGTATATGACCTGTTCCTATAGCTAATAAATAGGCAGGTAGTTATAAATATGCACACAACTACTAGACACCTAGCCAGCTGAGTATATCATATCCAAGGAAGTTGTGCTGTCATTATTTATAGGTTAAAATATTTTACTATATGAACAACCTGTTATAGTTTCATGTAGAACATTTTATTTCATCTCAAGGATTTTAAGAACAAAATAATAATTTTACCGGCTAGTACCTAGTTGCTTTTTTTGAGACGTCCCCAGACATAGTTTAAAACATTTTATAAAAATTTAATACAATTGTTTAAAATAATAATACAAAAATGTTTAATTTTAAATACGATAAGTATTTTTTTTTTAAAACGCTGCAATATAAAATATAATAATGCTCAGTACAATTTGTTCTGAGTTTTAAAGCCATAGACCACATAAAACAACATGTGCTTTTTAATGAATAAACATGAAATGGGATCTTCAAAACTGATGACAAAATCAGAATGTTATTGTAGCCCCACGAGAGACCGTGAAAATACTGTAAAGTATACAATTTGCGTGACTAGTCATGTTTCTGATGTCAGAGACATGCAAAAATTAGTAAAAAAATGTTGAGCGGGTTGCATAAATCAAAATTTTCTGATCACAGTTACAGAGCTAAAGTTGAGTTTTGAGACAAATTAAAGTTATTTAAGTCCCATTAAGTGTTTTGTGATATAAATGCTTTATTTTTTATATGTTTTCTTCTGGTCTATTCCTTTAACTCCAAATTTAGAATAACCGATATATTCAATACCACTGTATGTGAAATTCAAATCGTTTGTTATAGTCTTCGTTAATAGTTCTATTTATTGGTCAGATCTGTTATTACTATTACAGCAAATATTGTGATTGATCTAAATGCAAATCACTTACTCTGAAGATTAAATTAATAAGAAGACACAAGACACATTGTTGACTATTTTGTCCGTGGGAAATCACTTTTCTGTATAAGCAACTTGCTTTTATCTCTGTACCATTAAGTACACTGAAAAAAAGTAGCAGAGGCTAGTAATTCATAACTGGTACTCACTTAACATTCCATATATTATTGTCCTTAAACTTTCAAGTTTATATCAAACTTTAATTCATATAGAGTACCTAAAAGTACCTAATTATACGAATGCTTTTATTTTACTTAATTCACTACGAAAAAAAAATTGTTAGATAATAGTAGTGTAAAATTATAGAGTGTATCCACGTGACGTCATATTTAATGCACTTGGACGCCATACTGGAGTAATGAATAACATTACTCAGTATAGAGCAAACCTCGGGGGGGGGGGGATTGGATAATTTGTTGTTCTTATTATTTTTCTCACGTATACTCACATATTTTATACTAATTCAACCTATTAACAGCATCAATGCTTTCAAAAATATTGCTTAGTATTTTTAAACTGGCAAAATGTATCATTTTCTTATGTTAGCCATAATATTGAGTGATCTAACATGGCGTCGACTTTAGCATGAATGCATATATAGCCTATAGAATGCACTAACGCACTGTCTCTAAAATTGATGTTCATATTTCCAAGCAATAATACTTTTTAAAGATCAGACCTTAAAATTATCCGAAATTCGATGGTAGAGAGTAAACACATTATATTAAAATAATAAAATTTTAAATTGTTCAGTGTTACTCGTAAATGTTTACTCACTAATAAGGATCTTTACTCACTACTAATGTGTGTGTATACTCTCTGTTAGTAAAATAGGTAGAAAGCATACATTAGTGTTCAATGAATACCTATGTATATAACTAGTACTCATCATAATTTTAAATTTCATTAAAATTATGGTTTTAAATAATTTCTTATGCCGAACAATTATAATATTCATAGATACACTATAAATTTTTTTATCAGTTAATATAAAACATTTTCTGAGTGTATCTATAAAAAATTATAATTTAAAAAAAGTAAAATTATTACAATATTGCCTACAAAAAAACATGTAGTAGATAATAATACACAATCATACATTTTAATAAAAAATATATATTATTATTTAAATAAAATTATGTAACAAAATCAAACTTTTTAATCAGAATAATAAATATGCTCCTGGCTAATATTTAACTAGATTTTTTGAAACATTATTCATAAAATAAATATATATATACGTATATCAAATCAACATGGTATTCATTTCATACCAACACAAAATGTACAATATATATATATATATATATATATTACAAAATAATATATAAATAATGGTTAAAAAATCTGAATAGTATACAAAAAAATGGACATACAATTCCAAAGCACTTGTTGTATAATATGACAAACAGAAGCACAAATAATGCAGATATTAATATATCATTAATACTTTATGTTTATAAATAATTTATTCCATAATATATAATATAACATATTTTTTTATCATCTTTGTCATATTATATATAATAATAATATGTAACATGTTGAAAATGTATCATATTATATATTTAAACACACTCTCAGGCGAATCATAAATAATACCAAAATCTAATTTATATATATATATAATAATAATAATATGAATTTATAATAATATATTATAATGTTAACTTATACTAAAGTATATGTTTAGTGTTGTTATAAATACTTACACTACTTTATGACTAATGAGAAATATATTTTTTACCACTTTTATCATCTCTGTATTATTCATTATTTGATGGGTTTTTTTTTAATAAATAAACAAAAAAACGTTTTTTTAATTTAATGCACAGTACAAATTTACGACTTGTTTTATGTAGTAAAATGCATCTACAATAATATGAAAATTAATCATACTTACGTCATATGATTATAATTTTTTTTTAGTGAAGCTGTTTATTATACTTCATATGACATATTTGATCATTTAAAAACAATATCGAGTAAATTTGAAAATAAAATATAAATAAAATATGTATAGAATTTTTAACAAAAAATAAAATATAAAAGTTTTTTTTTTTTTCTTAAAGGCATGTAATAGACAACATGAAAACAATAGAATTTATATCTCAAAACACTTGATGGGACTTGCATTATAAATAACATTAATTGGTCTCAAAAGCTTGCTGTAGCGCCGTATCAGTGATCAGAAATTTTTTATTTATGCATCCCGCACAACACTAGTTTTTGCCTGTTTCTGACGTCATAAACAGAAATATTCACAAAAAATTGCATACTTTACAGCTTTTTTACGCTCTCTTGTGGGGCCACATTGCCATTCTGGTAAAAATTATCATCAGTTTTGTAGATCCCATTTTGTGTTAACGAACATGTTGTTTCAGGTTTTCTATGCCTTTTAAAGGAATAGACTGGAGAAAAACATAAGCATTTATATCACAAAACACTTGATGGGATTTACATAAATAACATTAGTTTGTCTCAAAAGCCAACAGTAGCCCCGTAGCAGTGATCAGAAAATTCGATTTATGCAACCCGCACAACCATTTCATACTAATTTTTGCATGTTTCTGACGTCATAAACATGAGTTTTCACGCAAATTGCATACTTTACGGTAGTTTCACGCTCACTCGTGGGGCTACATTAACATTCTGATAAATTTTTTTAACATTTTTGAGGATCCCATTTCGTGTTTATTCATTAAAAAGTACATGTTGTTTTCTGTGGTCTTAAAAATCTGCTTAATGGTGCTTAAAAATCTTAAAATGCATAAATGATTTGGGAAAGAACTTTCAATGAAAATGGACAATCTATAAACGCATTTTTTTTATTGTGTGTATAATATTGATTATTATTATCATTATTGTTTTGTGTATAAAAATTTATATCAGGCACACGTACTGTATTCAAATAAAAAGAAAATTTTAATTGAATCAAACTTACAAACAAATAGATCATAAAAATAAAACAAAAAAATAAATTGAAAATATATCACTGAGATAAAATCATGACTTACTCTCCAATAAATATTTATTAATCACATAATATTTTTGACATTTTTAAATTGATAATTTCATTCATTTATAATTATTATTTGTTTTTTACTATATAGTATGAGATATCAATTTGATTGTGAAAAAAAATATATCATAAAAAAGCAGAATAATAGTTAATTGAAATATTACCCTTTTAAATTAGCTGGTATATATACCATAATAATAATAAAACTATTTTGAAATTCAAATTTATATAAAAGTTTATTTTTTTAGCTGTTGATGGTTGAATTGAGTGGTGATAACAAAAGAGTGACTGAAACATGTTCGTGATTTGACCAGTGCTTGTTTGCCACATCGTGCAACGCTATAGCCAAGTGAATTGTAACTGCCAATATGTCAATATCTGTCGATTTAATTAGCTTACAAATAATATGACATACAATTGTAACAAGCTCTTCCTGCAATTAGTCATTTACATGTAAGGTAAGTTTTTGTACTCGCAATGTGGATAAGTTTTAATACACAAATTTGTTCATTTTTTACATATTAAAATTTATTCAAATGTATAAAAATTTAAATATTTATAGCATTTCAAGGGGAAACTCTTTTTTTATATTAATTTATACAGCATTTATAGCTTTAAAATAATAACAACAATAATAAAAGTACTGTACTAGAAATACAAATTTCAAGTTTCTATAGTAAACTCATTTGAATCAACATAATTAAAAATTTTCATTATATAATGTTGATATATAGTTCTCAAATTTTTCGTTTATTTTGGTGCGCCTGCAGTTTCAATTATTTTCATTATTGTTATTTATATGTTTTCAAATCCTATGTAAGGGATGTGAAAAAAATATCCATCTAATAATTTCCTATCAACAAAATTGGATCAAGCTTTACATTCCTAACTTAACACTTACACGTCAAAAACTTCCTTTACTGCACCTTGGGCTACCAGATAAATGGTCAATTTCAGCCGGCACCATTGGTCAGTCAAAAACTGAGAGGGGTTTAACCACAAAATACTCTTGAAGCAAAGGGAGAGAGAGAGTGAGAGAGAGAAAGATGCCACTTGCGTCAGCCTGCTGCTGAAAATTATTCCACCAGCTAAACGAAAATTTTACTTTGGGTGCACAAAATGTAGTAGAAAGTGAGAGCAAGAGAGAGAGAGAGAGAGAAAGAGAGAATCTTATTTAACAGATAGCAACATTTCTTGAGTGGGGCTAGAGTAGGGATTGAATGGCACTTCATTTTATATAACCACACATAATTTTTGGTTCCTCTCTCTCTCTCTCTCTCTCTCTCCCTCCCTCTTCTTCCCTCGATATAATGGACTAGTAAATTAGACCAAGATAATTTGTATTTTCTAGTATTTGCAGTTCTAACAAGAAAGTAACTCCAAAAGTATGTTACATCCGCAAGGTTTTGATGCTATATTATATAATATATAACAGATTTTTTTTTCAATGATAATAATAACTAAAAATTTATATCCTGCATTATGAAGGCCAGTTAATGAAAATAAAATGAATGAATGATAATGAAAATGATGATTGGTGTTTAGTTGTTAATATATATATATATATATATATATATATATATATATATATATATATATATATATATATATATATATATATATATATATATATATATATATATATATATATATATATATATATATATAGACAACTTTTATAATTTATTTTTTCCATGTTTTTTAGTTTAAGTGAAGTGATCTTTCTATGAATTTTGCAACCTTTGCAAGAGTGAAATTTTTATTTTCAAAAGTCACGAATTTATATAAAGTTACATTAAAAATCTCGTTTTGCATGATGTAAATTAAAACAAAATCAATACTTTGAAAACTTACTACTGTATAAGAGTAGAATTTAAAAAAAAAAGAAGTTCTGACATCTTCTTTAAACTCGAACTGAAAAGAGTCAAATTTACTAAAAAAGAGAAATCACTTATGATATTTCGATTATGTTTGAAGATCACTCTTACAGAAAAAAAAAAGAAAGAGAAAAATATATTTTTCTCTCTATCTGTCTCACACTGAAATATATTATGAAAGTTGGGAAACCTATGAAGCATGTGTTTTTAAAACAAGAATTTCTCACATAATTCACCTATTTTTCTTTCTATATATAGATTGTTATAGTATTAGTTTGATATATATATATATATATGAAAAAGTGGGGGATATCATAAACTGTGTGCCTTTTAACAAGTTGTATAGAATGAATGCATTTTGTATGAAGTAGTTGGGCATTTATAACTGACAACACTGTAAGCAAGTCTTATCTTAGCCTGAGAGAGTTGATAAATAGCCTAGTCAAATCGTCTATTCATGTTTTGCTTCTTGATCGCAAAATATTGGCAGTATCGTATTTATCTAACACAGGAAACTTTGTGGCAGAGAGGGAAGAGAGAAAAGAAAAGAAAGAAAAGAACATGAACTTTCAAAACGCATGCGTTATCATGTCGAATTATTATTATTATCACTCTGAACATTCATATGGTTCGGAATATTATAGTATATAGTAATAAATATAAAGTCTTTCTAGAAGGGTTAAAGATAGGAGATTAAGATTTTTTTTCTTATCATGCGTTAAATAACTTCAAAAGTATTAGAAATATACTGTTTATAATAAACTACGCAATAGTGAGTAATTAATAGTACACAAATATTCACTGATCTTCGTTTTTATCATTATTACTATTAATGGTCAGCTTTTGATACTTTTTTTATGATGAAAACTTCTTTTTTTTTTGGTAATAAAATGTTAGCAACTCATAAATTATACTATAAATATATTATTATCACACTTGTATTATCAACTTTCATTTTTAGTTATAATAGTTGGCAAAACATCATAAAACTATGATAATGAAAAGAAAAAGCTGTATATAACTTTAATTATACTTCTTAAATTCAATATGGAAAAAATCAATTTATGATTTTATTGTATCCAACTTAATTAAAATAGAGTTCAAATCTATATAAAAAGCTATATATTTAAAATTAACTAGTTTATACATATATTAAACAACAACAATTTAAAAATTAGTATTAAGATATTTCTCTGTTATTTTATAATCCTAATTTTAGATTATAAAGAGAAAAATATTAAATAATGAAATTGTAATTATTGTTTCAATTATTTAATATAATTACTCACTAAAATATCTATATTTAAACATTTAGCCACTATTACTTTTACCTTGCAAACAAAACAAGAGAGTGGCAAAGATTAGTTACGCTTTACTTACTAACTTATTGATAAAGGTAAATATTTAAAATGCTCAGGGAAAGAAAAAAGCAGCAAACTTGAACCTCAACGCAAGAAAAAAAAAGTTTACTACTACTCACTTCTCTCTCCTTTTCTCTCTCTCTCTCTCTCTCTCTCTCTCTCTCTTGCTAACAGAATTTTAATTTTTCTTTCGTTGGCTCAAAAAAAAAAAAAAAAAAAAAAAAAATGAATAGCTAAGTCTAGAATAATAATTCAACATTTTCCAGTCCATTTTTTATAAAATCAATTTCTTTAAAAAAATCTTTTTTTTTTCATGCTTACATTTCATTGAAATTAAAAATAAAATTTAAATATAAAAGTATTAAAATTTAAACATTTCAAGAAATTGTAAAGTATCTTAATATTTCATTATGGCATTAATTAGTATTATTATTCTTATATCTAAATAAGATCAGAATTCAATATCACAAAACCATATATAAACATATAATACTGTATGTATATATATATATATATATAAAAGATGTTGCAGTTATGTAATATATATTTTTATGCTGACTTTTGCTAGAAAAATTTATTTCCATTCCTTTTTTATGCTCTATAAGAATTTATGTTTCTACGAAAAAAATTTTTTATCTAGAAGGTAGATTCATACATATACGATGATTTTTCCCTCCCTCTATATGTTTGAAACATGAACACAGCATGCTGTGCAAAAAAAAGAGGGTAAAAATCATAACCGCAACATCCCTTACACAAACTTTTTTTTTTTTTTTTTTTTACACTCATTTTGTGACAGAAAAAGTGCATTGAGCTAAAGAACTTTGAACCAAAAATGTAACCCAGACGCTTTTTATATCGATTCTTTTATCACAGCAATTTACTGATATATATTTAGTAATCTTTTCTTTAGACTCATTTAACGTTGGAATTTTTTTATTTTTAGTGATAAGATTCAATTTTGGGACTTCGTGGTTATATCCTTTATTTATTAAGTTTGAAAATACGTTGGGTGGAAGATAAAATATATACCATGTTTTATCACGATATAGCTTTATATATGAAGCTAAGACGTTCAAAGTCATACTTTGAAACGTGTACTCCGTAACATCTCTTTATTTTTTCACGGTACAAAAATTTTATACACAAAAGAAGATGAAGAAAAAAAGGATTGGTTGAGATAGCCTGGATTTTATATAATATATGCTAATGAAATGTGTAATACACCTACTTATCTATTATATCATCACTATTTTCAATTTTGAAGCTAAATTAAAACTCTAATCCTAGGAAATTGTAACAATTTTTTGTCTTTTTAGCATTGTTGCTTACTGTAGATTGTAGGTATACCCTTTATTGGTATGCATTACCCACTATTTGCAATTTCTTGATATAATATAATAGCCATTATGTGTTACTGTAAATTATATTTTGACTATAAATACTATGAACTGCCTTTTACATTTCTTTTTTTGGACAACTTTTGAAAAAATAAAATAGTCACAGATATTATTGTATACAGAGGACCTTGTTATGGGTAAATTTAACCCATATTTTTTTTCAGTGTGGATGTACGTACAGCAGAGTTAAAACGTAATTAAAATATTGTAACTTTATAATGCATAAAAATTATTGGCTATTTATTTAAAAATAAAATGTTTAACGTACTTTTATCTTATATAACACATAATATTAAAAAAAAGGGGGGTGGGGAGTCATGCACTGTTCTAATATCGAATTTTAATACCAACAGAATCACTGTTATTAGTATTGTATAAATTGTTTCAATAAAAATCAATATTGTGATTATATTAGAAATTAAATGAATTTTAACTGTATAAAATTATTTACACTTAATGTACTATGTATTATGTTTATGTTTGTATTACATAAATAATTCAAAATATATACAGTATAATATATATTTTAAGTATACTTCAATAATCCACTCTTAAGCAAATGTATGTTTTGTTATTACAATAAATGAAAATGATACTGGTTTTGAGTTAAAAAAACAACTAATAAAATATAGAAAATAAGTGAATATAGCATTATAAAGCAAATAAGTTACACACAAACTCTTGCTTACAATACCAAGTATTGTTCTAAATTGGGAAACAAAACTCCACGTATATGATATCTTAATTAACAGTTCATTGTTAATTACAATTATATATATATATATATATATATATATATATATATATATATATATATATATATATATATATATATATATATATATATATATATACACACGTATTAATATTATATTAATTGGAAAATTATTTCATAGCAAGGATAAGTTTTAATATTTAAATTCTCACAACTCATCCAATCTCATTTAATTTGATATGATAACTTATTATTATTTATATCATAGAGTTGATTTGATTTGCAAAGTTCCTCCATTTTATTACCTTAAAATATTATATATTTTAAAGCCATAGACCAAATAAAACAACATGTGATTTTTAATGAATAAGCACGAAATGGGAACTTCAAAACTGATGACAATTTTTACCAGAATTTTAATGTAGCCCCACGAGGGAGATTGAAAAAACTGAAAATTCATGTTTATGACGTCAGAAACATGCAAAAATTGTTATGAAAATGTTGTGCGGGTTGCATAAATCGAATTTCCTGATCACTGCTACGGGGCTACTGTTGGGTTTGGAGACAAACTAATGTTATTTATGTAAATCCCATCAAGTGTTTTGTGATATAAATGCTTATCTTTTTCTCTGGTCTATTCCTTTAACGGCCAATGTATTATTTTTATGTAGCAAATAATAATGTGATATGTGATATGTATATTTATTTATGGTTTCCTTTAAATAATTTGAAGCTTTTGTTTAATTAAAATACACTGTTAATTTTTATTTCCTGGCTTCCTCAGTTAGCAAGAAATAATATGAAATATTCAAAAACATGTTTTTATTTGAATTTAAATTTAATGAGGACCAGAAATCAGATTTAATTCTCCTTCTATCCTTGTCTCTCTCTCTCTCTCTCTCTCTCTCTCTCTCTCTCTCTCTCTCTCTCTCTCTCTCTCTCTCTCTCTCTCTCTCTCTCTCTCTCTCTCTCTCTCTCTCTCTCCTCTTTATTCATACATATATAGCTTTTATAATAATTTGATTTCAATGCCTTGAATTAAATTGGATACATAGCTTGATTTAATTCGTATGGTTCAATTATGAAATATAATAGTATCAATTTCCTTTAATGATCACATTTGCTATATATATAAATATATAAAATAATTCTCATAAGGAATGTAATATTATATACAAGAAATCAATGAAACACAATTTTAAAAGGCAGCGTTACAGCATTAAATGACTTTATGATATATACAATATGAAACTCGAGAGCTTATGATATGCCCTTATCCACTTTAGAGGCCACTTACCAGGGTTTAACTGACGAGAGACTTTAAAAAAAAAAATCTGTACAATTTTAAATTTATTAAACTTTCTGATAAATCTTAATTTCAACTATACTTCAAAAAAACGAACTTTTTTCTTCATTTAATATTTCATTTCTTATACCAATATATAAAAAAATCACATTAATAAATCTTTAACTTAAGTGGTATTGAATATTTTCATTTTCATGTTTATCTCAAATTTAGGAACAAAAAAAAGTTTTATAAGCTGAAAGTAAAATATAATATTGAAAGAAAAAAAAAGAGAGAAGCTACGTGAAGACTATGAACAAGCAAAGAGTCTATTCAGAATAAAACTTTTACGAGTGGTTAAAATTATAAAAGTTTAAGTTTACATGCTTCATTTGCCTGTATACTCCTCTCAAAAACTTTCTTCTTTTTTTATTATTATTTTCTATATTTTTCTTCGCTATTATCATTACTCATGAACAAACAAAAATATATGTATGTATGTATGTATGTATGTATGTATGTATGTATGTACGTATGTATGTATGTATGTATGTATGTATGTATGTATGTATGTATGTATGTATGTATGTATGTATGTATGTATGTATGTATGTATGTATGTATGTATGTATGTATGTATGTATGTATGTATGTATGTATGTATGTATGTATGTATGTATGTATATATATATATATATATATATATATATATATATATATATATATATATATATATATATATATATATATATATATATATATATATATATATGTACATATGTGTGTGTGTGTGGTGTGTGTTTGTGTTTGTGTGTGCGTGTACGGTGTATTATGTATATTGATTAACTTATTTCATTACACATGAATAAATAGTTAATTGAATTTAATATAATTTGAAATCCAGACAGAAAATCATTATTTAAAAATGAATTAATCGCAAGGTAGAAAAAATTCATTATTATCAAGACTTAATATATGTATATACTTGTCATGAAAGTTGTAAGTGTTCTATCTACGTACATACATTTTACGCAGCTGTGCTTCTAAAATTTGACGGACCCATAAAAAGTACAAATAAAACTTCGCTTACGATAGAGATACTATCAAAGTAATAAACCAATTGTTAGAAAGGTACAAATTGGATACTATAGCCTCAAAGCATTGAAAATACCTTCATAGGTGAGTAAATATAGCTGGTTTAGGGTATCAAAGACATTTTTAAAACAATGTAGCAGAAAGAACAAAAAACTCAAAAAAAAATTTTTTTTGATACCAAGTGCTATGTATTTGTATTGGAAAAAATTTATCTTATGAAAAAATAATGACTTTTTTATTTCTTCTAGTTTTGGGAATCTATTTTCTCAAATTTAAAATTAATATGCAGTTGAATTTTTATGACCATTTAAAAATTGACACTTTTAACCAAAATATCCATATTATATGGGACACAAATAATTTAAAGAAATAAAAATAATCATATTATAGCTTGTCTCAGATTTTGTGTGTGTGTGTGTGTGTGTGTGTGTGTGTGTGTGTGTGTGTGTGTGTGTGTGTGTGTGTGTGTGTGTGTGTGTGTGTGTGTGTGTGTGTGTGTGTGTGTGTGTGTGTGTGTGTGTGTGTGTGTGTGTGTGTGTGTGTGTGTGTGTGTGTGTGTGTGTGTGTGTGTGTGTGTGTGTGTGTGTGTGTGTGTATGTGTGTGTGTGTGAGAGAGAGAGAGAGAGAGAGAGAGAGAGAGAGAGAGAGAGAGAGAGAGAGAGAGAGAGAGAGAGAGAGAGACGTACAGAAGTCACAATGCGTGACGTACTAGAGACAGTTTAGAAATCTGATTACACCTTCTCATCTCTTGTTTACTAACATTTCAAGTTGTCTTATATTTCAAGTGTTCGCACTTTTATCAAACGTTCTTTTACACTCGCGTATCATCATGCAAAATGATCCCAGCTGAATAATATACGCTAGAATATTGTGCTGTCTGGTACAGAACAGTTTTATGCTAGATTTTACTCTTTTTATTGTTATTATTATTATTTTTTTCACTCGTAAAACATAACATTACATGATTTGATTGATTTTTATTAGATTATTTAGAATTGGATTGAAATTTAATTTTCCTTTTCCAAATAATTGACAAAAAGCAAACCTATGCAATATGTTATGTTGTACAAATGAATTATTAATTAATTATATATTAAATTTTATTTGATTAAAAAGTCAAATATATATAGTTATAAATTCAACATTGTGAAATTATCAAATTGTAAAATATCAATAGTATTTTCTGTTTCTATGAAAACAGAAATTGCTTCAAGCTACAAAAAGGACAAAATATTATAATGCTTTATTTGTGTACCGGCTGTGCTGTGTTTTAACCACATGAAAGCACACATAATAGAACACACATAATGTAATATTTCAGAACTGGTTTTGGGGAGAGAACGAGAACGAAAGCAAGAGCAATAAATAATAATTGTAAGTGACATCCGGAATGTATTTTGTGTTATTTTTGGTTTCACAATTTGCTGAGCTGCATTTAATTTTCTGCTTAATTTATATCTCAAAAGATTAAATCTATAAACCATAATAAACGTTTGCTCTTCGTTTCGTAACCACGTTTGCAACACACTATAATGTACATACTAAAATATGAAAAGTAATTATTGATTGGACGCTCATTATACAAATAATTGCAAAATAAATTATTATAAATACTGGAAATTGATTTAAAACGTGTCGTACAGTTTAAATTTTTTTTTTATTTCATGCAAGTTAATTACTTTTACAATAAAAACACTTTCAGGAACAATAAAAAAGTTAATAACTTCAGATAATAGATAAAAAGAAAACTAAAAAAAAATATATATACTGTATAATTTATATAATACACATAAGAAAAGATCAATCATGACTGACCAAAACAAAACTCTCGATACGAAAAGTCATATTTTGTAGGAAATTATTGCAATGATTGTAGTATTAATTTTAAAAATATTGAACACCATGACTGCTCCCCTAAAAATATAAATCACAACCCCTCTCTTTATATACATTTTTTTTTGTAATACCAAAATCAAATTTCAAAAGCTATTCTTTCTAAATTAAATAAATTTCCGTTGCAAAGATTGGTAGGATATATTTTGATGGAAACAATATTTTAAATGACTGGAAAAATTCATTTCAATTTTTCCATGTGCTGATTTTCATCATAAAAAAAAAAAAACAGAAAAAAAACAACAATTTAAAATAAAAACAACTCATTTTAAGTATATAAGCAAAAAAAAGTTAAAATGTATATAAAAAATAATCATAAAAAGGTGAGTAATTGTGAAGTTAATTGAACAGACATGCCGCACTTTGTCACATACCAAAGTTAACTCCCAAATGATTTCATGTACGTGTTTTTAAATGTACATAAATATCGTTACATAATTTTTTTTTAATCTCTTTTAATTTTAAACCGTAATAAAGGTAATTTAATAATTTTGGACATAGTTGCACTAGTGAGAGAAATGTTACAGCTCTTTCCGGTAGGTCATGAATAAATAAATAAATAAATAAATAAATAAATAATAAATAAATAAATAAGATGTTTATTTAGTTTTCACTAATTCAGATACATCAATATTACATTTTTTTAGTACATTTAGTATTTCAGTTTAAGATTAATTTTTAAATAATAAATATATCAATTAATAATATATTACATTTGCCCACATAAATAGTCACATTTTTTGAAATATATATATATATTTAATATATTCTTAAATAAATTTATATTACTCTAATCTATAATTTTTTATATTATCTAGAAAATTCATATTAATTTATATTAAAGTAAAGTGTTGTTTATTGATTTATAAGGATACTTGATTTTTAAGTACTCAATACAATTAATTTTAAATATATGCAACCTATTTTCATTTTTTATACCAAGGGGAAGATCATTAAATAATTTTAAGCCATTTACAAAAATTGATTTTTGATTACCAGCGTTATTTTGAGAATCAAAATGAAAGTTATTTGCATTTCTTGTATTGTGTGAATGAACATCACTATTTTTTAATAAGAATCCATCAAAAGTGTCATTATATTTTTTTAGTATAACATTCTTTAGGAACAATAATACCTTCAGACTTAATCTTTGTTCTACAGTTATCCAGTCCATTGCTTCTAACATTTTTGTAACGGAAGTTCTTTTATTTACCCCTAAAATTATTCTCATCCCTCTATTTTCTAATTTTTGTAATATTTTTATATTTTCACAACTGCCCCTGCTAGTGTCTGCTAGTGCAGAGTAGTCCCATATTAACGTTGTGCAATATTCAAAATGAGGTCTTACTATTGTATTATAAATAGTGTGTCTTGTTGCTTGGCTTAAATGTTTACTAATTCTATACAAATATCCTAGTTTTTTGCTTATCTTTTTTGCAAGATAGTCAACAAATGCATGAAAATTAAGAACACTATCAATTATAACACCTAGATATTTAACATTATCAACATATTCTAATTCACTATTTTCTAAAATAATTTTATGTGTCTCTTATTTATGTGAATCATGATGTAGCAAACCTGAACTAAAAATGTTAAAGTGTTAAGCTTTTAAACACATATTATAATAAATAATATAATAAGTAGTACTTATTTAACATAGTGCAAAAAGTTCACTGTTACAGACCTATAAAGAAGCCCTTTTAATTTATTAATCACAAAAGGGGACCTCTTGAATTGAAGCTAGTTTTCACCAGCATATATAATCACGCAAGTGGGTGCTAAAAATAAAAAAGTATAATATACGTATTTAATTTAATGAATTGACGTAGACGTCATGTTAAGAAAAAATTCAATAGAATATTATGTTGCGCGGGTTGCATAATTCACAATTTTTTAACGGGGCAAATTATCATTATTTTTACAAGTTCCACTTTGTGATTTGGTATATAAAAAGCAGTGTTATTAAGCCTGATGGGTGCCTTTAATATAAAACACGTTACTATTTTTGCTGATTTACTATATAATACGATACATGTCACAATGCTGTCAAAATATTTTGCTTACTTTATTTTATTTCACATGCTAATTTTGTGGTCAAGGTTTTATATAAAATAGGGGTGTAAAATAAAGCCCTCAAAAAAACTTATGAAGATATCAAATTGTATTATTTTTCAAATGAAAAGAAAAAAAAAGTTAAAAGATTTGATTTTTTCCACCAGGAAATATTAAAGCTGTATTCTACTATAAGCGCGAGTGTAGCCTGATTTAGTTATTCAAAAACTCTCGTTGTAAGTTATAATAAGATTATTTCAATAATATGAGCAGTAATATGTTGTTACATGTTATATCATAAAGTATAATGAAAATAAATATTATTACAGCTTTCAAACCAGCCTAAAGGGAAATGTTTATATGCATACATATACATATACATATATATATATATATATATATATATATATATATATATATATCAAGGTTTATACAGATATACAATAAAGGAATGTTTATAATGTATAAAATCATCAAAATAATTCATAGCTTTATTTCAATGCATATTTAGATACATCATAACTCAATTTGTTAACTATAGAAAATTTAATACATGTAAAGTATTTATAATAATTTATTTATTTGATGCATATAATGCATATTTGACGCAATTTATTTAAATAATATTTTCATATTTAATGTTGAATACAAATATTACAATTGTATGATCGTATTACGGAATATAATTCACCTCAAAAGAGGAAATATGAGCTTGCCACAAACGGGATAATATTTCATTAATTCTCAGTATACTTTTCATATTACTATAAAGTTCTAATTTAAATGTTAAATTTTCCTTGAATACAATCTAAGAATACCAATTTTGCTTTTAATATACATGCGTGAGATCTGTTTATAAAATAAAAATAAATTTTAAAATAATTAAAAAATATATTAATAATATCAGCATGATATGTCAAAAAGAAGAAAAAATGCAGTACGTTCAATTCATAACAAAAAGTGAGCAAATTAATTTATTCTCCAAATCACTTATAATAAGCTAGTTAATTGAGATATAGTTTTGTTAATTTGATGGAAAAAAAATTGCATTTTAAACCAAAATTGACTTGCTTTTTGAACGTTACTAATATTGAAGGCAAACTATTATATTATTTAAGTAATTATAAAAAATGACTTTTATTATGTATACTTTTTAATAAAAAACCTATGATTTAACTATTATACAATTTTACAGAACATAAAGAAGAAATCACGTAATTTCTGTCATATAGCAAAAATGTGTAGTTTCAAATTTCATAAATCATTATGTTTTACAACTTATTTGTAATACTGTGTTACATAATTATTATATGATATTGCCTGAATTATGATGCTATGCATAAAAATTGTTCTAATCTGATCTGCATATTTCGTATTTATTTTTGTCCGAGTATCCTTAAGTATACACGATTCGTAAGCTTAATTACTGCAGTAAGGATGCACCAACAACCCAAAAAGTTGTATACTACATTGTTTTGCTATATATGACGTCACTTTTTCTTTAGAACTAAAGATTTGTTATTTTTATTTAAATACTACTAACATAATTATAAAACAACTTTATTTTTTATTATTAAACTTTTTTTGAACTTTTAAAGTAATAAAAATATATTTATATGTGTGGTACAGAGTAAGTTATTATTCAATAATTTTAACAATTAAAATAAAATTTAAAATATATATAATATACATGTTCTAGTTTATAGCAATTAATGATCAAAAAGTTTTTATATGTTAATGATATGCAAATAAAAAATATATGTATTTATAAAATAACACAATAACCGCAAACTATATGCAATTATAATGAGGTATAATAAAAATATATTAATTTCTATGCATATATTATATAATATAAATATTATTTTAGATAATAAAAATATAAGTTGCGAATGTCACGCTTCAGCTAAACAAAAAACTTTATTTTTATATTATTTTAAATTGGATTACTGGGTCATATTGTATAACAAAGTAATGCAATTTGAATATTATTACAGGGCATATATAATTTCAAAAAGAGCTCATATAGTAAGTATACTTTATTATTGTGAAGAAAATAGGTGAAAATTATCATATCCTTTGAATAGTTTTTTTTTTTTTTGCTTGCAAGAAAAATAATTTAATTGGTGTTTAACATTAATTTAATCTAATTTTAAACGTTATGATTCTTTTTTTTTTTTTCAATAAAAAATTGCGGATGATTTTTTTGTCTATTTATAGGAGCGATACAATTGTTAAAATTTGTTTGTTTTTTCAACTTTTTTTTTTCAACTTTTTTTCCATTTTTTTTTTTTTTTTTTTTTTTTTTTGTAATTATACTATTCTTTTATTATTATTTAATGTTTAAATATGTTTGTTGATTTATCAGATAATAATTTGAATTGGAAATCTCAAACGTCAAAAAGTAGATATGAAAAAAACAAAAATTAGATTTGCAAAAGAAAACTACTGCTTCAAGTAAGACTTAATTCACACAGACCAATATTTGCAGCATAGAAATAAGCCAACAAATTTAATGCTTTAAATGAGCTGAAATTGTACCATTAAACATGACGCAATCAATATAGAAAGCAATCTCTTTATCAAAATAAAGAAACTATAGCTCATGTTATTTTGTAGACTTTACAATTTCATTACATTAATTAAACACTCTAACTGCCAGAAGTTACCACATTGAATCTCTAATGTAAGTTAAAAGTTTCTTTATTTCATAGTTGCAACAATAATAATAATAAATCTTGACTTTATTTAGCTGCAGGTTGCAAATTACGATAACAACTAAAATTCAGACGATATGTGCATTTCCAGTAGAGCAAAATATTTAAAATTAAACCATTCTCGTTTGTATTGATAGAAAATCTTCAGCTCAAAGTGTAGGAATGGTTTATTACAAGTAACACGTAAAAAAAAAAAAAAAAAAAAAAGGTTTGCCAGTGTAATAAAATTATAATAACATTACAGTGGCCAGTTACTATACAATTGGTAATACTCCAAATAAAATTAAACTAGTTGACATAGTTCTTAAATATCAAATCTCAAGGCAATTTTATATTTATATAATATTATAATAAAAATAATAAAGTTTTCAAACTTGAAACTATATTATAATAATAAAATTATATTTGAAACCATAGTATTTAAATTATTATTTAATGTAACGTAACAAGTATATTATGAAGGTTATGCAAAGGTTGTTATTATTATTATTTTACATTATATACATATAATAGAGAGAAAATGCATTATACTTTATATATAATATGCACTTTGTTGTAACAATATAACTTTTGATTTGCAACTATAGTATTATAATAAACACTAACTTTTTAATGTTAAACAAATAGAGAAGTATGACGATGCAGTTTATGAAACACAATCATAAGTAAACATTTTAGGACTACAGTAGATGTATAACATGGATATTATATTACATATAAATAAACATAAATACTTAATGATAGATACTTCGTTTATATCAAAAAGCATCAATGTTTTTCAATTTCTAGGTACTTACTATGCATATTATTTTTGTAATATTAAACTCAATATATTATTATAATGATCAGATATATTATATTTTTGTTTATTTCTTGATTACGAGCCGAGGTGAGTTTAAGCGAGAGAAGATAACATCTATTGTGGGGGAGTTTTTATCTTTCTGCCACCAGGCTTGATTTAATACTGTCTTATAATTTATAATAAACAAACAAATTTTATAATGTAAACCAATTCTGTAACTAAAAATCTCATTTTTTTAATTGGCATAAATGTATTAATAATAAGAATACTTTTATTCACATCAAAAAACCATTGTGTTTACAATAGCATAATCATATTAATCAAATATGCTAATCACATATTATATATATATATATATATATATATATATCAGTGTTGTAGTCCTAAAAAAATGCCAGGTGGGACGCTCTTATATGGGTCCAGAACATAATCCGGGGGTAAGGGGGGCGCAGCCCCCCTTTAGCCCGCCGCAGGCGCGAGTTTTTTTAATGCCACGCCCATTTTTTACAAAAATAATACAACATTTACGTAATACAGTTCAAATTTATACTGACCAAATTTTTATAGATAACGCATCAAAATCGACACGAAAAGCTACGATTTAAATTTTTTTTTTCAAAACAAAGATTCATTTTTATTATTTTGATTTGATTTTATAACTGCCCATTCGATGATGTTGGGTGGCTATTGCGTGCATCGGGCTCTTACTGAGGCCAAGATGCACGCACCCTGTCACTACCCAAAATTTCGTGGCTATTTTGCTAGGAGGCGAGTTGATGGCTATTTAAGCTTTTGGCCCTGATGGCCTCGATCGGGTTGACGTCCACTCCTGGACACGGTGGAACACTTTTCCGTTAGCTCATTGGAGCCGGAGGCCCATATAGTTACCAAGGCACTCAAGGGCGGTGTGGTTATTGGCCTCCCAAGCCCATGTCTCGGCCGCCTCACGTCCGAAAAAGAGAGCTAGGCTAAGGGGCTTTAGACGAAAAGGCCCACTCCACACCTAGGTCCTCTCCTGAGCGGTGACGGACGCGACCCCGGGCCCTGGAACCGTACGATTCAAGGTCGAATGCCCGATAATTATTATTAGATACGCGAATTATGTTTTTGGGCACTGAATATTCATACATTGAGGATTGAGGTTATGTTAATATTGAATCTATATTAAAAATGTAGTTAAGAACATTATGTGTATGTTTCTTTTTCCAATGAAAAAGAAAAAAAAGTATAAAATATGAAATATAATATAGCCTTTCAAGATTAACACGCAGAAATATTTTTTTTTATTTTGCGTTGAATATTGCTTCGTATGAACTATTTAAATGCCAAAGAAAAATTCCAAAATCTAAGAACACTACATCAAATTAATAAAATAAACTTGATTACACATCTCCAGTTAAGCTCCTAGAGAAAACAAACCTTCCTGTCCTTTTTTTTTCGATTTGCGTTCCATAATTATTTTCTATTAACTTTGACAATAAAGGTTTACTCTGAGAATTAAAATAATAATTAAAAGAAAGTCAAATAAGTTATTCGTAAATTTCTGGATAAACTGGAACTGCATAATAATAAAGTGATGAAAATAAAACTTTGTTATAGAAAGAAAATTTGCGAGCGTAGCGAGCGAAATTTTTTAGTAATTTCAACTAATTAAACAGCAAAATTAGTCAGGAAATTTACAAATTAGGGCACATTTTGTCAAGAAATCCGTCCCACCGCGTTCCCCTGGAAATTTTCCAGGTGGGACGGTCCTGACTTTTTTTTTCGCCAGGTAGGACGCCGTCCCACCGCGTTCCCTTAGGACTACAACCCTGATATATATATATATATATATATATATATATATATATATATATATATATATATATATATATATATATATATATATATATATATATATATATATATATATATATATATATATAATCAAATATATATTAATCATATTTCAAAAGTTGCGTTTTGCAAAAAGAGAACAGTTTAAAAAAAATATTGTAGTTGTACCGAAATGAAACCTAAATCTTGCAATACATTAGGCTTATGGAAAAATCGTAAATATGGCAACATTGTCATATAGATTACACAGGCCAAGATATAGAGTGGGTGCGGTGGGTGGCAAAGAGGGCATTGCAATGTTGGCATTTATTCCCATTGTTGGGAAAGTTTTTCCTTTCCTTCGGGTACATATGTTAGAAAAGAAATAAAGAATTTGTCTTGAATAATGTATGTACTCCTAAGAGAGAGAATATTAAAGTTTCAAGACATACATGAATCTATATGTATATTAATTTTCAGGCAGAAGTTTAATATTACCAAATTATTTATAAATTAAATTCTCATAGCAAAGTGTTTAAACAACATCTTTTAAATTCTTCCTATCTTATTATAAATTTTATTATTACTTTTAAGGTGCAAAGGTGCAAATTTAGCCCGAACCTGCTAAAAAAAAATATCTGTACGCACACATACTATAAAATGTAATGAAACATTAATCAATAGGAAGTAACGTTAAGTAATGTAAAAACTTGTAACACTTGGCAAAAAAGTAATTAAACTTCTTACTTACAGCTTTTTTTTTTTTTTTTTTTTTTTTACAGTCATTGGAACTGAAGGGGTAAAAAAAGTAATTTTGAAAGAAGTTTTCACGTCAAGTTTCTATTAATGGGACATGGAAATTTTGTCTTTTCTGTAAAGAACTTAAAAGTGTAAGGGTGTATGTATGTATGTGTGTGTGTGTGTGTGTATAAGAGAGAGAAAGAGAGAGAGAGAGAGAGAGAGAGAGAGAGAGAGAGAGAGAGAGAAGACAAATGTGAAAGTCCTCTCTCTCTCTCTCTCTTGCTTACAGAAGAAGCGTGATTTTTGCTAAAAAAAAATCTTTTGCTCACTTTGCTAGTTTGATGTACGACGTTCACCTGAATCGCCCATACTACTTGAAATCGCGCACTCGGGTGAAAAAAGAAATTCATACGTGCATGCTTCCATTTGATATGATTCTCCTCTCAGTTATAAAATATGAAATAATGTGTGTTTTTACACCTACTTTTACATCACACATGAAAGCTTTTTATTATTTACTGAAATATTTTATTTCAATGTTACTAAAATGTGTCATAAATTTATTTTGCATTATTATTATTCCAACAAAAAAAGTAAATGTGAGTGGTATTTTTACTTTAGTTATAACAAAAAAGTTAGAAGCATATTTTCGTATATATAGTTAGTGTAATTTTTAGTTTCTAAATGTACATTTCTCTATAACATTAAATTTCTGTAAAAAAAAAAAAAAAAAAAAAAAAAAAAAAAAAAAAAAAAAGGTATCTTCAAAATTAAAATGTTGATTACATTTTTATGTTGTTTTGTTACTAAATTCTTGTCAGTGGCCATTTCGTATTTGTTTTTCTATTCCATCTTAATTATTGGATTTAACAACTACTGTATACCCTATATTTTCTTTTAAACATAAGCACTTTATTTTAGTACGTAATGTTTAAAATTATTCTTTGTCAATGTTTTAAAATCTTTGCAACTATAAGAAAAACTATTAAATTTACAAGAGTAAAAACTTAATTTCAGAGGTCGTACATTATCTTTAATTCAGAAATACTCTGCGTGATCTCACATATTTTTAGCCAAAAATAACAATAAAAATAAGCATAAAAATGAGTTAATTATCCTTTTTACTGGACCTATGTGTACTATGTACACACTATAGTAGTAATATATTTTACAATTTAAACACAGTGTGTGTTTTTTATCATAAGAATAACAATTGCAAATATAGAGTGAGTATTTGAATGGTAAAATATATATTGTCACAATTGTGTGTATATATGCCATAGATCTGCGTAACAAATACACATAAAAAACACAATTACACTAAAAACAATATCGTTCACAATAATTACATATTTTAGTAGATTGTGTATTCCAAATTTTAAAAGTAAAACTGCAACAACAAAAACAACAAAAAAAGCATAATATTACAAAATTTTCAAATTGCCTTTAGGTAAATTTTTTTTAAATAAAATGTCACGTATGTCAATTTTTATTACGTTAGAGCTACTCAAATCCATCATCAAAAACATTCCAGAGTGAAAATATATAAATAAAGCTGTTAATAAAAAAATACATGGTTAAACTTTTATTTAAAACAAATATATTTATTATTTAATTATTTATTTTAAACCAGAGTAAGCGATACAAAGTTAGTCACAAGTTTTTTTTAAAAATATAAATATTTATAGGATCAAAGGGTGAATTACAATTATATAAAAAAAAATACAAAAAAAAATACAGCTTTTTTGTTATTTATTTTGATAATGGCACGAGTATTCTCTCTCTCTCTCTCTTTCTCTCTCTCTTTTACATATTAAAATATATAAATATTTTATTTTCCATTTCATCACCCATATTTTAATATGGTAAAAAAAAAAACTAAAACAAAAGGTTTAATTATCACATTTGAAACAATGAAATATTACTAATGAATAAGCATGAAATGTATTATTAATATTATTATTTTGTATTCTATAATATTATAATATATATTTATTATGATTGTATTATTATAATATCTTTTGTCTAAATGTGTAAAACTTGGTGTAAAATTAGATTGCAATTTTCTATCTTCACATAGCTAAAGATAACACAGTTAAAAACCTTATTTTCTGAAGAACAGTATCATCTTCTTCTTTCTTTTTTGTTATAACATTAATGAAAACTTGCATCTCTCTCTCTCTCTCTCTCTCTCTCTCTCTCAAATTTTTTATTGTATGTACAGACAAAATGATGTTTGTTTTGAGCGATTAAAGAAAAGATACACATTAAAAAAAGATTTTAATATTTGATTACTTTTTTTTATCTTACTATAAAAGACTCAACTTACTTATTGATTTTAAAGAGACGCTGAAGTAGCAAATTTGGAATACTTTATTCTCATATCAAGTAGTCAGTCTCAACATTTTCAAGTTTGTATGTAAAGACAAAAAATATATGTTTTTTCTTCTTTTTTTTTTCTTTTTTTCTTTTTACGTACAAACTAAATTTTGAGCTTTACATTCTCTCTCTCTCTCTCTCTCTCTCTCTCTCTCTCTCTCTCTCTCTCTCTCTCCATTATAAAATCTTCAAACAACGACATACTGTACAAAGTTAGCTTAAATGTGAGACTTTACAACAATTCTTATTTCATTTAATCTGATACATAGAATACTTTTTAAGTAACACTATTATTTTTCGATAGCGGCTTTGTATAGGGTGATATTTTTGAATAAACAGATTTAAAATAAAGCTTCATTCGTTCAATAAATACGAATATTTATTAACTCATTTATTAAAGTAGATACAACCGTCTAAATTGAGGTTAGTGCAGTAAAATTTGCTTTTAAACATGTGTTTAATACAATTTACTTTTCTTTATTACACTGTTAACATAAAGCGGGTCTTTGTGCACTTTACACCAGTGCTCTATAGTAGTTTTGTAATCAAATTATTGATGCTGTATAGTTCTCTATGTTATATTATAATGTAAAGTTAACAATTGAGAATATAAGTGTACCAAAATTTACACGTCATTTTCAATACTGTTTATTGAAATGTTAAATACTGTTCCTTTTTCTCAGTCACATTTTTTCCGCTTGTTGTTATATTGAAAAAAATAATGATTTTAACTTTATTAAGTATTTGATAAAGCTTAGATTAAGTACATGCCCAAAAAAGAAAAAAAAATGGTAAGCACAACTCATGCACGGGGAAAAAAATTATGTCGTAAAACATAGATTTGCGTTTCTTTAACAGAAAACTTTATTGTTGAGCGTCTCTAGCATTACTATAATATGTGGTATAAAATGACTTTGCAGTAGAGCTGTACATCTCCAGTAGTGAAAAGCAACTTTGGTATAAAGCATATTATGTATATGAGCTAACATAATTAACTCTTTAGTTCAGTGTGTAAACTGATAGTGAGTATAAAGAAACCATATTATACGTTCTACGTTTTTCCTTGGCAAACTAAAATATATTTTCCTCTCTACTCAATAGTCAATACTTATTCTGACAACAACAAAAATAGCGTTGGAATTTTTTTTAATAAGGTAAAAAAAAAATAATAAAGTTCATCATTTTTCCACACGTGAAAACATCTAATCAATAAAATTTGCATGAAGAAATGTGAAATTTGCATTGTGATTAAGTTTATACTCATAATGTTTCCCACTACGTAGTAAGCCTAATGCTTAAGACATATAAGTCTATGGGCTAAAAAATGTAACCTTTCAAAGAGTTCTTGAAGTTACATAATTCCCAAGATTCAAATATAACACCAAAAATTACTTTACTTGTCATTACTTTTATGTATTTTATTTAATTATTATTATTAAAGTAGATTGCACAATAGAATGTAATCTGCTGGATTTTATGCTTTCTTCATTGTTTTGCAACCGTGCTAAAAAGTTATTATATAGATCAGTGCAATGTGTCGCTTTACGTATTCATCCGATGTACAGTATACAAGCTACTTAATAATGCAATTAAAACAATATACTCTACTTTTGTGTTTCATATTTAAAATATAGCACTACGAAGTGGAAAAATATATACAAAAGCAAAAAAATAAGAAATTTGAGTGATGTTTTTCATGTGAAAAAAATATAGTTATTTTAACAAAACTGGAATTAAATTGTCATATTAAAATAAAACTGTCGCTCTTTTTTGTTATTAATTCTCACAACGAAAATTATATAATTTCTACGTGATATATATATATATATATATATATATATATATATATATATATATATATATATATATATATATATATATATATATACACTGTGAGTTTTCTAAAAGTCCTAAATTATAACAAGTGCCACTATCTCTCTCTTCCATGTTTTTAAAACTTTATATTCATATTAAAATTTAATAAAAATTATCATTTTAATAATTGTATTTTTTTTTTCTTGTTCTTATTCCTTTTTTTTTTTTTTTTTTTTTTTTTTTTTTCGTATCTACCACAGCAGTTATGATGAAAATAATATATAATTAAAATTGTAATATTTTAATGCAATAATTTAAATATACAATACTTTATTAAAAATTTAAACAAAAAGCTTTTAGTGTTTTTTTTTTTTTTTTAATTTGAATATTTTTAAAATATAAAATCGATTAATTCATGTAAATTTACTTCCTCCTTATAAATAATAAAGAATTAGTGAAGTGTATATCTCTATATATGCGTAATCATTTATAAACGCGTTATTAAATGTAAATGTGTTTCACAAAAAAGTTATAAGCAGAAACTATAGAATACTTGAATTGAACATAATTGTAAAAACATAAAATCTAACTTGACAAATTGAATTTCGTTTGTTATTTACTAGGTATGAAGTTGATGTTAAGTTGACGTTTTTCCGTTATATTGCTATGTAAATTTACCTATGTATAACATTTTTGTGATTGATGAGATAAACATGTCCATGACCATCAATTTTTACTTGGCCAAATGAATAACGATATTTTGTAGACAGAAAGGTAGATGTGCATTGTGACGTAATGGAAAACACCATTATATACCTACTGCAAATGAATCAAGTTTTGTTATTTATTACAAAAAAGTTAATGATTTCTACGATCATGCTTGTTAAGAATTTAAGCATGATAGTTACAAATAATATGTATATTATGCAACGTAAAATACAAGGAATATTATATGTAAACATATTATACAAAACTGTAAACGGAAAAGTTGGAAGTGGAAAATACATAACGGTAAAAAGTGGGAGAACGTAGCAAATTTCTCCAACTTTCCTAAAGCACTTTTCTCCGTCATACAAGTATTCCACTTCCGTTACCAGTTTTTTAGGCTTACATAAGGTCCTATTAAAATTGCCTCGTTACTGAACAACGAAATTGAGTATTAATTAATTCGTCCAGATTGAATTAATATTGAAAACTTCATATTAAGCTGTGTTTGAGATTTATAGCAATTTCCAATTAAAATTACATGATAGGTGTTTGCAGAGAGATAGAGAGTAAGAGAGATTAATTCAATCAAAATTATACAAATCTCTAACTTTCATTCATGTATACTTTCACAAATAAGTATAATTTCCAGAATAAGTAATAACTCTTAACCACGTGACAAAGTGAGTTCAAATGTAATGAGTGGCAATAAAGTGAAGGATTGCTGAAACATGTTCAAAGTATGACACAAATAATAACGTAATTAGGGGCTGATTAAACACTATAATAATATTATGAAGAATTATATACTTAAAATTGATCACATATACAGGGTGTACCTTATCTTATTTTTAAAATAAAGTTATCTGAATTACTAAAAATAAAAGTAAATAATAATAATAATAAAAAAATCTAAAATATTAAAAAAAAAAAAAAAAAAAAAAAAAAACAGAAGGTCAAACTTGTAATATAGATAAAATATTTCAATTTAACTATGATTATAGCTTTGATTTTGAATCTGATTATTGATTATGATTTTTTTTCTCATGAGAAATAAGTATAACTGTAAAAAGAATACATACAAGTTCGGTCTATAAACTACAAACAACTTTTGAGCCAGCTTCAAAAAAATTCCTTTGTTAATAACATATGATCATGACGTCGTTACCAGTTTACTACGTTTATATGTATGGTTTAACATTATTATTTCTTCGTTTAGAACTTTGGACTTGATAAAAATGAAAGAAACTCGCAATAAAAAAGTTCCATACGTAATATGCAACTCACTTTCATCGGCTCAAAAAACAAGATCAACCAATGAAATGTATCTTATTTAGTTGGTCAGCCAATCACTGTAAATGAGATTCACTATACTTTACAGAACAAGCTAAAATATTTGAAATACATATATTTTCTTAAAACTATTTATATTTTGTTAGTTAATTTCAAGCAAACTATTGCGTCACTCTGTATATTGTAAAGGTATTATTTCGGTAAGCTGTATTTAGAGCCGGGGTATTTTGAGCCGTCCATCAAGGCGTTTGTCACCTGTCAAAACCATGACATGTTCCAGACATCAGTCTGCATTATGCAGGAAGGAGTGTGTGTGTGTTTGTGTGTGTATGTTAATCACCTCTCCATTAATATAATATTTTGTTGGCCACTATCAAAAATTATGTGTATATATATATATGTATATATTATAATCCATACAAACTTTATAATTTCATTATTGTTTACAAAAAAAGTTAAAGCCTTTTTTTATATATATAGGATTATATTGACTTGAAATTTTCTCGTCTCTCTAGCTGAATTATCATAACCACAAACTTTATTATTTAATTTTCTTTTCATTTTATAAGCTTTTGTTATTTTAAAATGAGGCACTTTGTTTTTTTAAATTGCTTTTATTGACTAAATGATTGAGAAATAAGAGTTCTATAACTTTATTCTCTTCTCTCATTTTTTTTATTGTCTCTATGTACTTTTATAAAAAAAAAAAAAAATTACTTATAACCCAAAATTACATTATAATTTTATCAGATTTATGAAAGATAAAATACAAGATATAAAATTAGAATATCTGAATATAGATTTTTCAATTATAAACTGTGGAAAAAGTGTTAAGTGTTTCAATCAAGAAAATTCTCTCTCTCTCTCTCTCTCTAACTCACTCTCTTAAAACTTTTAACGACTGCGTAAAAAAAAAAAAAAAAAAAAAAAAATGACGTGCGTATTTGAGGTACTTAAGTTTCACGTCTTATAGCAACGGGTTGTAAATCTTTGGTGATGGGTCACAAAAGCATTCCTCATTTCCCTTTTCTCTCTCTCTCTCTCTCTCTCTCTCTCTCTCTCTCTCTCTCTCTCTCTCTCTCTCTCTCTCTCTCTCTCTCTCTCTCTCTCTCTCTCTCTCTCTCTCTCTCTCTCTCTCTCTCTCTCTGCTTACCTTGAGAAGGAAAAGAAAGAGAGAATACTAAAAGCGTCATGTTCGTGACGCTAAGAGAGCCTCTTAAACAAAAGAAGTACACTTATACAATTTCTTTTGTCTTTTTTTTTTCCTTCTTTTTTTCCTGTTAGATCCACTTGTCATTCACTTGTCAACGGGAAATTAATTTCTGTTATAAATTATCATGTAATTATATATTTTAAAGAAATTGTATAATTATATATATTTAAGTCATACAAACTACAAAACATATTTAAATAATAAGAATGATGTAGTTAATATTGAAGTGGTGACATGTGCAATTTTATTTGTTACAAAATGACAGATGCTCAATAATAGATTTTACAAGGAATTATTGAAGAACTATTCAATTCGTCTACAAGTATAAATTCGTGCTCAAGAGTTCAGTATGAGTTGGAATTCAAGTACTTATTTTTGCCTCAAACTTTTTCAAATATTTTATAAAAAGTTTAAACTATTTTTAGTTTATAGAAATATGATTGCAAAATTGAAATGTATGATTTGAGCATGTTTCAGTTTGGCTTATTAGTAAAGTTGTTTATTCCATGCTTTTCTTATGGAAAAAAAAAATTACTCACTAAATTTGCAAAAATAGAACATTTATAATGCAAATTAAATCTCAATGCAATCAAATCTCACATAAACATAAACTTTAATTACCACAAAGCAATCAAACTGCGTGTAACATTAGTAATATGTTTTTCTAAAGTTTAAAGCAAGTTTGATTTTCCTATATATAATATAGTAAACTTTGTAAATTAAATTAAGTCAAAGAAAATGTAATTATAAAATGAACTGTCCTCTTTTAGGAAACAAACATATCAACAAATGTCAAATATTGTTACAATTAAATTTAGTAAGTTATAACAATAGAGACGTATACCTTTGTGGTGTATAATAATATGAAAATGTCACTACTAAAATAACAAACCATTTAGTATAGAATAACTATGAAATATACAGAATTAGTAATTATTTAACGTTGCTATATCCTTTAATCAATGAATATGCACTTAATTCATACCATTAAACATAGAATTGGTAATAGCTTATTAGTCTATAATATATATATATATATATATATATATATATATATATATATATATATATAAAATAATTACTTTTACATACGAATATATGTTAATTTTAGCTTTTAGTATAGTGACTTGAATTATTATCATTATATGTACTATTTACTTTATTATTATTATTATTATAATATTAATATATATATAAATTCATATGAGGTCTATAAAATCTATGTTAACATGGCAATATAAAGTATAGACTCTTATTATTATGTGTATTATAATAAAATAATATCAATATTATATTATCTAGATGAGGTTTATTGTATATATCTAAATTAATTTTAATATTAATTATTGGCACTAAAAAAGATCATTATTGTTTTTATTTTTTCCAATACTTGATTTGTTTTTTAATTTTATTGAAAGTTGTAAGTAATAAGCTATTTCTTCTCTATATTTTATAATAACATAAAAAATGTAAATATTACAGGATTATTATATTTCCAATACCTCATATATGCTAAATTATTTTTGCAATATATGTATCAATGCAATTTAAATATTTTGCTGAAATTATATGTAATTTTATGATAAAGTTTTTAAAATGAGGGATGTCAAGCCCTCAGTAAGCCGTCATAAACGTAGTATCAATTAATACGTAATATTAATTTTACGATAAATTTTATTAATAGTAAGTACGATAGTGGCAAGTGTTCTCCTTTATATGCTATGCTATAGCTGCTGTACTGTACTGTATGTGTAATATATAATATAATGAATCAGTGGCTACTTTTGATATTTCAATCTCGCTCTAATATACTTGTAATATTTTGCAAGTTTTAGCAATATTTATATACAAAATGAAAACTATATTCATGTACATGGAAAATAAAATTTAATTATCTTTTCATGCTATACCATATCATGAAGTTTTTCTTGTGTTGTGTTTGTATGTTATGGAAATTTCTTTACATTTACTTACTAAAATGAAATTTGTAAAGTAAACCAAATATTGCACTGATATTGTGTGCTGGAAAAATGAAATCTCTTTCTCTCTCTGTTTATATTTCTCTATAAGTCTCATGTTTTTTTGCTTCACAAAAAATACAAAATGAGTTATTTCACTTCTTACATCACATTGCACAAATCATATTTCTAGAGCTTTGATGAAATCAGACATGAAATAAAAAAAAAACTGTAACGAGAAAGTTTCATGTTTCTTATTTCATTTTTTATGTAAAATAATAATAAAGTTTTATTTTGCTATATTTTTACGTTACATTTTCTAAATTGAAATTTAAAGAATCTATTTTAAAATTACAATTTTTTTTAACATCTTTATATTTATACTAATATACTATAGAGCAATGAAAACTTCAGGCTAGTAATATCGTTTACATTAGGCGGTATGTAAGTTACATATAATATACAGCTGTAGTTCTAAGGAGACACGCTCCGAGTCCTTATTGACTATTAAAGGAACAACTGATTTGAAGTCGACTTCAAGTGATTTCGGTCACATCCGCTTCCGGTTCTACTTACTACTCACGCGCAGTGCGTCGAAACGGAAGCGGATGTGAGCGAAATCGCTTATAGTCGGTCTCAAAACAGTTGTTCATTTATCAGTCAATAGGCCACGTCCCTAAGGTTTGATAACGCTAAGGCTTTATCTCAGAGCTAAACTCAATTTTATAGAGTACAGTAAGTTTCATGAACTTAGTTTTTTTTTTAACATAATATTTTCAATTAATATTTGAAATATGAAATGAGATGATATACAACACACACACAAAATGTCATTTATTTGATCAAACATTAACTTAGCTTAAATTGCAGCAGCCTGCACTATAAATAATGTTCTTATCAGTACCATTGATAATAATTAACATTATATTTGTTATACGTACTGAAGTTTGTGGCTAACCATTTGAAACTAACTTTTGTACAATAACTCTCTCCAGGATAACAAATATGTCATTGAGTCTTTACAAAGCTAGTGTAAAAGTTTCAAGTATTGGAAAATAAACATGAAAAGTCAGTACTCTTTGGAGTACTGTACTTATATGTACTACTATCGATATTACATGCACAAATGTTTACATTGCTGACCACAAACACATGGCTTTCAAAATAAATAATATATATTATGTGGTATTGTGTTTGTTAAAATAACACAATTTAAGCTAATAATCGAAAGTGACTTTCTCTCATGAGACTTCTGTTCAATTTTTCTAACTTTGTTTACCTTAAACCAATTTGTTAGATAAGATAAGAAAAAAAGAAAAACAATTCTAAAAATAATAATAAAATATGAAATTATATGTCAAAATATATCTATACAATCTCACAAAAACGTTTCTTTCAATTTTAAATCAAAATACTTTTTTGTTCTTTTTTTTTAAATCAATATTTTATTATAATAAAATATGTAATACTTTATTTTCTTTCTTTCAATATTGTTCTGAATTTTTTTGTGATATAATACAATTTTTATGTTGATTTTTTTTATCGTCATATATCATATAATATAGAAATATAAAATCTAGTTCTGCCAAAAATTTATATCGTCGTATAACACTTTTTTTCCTGGAAAATCATCCCGAATATTAAATGTACAATTCTTAAGTGTTTGAAGACCTAAATAAATATTGTTCAGTCCGGTCATCGGAAAAAAAATGTTGAAAAAATAAACAATCGTGGTCATTTTTACCTTTATTTTATTTTTTTTTCCATTTCACCCTCAAAAATCAAACATAATATTTGAAGAGGCAGAAAGAAGGTTGAACCTTACAAGATTGAAAAGCAACGTTCAAAATAGATTACAATGGTTAATAATCGTATTTCGATTGAGTTTTAATTCAATTGTTCTGATAAATAGTAATAACTTTCATTATTGCGTATATTTTTATTAGAAAGTTTTCAAAGTCTCATAAAAAAAAAAGTAAAAATTTAAATCAATGGTTTTTAATTTAACACTTCAGGAGACTTGCATCTCAACAATACACAAGTAGGTCTTACTAATTAAACAAAAATCCATTTAGCTGCTATTTATTTAAAAGCTATCAAAACACCTCATATTTTTATTTTTTTTAACATATTTTTATTTATTTTGTGAGTTGTTTTTATGTTGTTTTTATTTTATATTTGCAACGTCTAAATTATGTATTCTGAACTTGCTCTGTAACTCAATAAATAAATCTATCATACAGAAAAGCTATCTGTATGTATATGATCAAAATTACTGATTACGTGACGGAAAGATAATGATAAAAATTTAAAGATTGAATTTAAAGCATTTAATTTAAATAATTATTTGAATGATGAATCTAAAAAATCATTTTACATATTTTGTATTGTACTAAAATTGGTACTCTGTTAAACAAGAAAAAAACAACTTTTGGATTATTATTATATCGCAGTCACTCAAATTTATCAAACCTAAAATACTTTTTAATTCAAGCTCACATGGTATGCATTTTTTTTCAATATGCAAGAAATATTAACGCAAGCAATTTTCTATAATAATACCCTTGTTTAAATAATCATGCAATTAAATTCATTGCTCAGCTTCAACAGACCTTGCTCGTAATACACTAATACGTAATTACACTGTAATATCTAAATTTAGCTTCACGTCTAAAAACTTAAAAATTTCAAATAATTAAATTTTTACTAATCATAATTTGAAATAAAGTTTCAAAATTTTCTGTACTATATTATAAAAACAGCATTTTATTATCCTCGCAAGGAAAAGATAATGCGCAGTATTTTCTCTCTGTCTCTCTCTTTTGTAACTTAACATTTAAATACTTCAAATAAATACTTATTGAAGTATGAACTTAAACATTCTAAGGGTTAAATTTATATTTTTGCATTACATACTGCAGTTTTAATATACATTGTTATATATATATATACACCTTAAATCCCCGACTTTCTATGTAGACCATTAAAATAACACACAGTTACCACATATATAGGATAATATTTACATTTTTATAATATAAATTGAAAGAGACATGTAATAGTATACATGATATATAGTGCACTTAAAAACATAATAAACATAATAATTCACCACCTTCATACATATACAAGTGCATATATGTTTAAAGTTGGAGTGTTTTGAGTGGCTTTATAAGTAATTTATATACTAACACTTTTACCCCCAAACAGATTAGCATACATATACATAACACCTGCAGAATTTTACTTTTAAAAAAAAAATGACTGCATATGCAGGGCTAAAAATGAATTATAAACGTACTTACAAAAGATGGATAACATGTTTACGACTAAAAAAAGTTTTTTTTTTTTTTTTTTTTTTTAATTAAGTAACATATGAAAACATGATGTATTTATTTAAATTATATTCTATCTAAATTAAAACTGTTGAATTTTTTTTCTTTTAACATTTTAATTTATTGTTTTATGTTGTAATGTATGAAAATGTGCAGTTATACAGTACTTATATGAATAAAAAACGGTGTTATCTATTTTTCAAGAAATGCTGTTCTTCAATGTTTTGTGAATTTTAAGAAATTATATATTGTAAATGTCAGACAATATTCAGTGGTAGTTTTAATAAAATGTTTTTGATGTATTATTAATGTTACCTACTCGTATTGTTTGGTTTAATTGCTTCACCACATCTGATCTAGTCACTCATTGTAATGACTCTCATAGCCATTTGCGGAAGGAGAAGTCCAACAGGCTTTAAGCACGATACCTTCTGGCAATGACTTATCCATTAATGGATAAAAGGATGTTCAGAGAATTTTGTAGAGAATTATGGTCTGAAGAGGAAAAAATAAAAAAATAAAAATAAAGGAGCTACTCTGGTTTTACCTCATGCAATAACGATGAAGGAAAATCACAGAAAACGTCCATCCTAGTTAACCAATGATAGATTTTTAATTTAGTAAAATAACCCAAATAAAAAAAATGCAAAATTTCTTGTATCTCGTATTATGAGTCACCTAGTGGCTACAAATAAATCACACTTAAAGTCAAGTGAAACGTCCTTGCCCTACAGCCCTACAGACAACGAACAGATCCTGCTGTGAACAAGTTTCAACCCCATGATTCTCTCGTCAGTGCAGATAATGTGTTGCAACCACTATGTGGTACTATGCTTAATATGTACATAAGTAGTTTTTATGATTCTTGTGTTAGTAACGATTGCAAAAACACTTTGCATTGTAACTGTATACATGTAAATGTACTTTATAGTATAAATATATATAACAGTTTTCTATAATATTCACTTTTACTGATTCCTGTTTTGTATGAGTAAGTGCAGTGGGCCCTGCCTCAATTTCTTGTCTGATACAGTATAAGGAGAGGTCTTTGTTTTTGGGGAACGTGTTTAGTATAGGAATAATCCGCTTTAGAAATGAGAGAGAGAGACTCCAAAGTAATTACTCCATTAATCGTACATTCTCCAGCACCAAGCACAGCGCACAAGTTTACATGTGGCTACTGTATTATAATGAACGAACACAAAAGACGTTTTCTTCTAGATGAAAAACAAGAATTCATTTGTCTGCATAAAAGCTTGTTACAAAAAAAAAAAAAAAAAAAAAAGTATAATTAGATTTGAAGGAAACAAAAAATCACTTTTTCTTTTGTAACAGCTCTCAGTTTCATTTTCAACATTTACTAATTTTATTAAAATGGTCATGCAATCAAAATTTAATTACATTTAATGCATTTTTAAGACTTCAAATTATTATGTATTACTTTAAAATATAATTTTAATTGTAGAAAGAAAGAACATTTTAATATAATTAAATTTTATTTTTATATTCTCAAATATTGCTTTTATTTTTATGATACCTATAATATCATTTTAAAATACTATTAAAGTTATACATAGTTTCAATAATGCAATGAGTTACATTGTTTCCTACTATCATGAATACTAAATTTTGAACTAATTGTCTTTACTGTGATTAAAAAATAAATCAATTCGTAAAATAAAACAATATATATCTTGCAAAAGAAATACATTTTTACATTTTTGTTTTTCACACCAAAAATAATTATACAAAACATTTAATTGAAATTAAGTGAATTTAAAAATATTTATCTGAAAAGTCATCGTATTATTTTTGTCTCTCATTTTTTAAATGCTTACGCAATTTTATTTATTTTTTCCCCACAAATGCAATACTTCTCCACCCAACTAAATTATTATTACACATTTAAATATTCCAACCATAAAGCATAAATACGTCAGTATCTCATATAAAATTTAAAAATGTGATTTTTTTTTAACAGGCTTTATTATTTTTTTTTTGTACGTATAATACGCAGCTTATGAAGAGCTTATACAGCATCAAACGAAACGCTATAGAATTTATTTTCATTGTTACACCATTTTATGTTTATATGTTTCATTTAGAAAAAAAAAAGAGTCAGCTTCATAAACATTTCAGTTGATTAAAACAAGTTATCTCTTATTTTTTATTATCATTATATATATAAAAAATAGCATGATCGTGTTGTAGAGTAAATAATATAAAATATATGAAAAAAAAAAACTTTAAATGATGGGAAAAAAAGTTGATGGTTTTCATCAAAATAGACTTGTGTGTACTTTTTAAAAATAATTAATATTTTACACTCATATAAACACTCTTTGTGCTAATTTAATATCAAACAGAATATTTGTTTATTAAAAAAAGATCAATTAGATAAAATTGTGAATGTTGATATGTGTATTTTTATAATGAAGATTTGTTGTTAAAAGTATATTTTGTTGCAAGCTGTGTTTAATATAAAGTGAAGTAAAAAGTAAACAGATGTACTATAAATATGTTGAGTTATCTGCAGTAGGTTAATGCAGATAAACAGTAATATAAACAAGAGATTTGGATTTTTAAACTAAAAGTTGATCAACATACTTACAGTGAGAAACTAATACAAATTGTATTTTAAAACTCTTTCATCTTGTAGAAAAAGGAACTCTAACAAATGATGAGAATTAAGATGTCAATTATAAAACCCTAGCACAGATATTACTAATTTATTTATCAACATTTGACTATATGTAATAGGAAATTGATAATGGTGAAGAGGTTTATTACGAATTGGCATGCCCTTTAATTTTTTTTTAAGTCATGTTTTTTTGTCGTAAATTTTTATTGCTAATTTAAATGTTGATGATATGTATCATTTTTATATTATTTTGTAATGCCATTGTTAATTTAATTCTATATTTAAGACATAAAACAACTACACGAAAAAACTCAACGCCATTTAATAAAATGACCATAATTAAAAACGTCCCATGAATGCTTCATTATAATATAAATATATACTCTTTAATTTTTTTGATCTAAATTCAGTTTGAAATTTGAAAACTATTTATTTGTAATGAAATTGATTTAAAATTACTGTAAATTTACTAACCCGATGGAAAGCATCGATATTTTCAGTCAGCTTACCTGCAACAAAAAAAGAGAGCAATAAATTATTTTGTACACAATCTAGTAGAAAATTATTGCTTACTAGTAATTAATTGTGTGAGACAAAGCGGTTGGAAGGGTGAATCAGGGAAAACTAGCAGTGACTCGGGCTATAAACTATCTTGTATATCCTGGCTCAACATCTTTATAAAATTTTGTCCTTTTATATATCCTTGTTTAGCGCCCAATGTGACTGCAGCTCTTGCTACTTAAATGTATTTATGTTGCATAAATAAAAAAATTGCTTTTTTATTTGATAAAAAAAAAAAAAAAAAAAAAAAAAAAAACGTTTCTCTTGGATTTAATAGATTTAAAGTGAATGACAAAATCCTAGGAAAGCTTGGAAATCAAGACTTTAACCCTCTCTCTCTCTCTCTCTCTCTCTCTCTCTCTCTCTCTAACTGTCTTTTTCTCTCTGAGACAATTTATTTCCAGATATTTTTGTTTCGTATCTCTACATCTAAACTTACTTTCATTAGATTGGATCCTATTAATTCATAATATTCAAATGTTTATAGTGTTCAATGAACGTATAAATACAAGTAAAATACTAAAAGCTGTAGTCAGTGACTGTTACTCAACATTTTACTTTAGATTTATATTTCTTTGCATGCAAGATTGTATATAAACGTACCTTTTTTTTTCTATTGTAAAACGAAAGACTTTTATTTAAATCTATGACAAAAAAATATACGTACATATAAATGATAAAAGAAAAACGTATTGTCTTTTTACAGTAAAAATATTACAAAAACAATAAAAGTTTTATGTTTATACTGTGAAAAACGTACAACCTTTTATCAAAGTGATTTTTTTTTTTTTTTTTTTTTTTTTGCTCTGAAGTATAAAATAAATGACTATTCAATCATTTCTTATTGAAGAAAAAAATATATCGTACGAATATAAAACTTTAAAGCGGGATTCAAAGTTACTAGACTATAAGCTTTGTCAATTTTAAACATGGTTTTGTGAATACAGTGCTCACTTGTGTTATCATAAATGCACTGATAAAAAATACTACCGGTAATGTTCTTTGAAGAAACAGTTAGAGAAGAACTGAGAAAATGTCCAAAAGATCACTAAAAGTTACACCTTAAATAGCAAAATCTAAAAGCATAGAATAGTATAATAAAACAAAATTGCAAAGAAACTAGTATAATATACTGTAGATATAACAAATTTAAAATTAAATGTTATAATACTTTAAAAAAAACATGATGCCCTGATAGTAGTTTATATTAAAGCGACGAAAATAAATTATTTGTTTTGACTTTTGAATGATCGTATACAAAAGATGTTATCACGAGTGAACGTACAATATAGAAATGGTATAATATATTTTAAGACTTACTCTTTAAAATGAAAACCATGTTTCAGATAAACTAGAAGTTCACTTTTCACTAAAACTTTATTTTTAGTGATTTACGAAATACTATTTTGGATTATGGTTTTCTCGATGACTGCTAAGGGTTTGAATATTGTTCTAAAGATAGTTGTTGTATTCTCTAGGTATGTACAGTATATAGAGAGAATAAAAATTAATAACCGATAGTTTTTATAACTTTTCTATATAAAAAGACAAAAAATCGATATCATTCGTGAATAAAAACATAGTAGCCAGTTGAGAGAGAGAGAGAGAGAGAGAGAGAGAGAGAGAGAGAGAGAGAGAGAGAGAGAGAGAGAGAGAACAGAGGTATACAATGCTAACCATTGTTTTCCCAAAGGGAAATGGATGTAAATAAAAAAAATAAATTATTGCTTTCTCTCTCCCTCTTTTTCTCATTCAATGTTTATAAATACGGTATTTTCATTATCAAATATTAAATAAAGATTTATTAAAAAAAAGTACTTTTTTTTATTAATAAGTGAAAAATATATAAATATATATCTTAATTTTTTACACTATCATAATTTAAGTTGACAAATTTTTTAATACTTTTACATAATTATATCCTTTATAAACTAAACTAAACTAAACTATGAATCTACTTACAAAACACCTTTTTTAGTTTTTTAACAAAAGCACTAAAACATTTTTGCGCAGTCATTTTTGTTCACTATCTTAGCTAAATGACCGCACAAAGAACGTATTGAAAATAATAGCATTTTTTAATAGCATTTTTTTTTAAATTTCATTTTTTTTTTTTTTTTTTTTATTATTATTAAAGGAACAATAAAAAATAGTTTTCTCTACGGATAAAATCAAATTTATGACTCATTAAAATGTGAGTTTAATTTTTTATATTACATTCTCTGTTTAACACGTCTAAATTTTTGTTCTAAATTTAGTTTTTAAAATATGTAATCTAGTCTTCTTTTTTCTTTTCATTTATTATTCATAAAATAAAGATTTTTATACACATACTTGGTGAATCATTATGTATATATTATGTGACCAGCAGGAAACTAAAGAAAGCAAATGGAACAACTTTCAATGTTCTACACTCACTCACGGTTCCTGCATTTATTTTCTTTTTTATGTAACACCATAACATGTATAATGTTTTCACTAAACAAAACCTTCATACTGGTAGAAGGTACTCACGATGCAAGTAAAGTGAGTATTAGAGATATTCTGGTACTCTATTACAAACTTTAGTGTACGCTCTCTAGCTGAGCATATGAGGCAATGGTGCAAATTATTGTTTGATGTGCGATTTTTCATGAATTTGCTTTTCATTTGGGTATACGTGACTTTTTCAGGGGCCAATGTATACATTGAACGTACACAATTGTACCACAGGTAAAACAGTAGGAGACATCTTAGAGACATGTTTAATACACGTCACTCCTGGCAGTACTATAGTAGTGGCCAAAGCCAAATATAATGCAATCATTGAGATATATCTCGGGATGGTTCACCAATCCAATTTCATCTCATTTACTTCTATCAAATCACACATTGTTGCATGCATGGGTTTATCCTCTTCTGTGTTATAGAACTCATGTTTCACAGCTATTTCACAATGTAGTAGTTAGTTTCCACGCACTGGTAATGAGTAAACATTCACTAGACTGGTACAGAGTAAACACTTTAAATGTTTACTCTAGCAGCAAGTTTTAGGTAATTTTTAGGTATTCTCTGTGCTTGATACATAAACACAAATGTTTTGATAAAATGTGTGAAATGTTCAGTGTGAGTAACAGTTTTTTTTTTTTTTTTTTTTTTTTGTACTACAAGCCTAAAGAATTTATTTTTAATTGTTTTAGTAAATAAGTAAATTTAGCCTAAAAACGTAATGTATTGTTAACAGTTGTTTTCCTTTCATTTAAAAGTTATTATTTTATTTTTCCAATTTTTTTTCTATTACAATATAAAACAGGCATTTTAATTTAATTGTTATAAATTATATTAAAAATAAGTTATCAAAGTCAAGCTTATACATATAAGCTACAAAAAATAGTTTTTATATCACCAAGGCTTACAAAATGATAAGCTAATTTCTACGCTATATTGACCATTAATTGAAATAATGACCAAAATAATGTTTAAAAAAATGAATAAACAAAACAATAAATAATTTAACAAAATCATAAAAAATAAAAGCTGGCAAACAATGCTATTTTTTGACATTATTAAAGCAGACTTATACATCATTATTTTAATTCCATATTATTTTATATACCAGAGAGGATTTAAATATTGAAATTCTCAATGTCATTGTTTTGTTTTATTATTATTTTTTGAATACTATCTGTCATTTTTTTTTGTTGTCAATGTTAATACATGTAGCTTAATGAATTTATTTCATTATGCCGCTGTGTCAACTGAATATATCTAGATAAAAATACATTTCAAACATCACATTATAAATATTTTAGCCCTTATTACATGGATAATTTTAGTCAACTCGGAAATAGTAATATTATCTATTTTTCTATGAATTTATTAAATTAAAAATTGAATTTAAACACACACAAATATTTTTGCAATTATTTAACTCATAATCACCACAGTAGTTTTTGGTGGGTTGTGTCTGTAAACATGGAAATGCACCGCCGGCTTTGTAAAAAATAAATAAATAACAATAATAAAACAAAAACTTATGTTTTTATAACATTTTTCAACTTTTTTTTTTTTAAATTTATTTATTTGTTTAAAGTTTAACAATGATGGCGATTATTGGTGATTGCGGAAAATGTACAAATAGAAATTATTTTATATGTATCGTACAAAGTAAATAACCTTAGGAATCTTATGTTATGATAATAAAATATTTTTACTCAGAAACATAACGCCACAATAATTCACGTAACATAATATTGCATACTATTATATCAACAATAATTTAATAAAACTAATTATATCATAAATGTTTTGAAATTTATGAATAATGTGCTGTGCAGCATAATTATTATTCAATTTTCAGATTCCTAGGATAGAGGTTTATCTGAGATTTTCCTTCATCATTCCACACAAACAAAAATAAATTTGAAATATTTTGCTCTGCATTTCAGCAACATTTTTTGTTCAGTACAAGATAAATTATGCTATATTGCATAATATCTATGTTACATTGATAACATATTATATTGAACCACATAGTTGCTTATTCTGTTGCGATTTTGCAACATAAATGCAGCACAAATTAAATTGTAACTTTCTTTCCATACAGGGACAGTTTCTACTTTTAGGCCAGAGCTGCCTCCTTTTACAATCCTAGTTCCTCAATTATATCCCCCACCTGATCATCTTTTACTTGACAAGAAAAGTCATTGGGCGAAAAATCTGTTTTTAACTTCTCTTTTCGATTATATCTATGTGCGTCTTTTCACTAAGTAAACGGATTCAAAAATAATATTGATTAGTATAAATGTTGCTAAAATCAGGCAAGCACTTTTACCACAAAAATATAGTTTTTTCCGTGTATTAAACAAACACGTCACTCAATTTCTCTGTTAACAAGAATTCTATGAAAGTATTCTTCTGACAAACTTTATATACAAATATGCAAATATAGTTCAATTAGTTATGTTACATACAAATTTAAAACTATACTTGAGAAAAAATACAATTTTATTAGTCGTTGTAGTAACATAGAACATAGAAGACGTTACAAACAAGCAGTGTTCTCTTAAATGTCTTCAGCAAACGTAGTAAAACATGACATAAATATAATTGCTTTACTGTATATCTACAATAAACAAATTTTATGAGTACAAATAATATATTTTTAAATATTTACAGTGCTATATACAAACAATAGCATACGGGTAGTTTATAATAAATACTCGCAATCAAGTATGACAGCTCTTTTTTCCTCATATAAAGCTAAACACAATTTAATAATATTTATAATGAAATATAACCCAAATTTGCTTAAAATTCAAGTATCAACAGATCATGCGAATACCCCCCCCCCTTTTATTTTAGTTTGAACCAAGAATAATTTTAAATTCAATATTTTTTTATCAAAATGACAACAACAAAAACCAATTAACAATTCAGATGTACAAAAACCATTTTCTATATATATATTATATTAAATCAAAATAAATCAAAACAAAGATTTTTTTTTAATATTTTTGTATAATAAAAAAATCTTGAATTTAATTTAAATATTTCACTCATTTGCCGCAGTTTTAATAACGCTTCAACAATTATAAATCAATTCTCTAGCGTAGAATTTTTGAGTAACTTTTTAATTGGAAATACCAAAGTTTTTAATTATACAAACAGAATATTTGACTATTTTGTAAAATTGATAGACAATCATATTGGGATGATGATATTTTTATTTATTAATCTGAAAGTATATAGAAATTTAATTAAGCATCATTACAGAACAAGGACAATGATATTAAATATTAGTGCTATCATCATGATTTGAACTGGCTAGTAGCCTTGTTTTTTTTTTTTTTTTTTTTTTTTTTTTTAATTTTTTTTTTGTATTTTTAATATTTAACATTTTTGTTTATTTATTTGTTTATTATAGTTATTATTCTTTTTTTGCTTTTCATGGTTCCTTCGTTCGTTCAGGCATGTTACAGTGCGTTACAGGCATGTTACAGGCTTCATTTTTGAATAAAAATTAGATTTCAAAAATTTTGGCTTAAAAATATAATATAATATTTTTAAAATTTATCTTCTATTTTTAAGAACGCATTTAAGAAGGATTAAAAATATAAATTCCCTTAAATGATACAGTCAGTTTTATCCGTGTAGATGATATCTATTTCGTATATACCTAGTTGAAAGTACACTAGTTTATAAATCGCAATGCAGTAGAATTAAATTGGTATATAAAAGTTTTATTAAAACTTACGTTATCAGAGAAAGAGAGACATAAAGATAAATTATTATAACGACCGGAAAAAAAAAGACTTAGAGAGACAGTAGACTTTCTATCTTACACACATTACAATTACAATAATTACATTACATCGTATTAAAAGTACTAATAGAATAATAAAGTTGTTCATAAAATTACCTTATAAAGATGATAGAGAAATAAAATTATTAATTAAATTAAGTACTAATTAAACATTTTCTATAATCTTTATCAATTTTACTATAGTAAAGGGGGGAATTAATTTTGCTAATTGTGTTTAAACAATTAAGTAAAACTTTGGGAAACTTCTTTTTATAAATTAACATTGAAGTTCATGGGAATGACTTTCAGATACTATATTATAGATTAATTTTGTTTGTCATTTGTGTTTCTTACGATCAACCAAATTTACAACTAAATTTGAAATCCAATTTCAATAATAATAATTTAGTAGTTTGTCATATTTGAGTGAATTTTGAATAGGTTCTGAAAACAAGTCTAATATTGCTGTTGACATGTAAATTTCTGTGAAACATAACTTTATATACTTTACCACTAATTATGTATAGTTGTGAAGGTAGTACTATTTCTAGATTCTACTAATAATTAAACATTAAAGAAATAAGAAACAGTTCCTCATTGGAAACGGAATAGATTCGTCAAAAGATTCTTGCAGTTATATAATATAAAATAATATATATTTATATTTTTTTTTTTGTGAAATATTGAAATATATATCCATTGAAATTATATTTATTATTTTTTATTTTTTTTTATTTTATTCAACTCATATAGAATACACATTATACAGTTTTTGAGGTCATTATATATTAATCCGCTTCAGAGAGCTATTCGCTCGTGTCGAAGCAATATCATAGTTAGGAATTATAAAAAAAAGGTAAGAAAGATTAGGTGATTGTCTTTTCACACATTTGTATAAAAAAAATATACATTTATTTATTATCCATTTGAATAGTAAATGCTTTTTTTTTTTTTTTTTTTTTGATATTTATTACTGTTTTTTGTAACACTGACCTTAATTATTATTATTATTAATTTAATATTTTACTGCTTGTGACGCTTTGAATATAATTTTGCACAAAAAAGTAAGTAAAAAATATAAGTACTTATTTATTGTAAAAACTAAATTTATTAGGCATTTGTAAAAATTTACTTAAATATTGTTTAATTTAAAAAAATTAAACTTATCATAATTTTCATAAACGTATGAAAAAAAATATCAAAGTACAAGTTTTCAGGACAAATTCAGTATTATCTTAAAGTTTCTCTCTCTCTCTCTCTCTCTCTCTGTTTTTTTCTTACGCTTTGCTTGGTCATTTGCATTACAACACAGAAAGTTTAGAAACACAGATTGAATCAAACTCATCTTAGCTTGTAGGCTACATACAAAGTAACGCAAGGCGGCTGCCTCACGACTTCAGTTTGCTTGGCTAATGCAATGTTATGTACATATACTTGAAAGTCCGGCTTCCAGATTGCGGTTTGCATTATTTTCCTTCTCTCTCTCTCTCTCTTGCTATAGTAGCCTTTTGTTTTACTTGCGTAAAATAGTAAAATAAACATATACACATTATTATCCCACAAAACTTTTAGATTTATAAACAAAAATATTTAAAACAACGCTATACAAAACACACACTCATGAAAAAAATATGTAATTTTATTTTACAATATAAATTCTTAAACTTTCATGAAAACTCATTTAAACTTTATTTTACTAAATTTTTTAGAAATCATATAATATATATATATATATATATATATATATATATATATATATATATATATATATATATATATATATATACATAATACCTTTTTATTAATAAATTTTCAACTTGAGAATTTTAATAACATAACAAATTTTGTTCTTAAAATAGAAAATGTAATAAAATAAAAGTAAAAAATATATATATATATGTATATTTAAAAGTAGAATTTTTTATGGAGTAGTTTAATATCCTGTTAGTGTTAAAGATGAGCCAGATAGTTTTCTTCTTCATGTTTCACTTCGCCACGTTGAAAAATGGTTTCTAGACATGCGAATGTTATACACTTACAAGTTGTAGGCGTTTTAATATAAAATCGTAAAGTTGGACACTTGATTTCCCACAAGTGACTTCTATATTAAATACTAACATAAAAATGTTTAATTTATTATACATGTTATTATGAAAAATTAATACCGTATACTTGAAAGTAAATTCTCAAAGAAAGAAATAAGATTCTTTTGGTTTGCTAAAATGGCAAAACGTAGTGATTTATATGACTTATATTATTAAAATCAACTCTTCCTCCGACAATATGATAATTTTAGCCAACCAGAGGGTTTATGAAATTTGTATATTGTGTCATTTTTGTTCAGGTGATTATCACAGTTTGTGATTGGTTATAGTATATGAATGGAACAGGTAGACTTTTGTATGTGGAATGTTTTTCGTTTCAATTCATTCTGATATTTTTCCTTCATTTTCATAATGTGGGTGGTTCTACATGATATAACTTTGTAAAAACATCTAGCTTGGACGTCACTGTAATTTTCACTATATAGCAAATTTGCATAAAAAGACCTGAATTTTATTTCTCTCGTCACGTAAGAAATAAATGAGCATCATATTATGGATGTTCAGTTAGTGCTAACATGTTTTGCTTACTGAGTATTATAAAAACAAACTGCACTGAAACTACTATTATAGTTCTCTTTCCTTTGAAATAAAAACTTTACATATGAGACAATTTGTATCCGAGTTATATTTTTAAGAGTTTTAATAGTACAAAATAAAGTATATAAGATAAAAAAACAAAACATTGTTATTGATTTAAATAATGGAAGTTTCACGCAGTAAAACATTGTATAATAAGCGCTTTATGAAATGTTGGTACACTATTTAGAATGATAATTACAAAGAAGGGGAGAAAAACAATAAATTTATGAGTAAATTTTGTTAAATATATTTGTAGTTACTTGCTATCTTGAAAAGCCACTGCATTCAAAATAAAATTTCTCTTTAAATGATAAATCATGAGATGGAACCAGTATACACACATTTCCTTAATCCTCCAACTAATCCCCCTATCCCTTAATCTCGCTGTAGCTTAAAAAAGTACGGAGTGAACTTGTAAAATAGGAAACCCACTTAACAATTTCTATTATATTCTTTAATAAAGGTAACTTAATGTATACCAGAACTTGCGTGTTTTTACAATTTTTTAAACCTAGTTTTGGAGGCTATTGACGGGATGATGCGCTGCATGTACGTGATCATGTTTTTGTTTTTCATCCCATAAAGGGATAAAATATAAGAATTGTTAATTACATGAGAATTGCAAAAAACTTGCACATTTTTCCTATCAGTGGGTGGAGGTTTCATCTAAATAGCCTAAAAATACAAGGAGATATTCAATTTTAGTTTCTTTCACTACTTTGTGAACACTCTGTATGCATGACGTTACTATCTCATTATACATTAGTTGTTGTTTTAAATATATTTAGATTTAGTAGCCTATATTAAAATGTTCAAATCTATTAGAATATTGTCATTTTTTGTTATTGTTCTTGAGATCTAGGACTGTGCGTGAAAAATTACAAGAACTATCAAAGAAACATACAGTAATTACTGTATTACAATTCTACAGTATATCATAACAACATTTTTATTGTTACGTTTTATTAAAAGAAAAATATGACAAATTATATCAAATCAAATACTTTCAACACAATCTCTCTTGATTTGCAAATAAATCGTCAAACTTCAATTTTTTTTTTATTAAATATAAGACGTATACGTGAGAAGAATACAGTTTTCTGTAATAAAATTTTAAAATAAATTGCCTTATTATACAAATGTCATCTACTGTGAGATTTATAAGTTAGTTTTATATAAACTTGATAATATATATATATATATATATATATAAATATATATATATATATATATATATATATATATATATATATATATATATATATATATATATATATATATATATATATATATATATATAATATACAAATTTATATATACCTTATGTTGCATTAATAAATATTGTTTTACGTTCTTATATATATATATATATATATATATATATATATAATATATAACAATGTATACACTAGCAATACTTGATTGCTAGTGTAAATTATATTTTACTTCAAACTCAATAAATTATATTATCTATGAAATAAATTATCTTATAGAAATATTTATGTTTTTATATAGCATCTAATCAGGAAAGTAAGATTTTTTTTTCTTCTTCTTCCCATTCTTATTTTAACTTTATGTATAATTTTTTTTTTTTTTTGTGAATTTATTATCTTTATTATTATTATTTTTTTTGACGAGTTCACTTCTGATTCTAAAATACTTTGTCAGCATTTTTATGTATTTGCATTGGATAATTTTATATGTTTACGTTAAATAAAGAATTATTATGATTATCATTACAGTTAAATACCTAAAACAAAAGGTAGAGTTGCGTGGAAACATGCAGCGTCACAAGATATTTCCAAATTTAGATGTTGCCAAATTATAAAGAAATAAACTGTAGGCGATAATATTGTAAGGTATTGAGGTTTAAAGCTTAGTTTGCTATTAAAAAAAAAAAAAAAAAAGAAGTTTTTCTTATGCTGGCCTGTGTATTCCTGACCAACAAAATTATGGCTCTTAAATTTAAGTGAAACGGGTCTATAATATTACCTGTAAAATGGTTCTAAAACCTACCTTTAGAGCCTTTTAGAACCATTTTTATATAAATAATAATTTTAAAAATAAAGGAATATTTATCAGAAAAAGTGCAATAAATAAAACAATTTCACATAATTAAATAAATTTACTTTAAAAAAATTTCCAACCCTTTAAAAAGTATCCAATTTATCCTCTTAAATTAGTTTCCTTTTCCGGTCATTATTAATAAACATCCTTTATGCAATCAGTTTTAAATAACAAAACAAATATATTTATTACTTTTCATAAAATACCGCATTTTATTTCTATTGTCTAAATATCCACAAATTTAATAAAAAACAATATTAAATAAACATATTAATATTAATTTGTTAAAATTTTATGTATATATAAAATTACTATAGTATAATATTTTAATGTGTAAAAATAACTTTCATATGTAAATTGACTAAATAATATTAATTTTATTTACATTATTTCATATATAATATAATAAACCATTTTTTTAAGTTAATTTTTCTCTCACTAAGTCCATAAAACAATCAGGTGGCCGTAATTTTTAGCCACTGCTAAAACATTTTCCATCCTATTTACATTAACTTTTATAAATATATAAATTTTCAACGTAATTGTATTGAGTTTTTTTTTTATTTAATATTATATCCCATACCTTTGAAAAAAGAAAAAAAAAACATTTATGAGTATTGTTTTAATTTCCACGTTTTACAATGATACATATAATAGAAAAATTTGCATGATAAACATAAACATTGAAAATAAAAAACATTATTCTAAATAAATATTTGTTCGGTTACCTAAACAATTTTATATATATATATATTATATATATATATATATATATATATATATATATATATATATATATATATATATATATATATATATATATATATATATATACATACATATATACACACACACACATTGATCCAGTGATCGTGAATTATGATTAGATCTGTGACCGAAAATCGATAAAAATATGTTTTCAATATTTTCTTAATAATATTTTATTTTTACTACATAGTAATCTTAAATAACAAATATTTTATAAATGCAAATTCAGTCAATAGTTGACTTTCATATAAAAAAAATTGTCATTCTTTCAAAATTAGTGATTAAGTTGCTAAATTAATTCTTTTTTATAAAAAAATGAATTAAAAAAAAAGTCTATTAAAATTTTGGAACGTACAATAAAACATGAAGAGATGAAAGCTTTTTGTTGAAATTGTACATAAATATTCATTTAAAAATGAAATAAAAATTATTACATAATGTATAAATATTAAGGGGGTAGGTGACCGACTGATATCTCGCAAACTAGGACGGTTGCGAATAATAATAAATAACACAAAGTAAAGAAGAAATGTTACTTAAAAATTTAGTTATGTCAAACATGTGAAAACACGATCAAATATTTAAGTTATTACACTTCAAAGATAACATGTAAATGTGGAAATTCAAATTTGAGCGGGAAATTTTAGTCAAATTAGAAACTTTTTTACAATTAAAAATATAATTAAAATTTTTTTTGGTATAAAAAAATATATTTTAAATTTACTTTGTTTTATTTGAAAATTATAGTGTTGGTTTTATTGGAATTAAATCATGTACAAAAAATTATTGGGAAAATATAGTTGTTCTTTTAGCGATTTCCGGTCCAAGTCGGTCCCCCACCGCCTTAAATACGTAATAGCAAAATATCTCAAACGCATTTACACATTTAAAGTGACCAAGAAAACACTAAACTAAAATTATAGTTCCAACGATAAATTGTGTTAGAAATAAAACTAGATTTTACTTGGTATTTGGCAGCCCATGTTGTGCGTCGTAAGCTCTATATTATAACAACTGTATGCAAAAATATGAAACGTAGATGGGGAAATAAGCGATAACGAAATTTGGAGCACATCACTGGAATAAACACGAAAATTGAGCAACATTATGCTCAACAATTTTGTTATATAAAAAAAAAACTTTTTAGAACACCTGGTGTTTTATTTTAATGTTCCCTGCTGTGGATGTTGGGTTTAATCTTTCGTACGGTGACAGCAAAAAAAAAAAAAAAAAAAAAAAAAAAATCACAGAGTATACTGAAAATTTTTTTATATTCTAAAACAAGCACTTTAAAAACATCACTTAAAAATAAAACTACGGTAAGCCTCACTTCATTCAACGTTTTTATTATTGTTTTGAAACCATTTATTTTGTTAAATTATTATTTTTTATTGTAAATTAAGTTAGTATACAAACATTGATGTATTATTAGTGTGAGAAAGAAAGAAGTTGTTTTTTTCTGAATGTTATTTAAGTTTGGTAAAGTTAATAACAAAATTTAAAAACTTTTAATTTAAATTTATTAATATATAAATATATTTTGGGTGCATGTGTTTTAGAAAATGTGAGTATATTTTTATTTTGCTATACGTTACGTGCTGTAGACGTTAGACATGAAATGAAATATTAAAATAATATATAAAATAATAAATGATATGGAACAAGCCTTCACTTTTTGTTACCCAAAAAGGTAAACATTAAAACTTTACGTTACATTCTTATGTGTACGGATTTGATACTTACAAGTTTCATCAATAAACATTGAAAAAACACTAATATTTCATATCTATGGTTGCCTTTTACTTCATTTTATAAATAAATAAGAAGAACCCGTATAAAAGTTTATGGGTTAAAGTTAACTTAAATTAGATTTTTGCTAGTCCCGTTTATGAGTTCAACGTAAAAGCAAGTTTGTATAAGTTGAGAACACTCATGTATTATATTTTTTTCAGTGTAATATACTGTATAATTATGATTATGTAAAGCATTGACACATATATTTCAAAAGCTATTACAAAGTAATTTTGCATTTATATAATACAGTAATCTTCACGTTAGAAAATTTAATATTACATAAAATAGAATCAAGTATTAAAACTCACATTGTGACTTTTTTTCTCGTTAATCTCACTTTTTTTTTCTTTTTTTTTTTTGTAACACATTTTATTTTTTTATAAAGCTTTCTTTATTTATATGAAAAAATTTGTCATATAAACTAAATTAAATATTTCCACTCAGAAAAATATAACAAGTTTTTCTCTTTGATGTTTTATTTAATATAAAATTACAGGTATGAAAGTATGTGTATCTTTTAGTAAATTAACTTTTTTTTTCTAAATTAAAGCTAAACTTAAAATCACGTTTAAATATCCTCAAAATAAGTTCAACAAACAAACACTGTGATATTTTATATTTTCATGACAATAAGGTCTATTTCTGTATAATATTCAAATTGAAATTGACCGATGTTAATGTTGACCAAAAGACTACGACTAAATTTTGTTTACCAAAGTAGAGGTTACAAAACAGAATTACCGCATAGTTAAGCTAGGACAACAAACCATCGTTGTCTGTAGTCTATCTTTGTCTCCCCTCCTTCCCTCATTCTAAAGACAAATAACACTGCGTTGAAAATAAAATAATTTATAAATTACATAATGTAGTACCTTTTTGACATAAAATAATATGTTACAAAAGGAAATGAAATAATAACTATAAAAGAGTTATTACACAACTTTGAAAGTCAACTTTGATACGACAAAATTAATTATTTTACAACTTAAGTTGAAAAAAGTTTAGATTGCCTAGTTAACATGGCATGAGTTTTTGTTTTTAAACTTACAAAATATCATCTAACTGTATTGGGTTATGGAGGAGGGGGGGGGGTAAACTTAATACACTAAACTATATCATTGAATTTAATGTACAAATAAATTTAAATTCACGGTTACTTAATCAATTGGTTTCATTTCATTTAACTTATTATTAAATATAAAAAATTGACCTCCACTTTGATTTTTTTTAATGTACTGTTGTTAAAATTTATGGAGCAACATTTTTTTTTTTTATTATTATTATCATTATTCCAAAACTAAAATTATTATATGGCACAATGCATTATTTGAGAGCATAAAATTATAGCGGTGGTATATAAAAAAAATGTTTCATCGCTGCTTCATAAAATATAATGGATATACAGTGATTTGTGGAGTGAAAACATGGGAAAAAATAATATCAACGGGAAAAAAATATATATTTTTATTTTATTTATTTACCAGGAATGAAAAATATTTTGAAGTGCAACTACGCATGAGAGCTGTTATAAAATATAATAGAGTAATACTAAAGTATATATTTATATGAATTTATATATTTTCTAAACGTACAGTACAACAGAGCTGTATCTTTCTACAGTAAACAAATGTTTCTATGAAATAGTTTAATTTAAATGTCGCCGTCTATTAATTGAGATTATTTAATTTTTACTTTCTTGTTTTATTTTAAGGCAGAAAATCAGTTACTGCGATATTTGACTAATAAATTGTAAAGAAAGAAAAATCTGAAATTTTGCACAGTGATACATTAGAATATCTTCAAAAATGTAAAAAAAAAAAAAGAAAAGAAAAGAAAATAAAAAAAAATGGGGGGATCACCATACTAGATTTTAAATAAGGATTTTTTTTAAAGTGTTAGTCCCATAAGAGCCAATGTTAATTTCAATAATTATTTTCTCCCTTATCTGATAGTCAAGAGTTCTGAAAATTTTATCATTAGGTTGCTGTTACTATATTAACTTTCAAATTGCATCATAAAGTTTCGAAGTTATCTTTTTAGATTTTAAGAAACAAGCCATCTATATAGAACCCTTAACAGAATTGCAATTACTATTGGGTATTACTATGCAGTATAATTTAAAAAATCTCTAAACTTGCGAAAAACAAAATTTGAATCATGACTCATGAGATAGCACCATCATACAAACACAAGTTATAACTTTTTAACCCTTACAAGCTGCTGATGAAATTTGTAAAGTAAGCAACTCGCTTCAAAATTCTATCTGTATTTCTATCTAATCTCTATTCTGTTAAAATGACGGCACGTGTTCCAAAAGTCATCTTTATAAATATCACAGTATTTTTTTTTAACTACAGGTAGACGGGTTAAAATTTATATCAGTTTGTTTTGAAAGCCTTTCAATATTATATTTTTATTTATGATTATAAACAAAAAAATAGCAGTAGCAATAATTAACACTCCATTTTGATACAAAAATTACAAATGGCTGAAATTTAGGAAAAAGTATAAAATATATATTATATAAAAAAAATGAAAGAGACTTTTTAGATATTTTTTTCTTACTCTTTTATAAAATATGAAGCAACAAATTTTCTCTGTACCTTTTTAAAAAAATACATTTTTTATTATTAAAAGGTTATCAAAAAGTATTTCACGTTATCATTTCAACAAGTCACATATGAAAAAGGCAAAGATTTTCATAATAAAAAATTTATTTTTTCAGAAAATAAAATTGTGACTTCAAAGAACGGAAATCAGTTTTTAGCATGTGCTATTACATTGAAAAAATGTTCAAGAAAAAAAAATGGTACAGACATGAAAGATGTTTTTTTTTTTTTTTTTTCTAGTTCACTATTGAGTTTCACTTTTTTTTTAAGGTCATGAACTTCACGTCAGTTATTTACATGCTTTCACGTCAAAAGCGTTATATAATAACAGCTACTATACTTGAAAGTTGCTCTCTCTGATAAATAATAACCATTAATAACATTTATATCGTATCAATAATAAAGGAAATAATGACTTTGAACTTCTCAGATCGTTAAGTTATAAATTATAACTATCGAAATAGTTACGATACCCGATACCAATATGAATATCGTATCAATCTCCAATTTTAAAATATAATATATTAAATATTATGCTACATTTTCAAAAGCAAAATAAATCGAAAAATATCAGTATCAAATCGATATTGCATTATTGTATCGGATGCATATTTTAAAATTATTGTATCGACATTGCATGGTTAATAATATTGGTATTGCATCGATTTAAATACAATGTAATCGACTTTTTCGTGTTTGACGTCAACTGTCAAGAAAAAAAATCAATCAATCAAATCATATAAATGCTTTTTTTAGTTTAAAATTATGTAGCCAACAAAACTACTGTTTATATATTTAAAATATTGTATTTTATATTAACATGTTTAAAAAAATGATGAATGGTTGAAATAAAAAATTTAAACAAAATATTTTATGTAAAATTTCTAAAATTAGACAAATATAATAACACAAAACGCTTAATATTATTACAAATAAAGAGATGCTTATCAATATTTAAGTATTATTTCTCCCCAGTTGACTGCAAATAATTTATTATACCATATTAAAAAATTTAAACCCTCATCTTTTGACAAAATATCATAAAAACACATAAAAAATTATTTATAATCTTTTCCATATTAAAAAAGGAAAGCTGTTAACAACAGAAGTTTATTTATAAATTCAGACCCCTTAAAATAATGATTTATGTAACATGCAGAAGGGTGAAATATTATTTTACATTATGGTTTTGAAGAAATGCATCAACCCATCATTGAAAAAATCATGGTGAATACTTAATTTAATAAGGCGCAACAGTTTTATGATTTATTCTTGTTTTTAAAACCCCAAAAATACAGTTTTATTATTTACTCAACAAAGGTCAATAATATACAAATTTTAGTTTTTAAAAAAGACACTTCCTTATCTTTTTTGACAGTTTGGTATCATAAATTTTAAATGTCATCTTTCGTTTCTAACTTTATCTTTCTCTTTCTTATTATTTAAATCTATCTTAAGTTTTCTTTACGACAAAATTTTGTGATGAACACAACTCAAGTTTAAAATTAATAAATCTGTTCTCTGCTCACAAAATAATTTTAAAGTTCTTAAAGCATTTTAGTTTCTAGTTTTTCTCAGATATATCAGTGCAATTTTAAACTTTTGCTTAAATGTATCTAAATTGTTCCTAACAAAAGAAAATTGTAAAAATAACAATGTTTTAATTTTGTTGCATATTGTAATGTTTTGTCTTTTTATTGTAATATTATTGTCTCAATTTATGGCCAAGGTTCATGTAATATGGCTGAAATAGCCCTGTATGCGCCTTAATAAAAGATTATTATTATTGTTATTATAGAAACTTGTAAGAGAAAAAATAAAATTATAAAAATTATAAAACAATAACTAAAAATTCCCCTTATTCTATAGTCAAAAGAGTTTAGTTTGCATTATCGCCCACAAATATCGCCCATTTCAACAGCAGTTTTTGGTTAAATAAACGATTATGTAAGGAAAATCGAATATTGATAAAATCTCGCAGGTATGACCAACTTTACAAAACGTCATTGGCAAGGGTTGTAAGGTCGATTACTGCAGAGGGTCATTGTCATTATTATCAAACTGTGCTTACCATATTAGCTGCTAAATATCAATATAAGAAACGATGTTTTCTTACCTGAAATAAGAAAAACAAATCATTAAGTTTTGCATGATAAAAACTAACTTTAACGTGATTTTAAATCAAAATTATTTACATTATTCTTAAGCAAACTTCGACTCTTTATTTTTTTTATCACCCAATTACACAAATGCGAAGTAATATATTTTTACAAACCTCAAATTTAATTCTACAATAAAAGAAGAAAATTTTCGTTTTTACCAATGAAAAGGTTGAACATAAAAAGAAAGTTCACATAATACAATACACAAAAAAAAAAAAAAAAAAAAAAAAAAAAAAAAAAAAAAAAAAAGACTTGAAATTTACTACATACGTACTTACGTACTGAATTTTGTTCCTATATTATTGTCCACATGATGAAAACTTTCTAGTCTTTTAAATTACACCAATTTATTTTTAAACCTCTTCACCTGTTACCTCGTTATCTCTGTACATTTCAACGTTTTATGACGCGCAATCTTTTTACTCTGCTTTTTTTTTTAATAATAAAAAAAAAATTTAAGATGAAATCACAATACGTCATAAAGATAAGAAATATTACTATTACAGCAGAGATAAATGAAATTTTGTGAGTGTCCGTAATGTCTAAGTAATAATGAAACTTAATAGATTTAACTTTAAAAGAAAAAAAGGAAGAAAAGTTTAAATTTACACAGATTAGTCTCTATATATACATAGTAAAATAAAAATACAATTTTTATGTGCTTGATTTTTATAGTAAACATGTCCTATATTTTAAAGACTTTTTAGAAGCTTTTATGCAAGTTAGCTAGTGTTAAAATTATAGAAACAGGGGTATATCTATTTAGGGCATATTTAGACGGGTACAATTTACATTATGAAATAAAATTAATTTGATAAATAATTTTAAATAGAGATTTAAAATATGACTCAGATTTCATACTATAGCAAATTTATTGTGATTTTGACATATTGCTCCGTGTGAAGAGGACTTAAAACTGAACCAAGTGATTAAAAATATCGCATTCCAATACTTGTAGTTGTTAATATTGTTACTAGTAATAGTTATAACATTAATAACTAGGATACGCCTCTAAATAAATGTTTTATTTATATAATTATCAGTTTTTTCCTAGCAATTTAGTAAAAATTGTTGGACTTATTTTAAAAAAAATATATAATCACTATCTTTATGACGTCAGTCTCTTGCCACTCAAGTTATTTATTATTCTTTCTATATACCACGTAAATAAATAATTAAACTAACAACAAAATGACCCACGTATAACACTTACGTGATGAATTTTGTAACACCAGTAAAATTAATGTGGGTGTTTAGGGAAATTTAGAACAAAACAGATGTGCACACTATAAGTTAAAATTTGTTGTTTAAAGCAATTTAACAGTTTGGACAAAAATTTTAAAGAAGAAAGTACTAAAATGTAATGACGTACTTCATAATAGTTTTTCAAATCTTTGTTTCATTAATAACAGGGATTGAAAAAGTTACAAATAATAACATTATAAAGAACATTATAGCTATCGATGAGTAAAAAATATATAGAAATTCAATTGCTAACTTTTTAGATTTACTAAAATGAAATCATAAAACATCATTGAAATTTTAATATATTTTAAGAATAGAAAATATAGCATATTATTTTATTACTTTCACTGTTACTTTTAAAATAAAGGTTGAAATGTTTTGACATAAACTGGACTATATAGCTTGTAGCTTAAGGTATTTTAAATTTAAACCTCTCTCTTTCTTCAATTTAAAAAGAAAATCTTCAAATATATAGAGTTAAAAAAATATACGACTCCACAAAATGAGAAATAAAAAATAATTAAGTTAAAAGAAAAAAGATCTTTAAACAAAATCTTTATTACAACTGTAACTTTTAATGTACAATTTAAAAGCCAAAATAAAAGAAAGAAGGATTCTTCAAATAATAATAATAATAAAAAATGAGTCATTTTGAGGTATATTTTATAAAAACTATAATAAAATTGGAATAGGTAAAATGTTAAAGATAAAAAATATATTCTTGGCAATGTTTCAATCAATTATTCTGATTAAATTATGTGTGATAACACATTCAAAATACGCACCCTTTTTCTATGCGTCACCCATATGTTACTATTTTTGTCGCATTTATCACTCTGATTTTTAGCTAAAAAAAATGTATATCATGTTTTTTTTCATTTACATATTATATAACATTTACATACCATATTGTAACTTATGGAAAGAATTACGCACAACGAATCTGGATAAAATGACTTCATTTTCTCTCATATGAGCTAAAATATTACGATTCTCATGTAGGTTAATGGAGCTTAATCAACCTTTAAAAAAAAAGTTTTCATCATTCTAAGTTTTAATGAAAATGATGCAAATCTTATTTTCAACCAAACTTTTCTACTTTAGTTCATAAATATACGTACTTCTTTTTTATGTAACATTAAATGCTAATTTTTTTTTTCATACATTCAGTACGCAATGTTTTTGCAGGTATATTTTAAAGAGAAAACTGCTATACTATTTAAAAGTTTTTAAAAATCATAAAACTTATTTAAAAAATAATAATGAAAAAAAAAAAGAAAAAAACGTCGTAACTTAAAGGGTTAAACAAAAAATAAAAATATAGAGACAAGTTATTTTATAATGCACATAAAAATGTAAGCATTACTTAAATATATTTAAAGTTAAACTTATTTCAACAATTTTAATTTAAAAAATTTAAAGTATTTAAATAATCAAGAAAAAAACACCCTTTATAATTTATATATATTTAATTACAATTTATATATAAAGAATACTATAATAGGTTTAAAAATTACAGTATACAAATAAGATTAGATTATAATATAAAGTACGGTATAAGGATAGAAAAACTTGGCAACGAATAAAACTTGCATAATTTTGTGTGGAATTGAACTAGTTTTTTTCTTTAGCTGGCTTGCATACAAAGTATTTTACAATGCAACGTTGTTGAAGATCTATTAATCTTGTTACAAGCTAACTTTATTACCATATACTATAATTGTGTGGTAAGAAATATAAAATGGACACAGTTTATTTGTGCATTTTGATTTTACTCTAGACTTAACGTAGAGAATAAAGATTTTTATAACGTTATACGTCAGTTAAGTTTAGTTTTTTTCATCTTTTTTTTTAATGTGAACCGCTATGAAAATAAATGATTTATGATTAGTAAACTTCTGACAGCAAGATTATCGTGAGAGGAGGACTACACTCGTGGGTTTTAAATATTTTATGGCATAAATAAAACTTTGTTTTTTTTAAATTCTGTTACACATTTTAAGGTAACTTAAATCATAAAGCATTAGGTACTTCAAGCATAAATTTAAATAACAATAAATGAGATTTTAAATTATTCTATAATCATTTTAAAAATAGTTTCCATATTATATTTAAGTGTAATATCACAAATATTTGAATTGTTGCCATTATATATTCTGCCATATTATTCTATATAATCTCAACGTGAAATTATCCAAGTCTAACGTTTTTTTTAATATTGTAACAAAGAAACTTTTTTTTTTTTTTTTTTTTTTTTTTTTTTTTTTTACAATTTTAATGTTTGAACACAGTATATAACTCCTTATTATAACAGTAAATCAAAAACATACTTTCGTAACTAAAGAAAAGATTTTTTTCTGAATCAGACGTATAGGTCAATTTCTTTGGGTCAATGCTTTTAAATGAACTTGATCTCTCTCTCTCTCTCTCTCTCTCTCTCTCTCTCTCTCTCTCTCTCTCTCTCTCTCTCTCTCTCTCTCTCTCTCGTCATACTCTCTACACAAGTTGAACTTTATTTTCTATTTTATAAAAACAAAATGTTTTTGTTTCATTCAGCAGCGGCAAAAACACAAAAAAGCCTCACTGTTTGTTGCAGTATTCTTTTATTTTTCAGTCTAGCATTTCATTGTTACAAAATATGAAGGTAAACACGGCTATATAATGGGGAAAAAAAGTTTTGTATTGTTGTGATATATACTTTACTTTTCATTATTCTATTAGCATATTAATACAATGCAACTATGTCATGAATTACTGATAACTCTTTCTGTTTAGCTTTTAAAATATATTAATGTATAAAATATTTAGCTTCATTAAAAATATTACTAACATTCAAAGAATACGTTTTGTTATTATTAAATATATTTTAAAGCTTGCAAAGCTTTTTTATTTACTAATTATTACATTTTTAATTAATACTTTAATTTTATTTTGGTTACTTTTTTTGTTTGTATGAAATACTAAATCTATCTCATTGCATTTTATGTTATTTTTAATTAAAGTTATAAATTGAGTGAGCTATATGTGTTTTATATTAGTTACTATATCACTTTTTTTTTACCACAAATATACAAGAAATACATACATACATACATATCATGACGCTATAGTCCCTTTCGGGGTAAGCCAACAACATAGATGGTTTCTAGCCTGACCCAGTGATAGACCTCCACAACTTTCTATCCTGACATATTTCTCTTGCTCCCTTCAGATTCATATCGTGTTTCATACACTTTCTTTTGCATCTCTTACTACGAAATCCAAGTAATATAATAAGAATGTCAGTCTCAACAAAAGCTACTAATAATCCACAGTAATAAAAAAAATGTAGTTAAAAAAATGCGATGTTTTTAATCAGTATGAATAGAGAGCAATAAGTATACTTTAATGCTGTAATTTACGTATTAAACATAAAGTAAGAAGAAAAAAGACCAGTTGCATAAAATGGTTCTGTTAAATGTCAATAACAGCTGAGTCTTATTTTTGTTTATTCCATTGTACATAAATAAGTGCTTCAATACGAACTATCTTCACTGGAGCAGAGTATGTAGGCTTTATTTACCACATTTCAACTGTGAATGTGTGAAATATAATAAAAACAATATATATATATAAATAACAAGAACCATTAATGAGAGCATATTACAGTATCTAGCCTATTTAAAAATCTGTTGCAAAACTGACCTTACGCCAAGAAAAAAAAATGAATTGGTATTATAAAGAATAAAATATTATAATGATAATTTTATTTACATAATAAATATTATGTATATTAAATAAACAAAGGATCTTAAAAACACAGGACCGTACAATGTAGCAAGAAAATTAATTAGTAAATTTGGTATCATTGTAAAATTCATACATAATTTTTCAATGAAAATACCTACAAATTATAATCAAAATAATGCTTTGAGCAAAAGTTTATATATCTAACTTATTGTTTGTATACTGTAGCTGTTTATATTTACAATCCAATTTTGTGAATATTGTATTTTTATACACATCTGCGACACTTAAATAAATATTCTGCTTACATCACAAAAAACAGTTCAATTAAGCAAGCATTACTACAGAAGAATTTTTTTGTTTGCTCTAAGATTAAACTTCAAAATTAAATAAATAAATCCTTGCAAAACTTAAAGATGCGATGCTATACATTGTTTTAATAATCAATTCAGTAGAAAAAAATGAGAGAGAGAGAGAGAGAGAGAGAGAGAGAGAGAGAGAGAGAGAGAGAGAGAGAGAGAGAGAGAGAGAGAGAGAGAGAGAGAGAGAGAGAGAGAGAGAGAGAGAGAGAGAGAGAGAGAGAGAGAGAGAGAGTTAAAAATGTTTAAATTGATTTTCGCAGACAAAATAAAATCTAATGTAAATCTTAACTCTAAATTTTAATCTTGCGTATAAAAATTGTTCGACAAAAAAAAATGCAGAAAATTCAGCTTTTTAATCGAAAGAGATGGATTGGAATTACTAATTTACTTTTACCTTACAAAGAAATAAATGAAGAATAAAAAAAAAGAAAAAAAAAAAAAGTTTTTTACTTTCACACAAAAAATTGTCAAGCAAACTTTTCTTTTTCACACAAAATTTGAAAGTTGTAAAATCAATACTTTTTAATTAAAATTTTATTACGATTTAAGAAAAAAATATTGAAAATTTGATGTATTCATTCTTGTATTCTTTTGGCAATTTTCTCTAAATTTATAAATATTTTGATAAACGAATTGATTCTTTTTAAAGTTTAGGGATTTTTTTTTCATTAGATTGACTTTTTTTTTTCAATCACTAAATTAAATTTACGATTGTTAGAGTTTGTATTTCTCCTGAGGTATCTTAAAGAATTAAGAAGTCTTACTAATTAGGACAGTAACATTTGACCTTCTAATGCGGCTTTGCTTTAACATCAAAGTATTCACCACCACAGGCACAGGCTACGAGGAAAACTTAACTCAAATGAGACAGAAAATTAAATTTATCTCAATTTAGATATTATATCTCTTTGAAATTGAAACATGCCTTATTTATGTAATTGAAAAGACATCGTTTAAAAATAAAAATGGTTTCCGTCTTGTTCAGATTACTTTTAGGATATTCAATGTCCATTTGTTGAAAGAAAAGAAGAAGAAGAAGAAAAAAAAAAAAAGGAATGAATGAATGAATGAATGAATGAATGAATGAATGAATGAATGAATGAATGAATGAATGAATGAATGAATGAATGAATGAATGAATGAATGAATGAATGAATGAATGAATGAATGAATGAATGAATGAATGAATGAATGAATGAATGAATGAATGAATGAATGAATGAATGAATGAATGAATGAATGAATGAATGAATGAATGAATGAATGAATGAATGAATGAATGAATGAATGAATGAATGAATGAATGAATGAATGAATGAATGAATGAATGAATGAATGAATGAATGAATGAATGAATGAATGAATGAATGAATGAATGAATGAATGAATGAATGAATGAATGAATGAATGAATGAATGAATGAATGAATGAATGAATGAATGAATGAATGAATGAATGAATGAATGAATGAATGAATGAATGAATGAATGAATGAATGAATGAATGAATGAATGAATGAATGAATGAATGAATGAATGAATGAATGAATGAATGAATGAATGAATGAATGAATGAATGAATGAATGAATGAATGAATGAATGAATGAATGAATGAATGAATGAATGAATGAATGAATGAATGAATGAATGAATGAATGAATGAATGAATGAATGAATGAATGAATGAATGAATGAATGAATGAATGAATGAAATATTTATCACAGTTAGATACTTTTCAATATTTAAAACAAAAATTCTATAAAATTTTATACTTACATTAAGTTTTAAAACAGGCTTATTTTCATCTATAAAATAAAGATACCAAACTTCTTACCCTTACTTTTAAAATACAAAACAAATAAATAATAAAACCAAGAGGTAGCATGTTTAAAATTAACTCACAATTTTATTTTTAATTCAAACTGATGTCATATCACTTCAAATGCCAAGTTACCTGTATTATAATTTCATATGTATCCTGCGTACGTAGGCAACTTGCGTATCATATGTACCCTAATGGTTGCATACTCTGCAGGATAGAAACCAATTTTAAGTTGAGCCAACCACAAAAAGGCTAATCAAAGTTTGCTATACCAACTTCTCTTTGCAGAACATTTGATTAGGTATTTTCAATCGTTAAATTTATATCTGAATAAAATTATATTTATTTAATTATTTACCATAATGTATTTTATTTATTTATTCATCCATTAGATCCTACTTAGTCTATCAACGTAAAAACCATTTTAGTGGCGTAAATATTTTGTATAATGTGGTGCTAGAATGAAGTTTATATGCTGATTGTTATTATTATCTTATTATTATTATCATTATCGATAAAATAGGATCTTATGAGAGAAAAAAAGTGGATTTTTAAAAATTGTCAAAAAAAAGGTGGTTTTAAAAATTTTGACTGTTGCATTTTGCATGTGGCTACAACATAATGTGAAAAAACAAACTATTCTCGTAACTTGTCGCGAGGGCTTCAACGAAATGAACTTTCCTTAACAAACATTGCAAGATACAAATTTTAAACATTTAATTCAATATTTTGTAATTTACTATGTTCTCTGCAATAAAAAGCACCCATTTTATAACAAAGCAAGAGTATATTTATTATTTTTCCTTCTTTTTATACTGTAAGTACAAGATTAAAAACATTATACTGATCTTCTCTGCAAAACAAAGAAATTTTAGTAAGAAAAAAAAGTAAACATTTGCTAGGAAAAGTTGTGCTTTGAAAGAAGTTGTCCGCACATACAAAAAATATACGAGACAAGCAATTGAAAAAACTAAAGCTGCGAAACTTTTTTTTTTAATTTTTTTTCTTTTCTTTTCTTTAATTTTAATTCTCTTCTATACAACTGTGAAAAAAAAATGAAATAAAAAAACATTATATATATATATATATATAGTTGCTTTATAAAGTTTAAAGCACAAAAATTTTGTACTCAACAAAAATAGGTCTGAATTATGATTGTCAAAATTTTTATCCTAATCCAAAAATAATGATACATAATAACAAAAGATGTTTAGTGCTAATGATAACGAATGAGGGGCAAGAACGTAAAAATATTTGCTCTGTCATTCATAAAAACCGGCACAATAAGCTTCTTTTTACATTAAGCTTAAAAAAAAGCACTGGCGATTTTTTTTTTAATCTTTTTATATTTTATTTTTTTCACTTTTAAAATTTCCTGGAAAAAATAAAAAAGAGTGATTTAATTTTTTATATGTAATCACCATCATTTTTGTTATCTAACATCAATAATAGATTCTAAAAATAGAGTACATTATATATTTTATATAAAATCATAATATTATTCTTACTTTACAAAGGCGATGCTGTTGTTTGAACGTTGCATGCTTCATACCAAAAATCTAAACTAATGTAAGTATTTCAATATTCTTTAAAAAAAATTGTATAATTTACAACATTGTCATTAGGATATAAAAACAAATAAGTTAAGACTATCTTTTTGTATATTTTTTACATAACTTTCCTTGTGTTTCTCCCCTTAAAAAAAGTTATTTCCTTAAGAAATCACCTACCACTAAAAGTTTCTTAGTTTACAAAGAAGATTTATTTCACGTCTGTTTTGTCATTTACTACGCTATACAATATTATAAAACAAACTTTTTTATGCATAAATTTTTTTAGAACATTATATATAACTTAGATTTGGTATATTATACCATTAAATTTATCATAATACAAATGCATTATATTATATATTAAAAAAAAAAGTACTATTATATAAGTTTATAGTTTATTTTATATTTAAAGGAAATAGTATCTTAAATAATAAAATAGATTTTCACTTAATTATAAAATTTAATGGTCTGGAAATTTTATTGAGAATTAGAATGAAAATTCTACATTTTTCCTCGTTTTTTTGTGTTAGAATTTAAATTGCATTTCTCGACCTTTTTTTTTTTTTTTTTTTTTTTTCAGCCATTTTTTTTTCTTTCTGAAGAGTGACTTAAAAAGAGGGACAACAAAAACGAACAACTCACTCAGTACTTTGTGCTCGCATAAACTCTCATTATAGCGTTTATTTATTGTGCTCTGTTAACCCCATGACACCCAGCTCTCACTCTTTCTAATGTCCGCACGAAATAACACTTAAAAAAATACATACGAAAAAATGTTGAATTGTCAAACTGTAGTATAAAATAACTCAATCTCGAAAAAAGAAGAGAGAGAGAGAGAGATAAAAATAAACTGGTGTAAAATAACTCACATTTTTTTTTATAATACTCTTTAAATTTTAAATTCAAAATACTTATACTATATGAGAAGAGATGCTTTTTGCACATATACAAAAGAAAGAAAAGTGTGAATTTAAAGTTATAAAGTGACATTTTTTTGTTCACCAAACTTGTGTAATGAATAAGAGAAAAAGAGTTTTTAGAATATAATTTTTTTGAAGTATCTTTTGTTGGTGAGTGGTTTAACTTTATATAATTAGAGTTAAAATCGTTGGCCACGTTTTACTGCAGAGCATGAGATAGAGAGAGAGAGAGAGAGAGAGAGAGAGAGCCTGACCACTCACTCGTACAATTCAATTTCTGACACAGACCTAACTTTTATATAACTCAATTTTTGACTTCCGCTTTTCATTTATTTATCCATCAAACGTTCATACGCTTCGTATGCTGCATCATCTTATTATAAGTTGTAACTATACAGATGTGTACCTACCTACTCTTCTACTCTCTATTACAGATTTTAAAGCATGTATGTGACGCAAAGTAACATATTTGTTTATAAAATATATATATTATTTATCTAACTAAACACTTTAAAATAGGAAGTCAAGTGATTTTTTTTCTTCGTTAATTTCATTTGAGGTTTGTTTCTTTGTACGTAACTCAATTTATTGCAAAGATAAAATTGGAGTAACAAATTTAATTATCTTTAAAATAAATAATAATTTTGTTAGCATTATAATAAAAGCAAAGAATTACTTTAAAAAAATATAATTAGACATTATATATCGTAATACATTACTACATAATCTTAAAGGCATAGAAAACTTAAACAACGTGTTCTTTAATAAAAAATGGGATCTACAAATTTGATGATAATTTTTACCAGAATGTAAATGTGGCCCCACAAAAGAGCGTGAAAAAACTGTTAAGTATGCAATTTGCGTGAATATTTCTATTTATGACGTCAGAAACAGGCAAAAAAACAGTATAAAAATGTTGTGCGGGCTGCATAATTTGAAATTTTCTGATCACTGTTACGGTGCTACAGTTGGGTTTTGAGACTAAATAATATTATTTATGTAAGTCCCATCAACTGTTTTGTGATATGAATGCTAATGTTTTCTTGTTGTCTATGCCTTTAAGAACATTAAAAAATATTAAGTAAACTAAAAGTTATGAAAAATTGCATACGAAACTCCAATTACTATGTACTTGTTTTCTAAAGAGTAAATAACTAATGCTAAATAATACTGTTACATAAAAACAATATATAATTTTAAATACAATATTATGTGGGATTATCCTAAGATATTTATAGTTTTAAACTATAGTGTATACAAAATATTTATTATAAAGCTCTTATATAGAGTGAGTTTTAAAATTTATTTAATATTTTATACATGTAGAATAATCTTAATATAATAAACTATACAGAGAAAAATATTACTCAGCGTTCTATTTTATGATTTTTTATATATTTTTATACTGATTCCAATCATATACTCTATATTATACAATACAAAATAAGAAATAGATTTGCAATCTTGCATTATAATAAATTTATCCTGCGGCAATGCAGTCTCTTTCTGTATAAAATAAACACCGATTTCACAAATTTAAATCAAGAAACAATGATTATTTTAGAAAACCACAAATAGATTTTAGTTTTTCATATATTATATAATATATATATATATATGAAATATATATATATATATATATATATATATATATATATATATATATATATATATATATATATATATATATATATATATATATATATATAATATATAATATATATTTATATATATACACACATATATATCAGTTTGCTCTTTTTAAAATGCCATAGCTGTTGTTAAAGTTTTCTATTTTCCTTCATTAAAACATAAAAATAAATGCATTATAAATTTATGATAACGTAATTTAAACTACATTAGTTTACTAAAAGCATAAGTTAATTGAATAACAATAATAATAAATAGTTAATATTAGAAGCCATGAAACGTATACTATACACCAACTTAAATTGTTCTGTGACATTTTCAACATTAATTTGTCAGAATTTATATAATTTTTAGACAGACTTAAATAGACATGAATGAATAAAAGAATGAACAAGTTCATTCATTAAAGCTTGTAATATGCAATTGATACATCTAGTTATCATATTAAATTACCACAATTCTATTAATATATTGTTTATAACCTAAACAATGCAAATAAATTAAATTAATTAATCGTCTTATTCATCCAAGATATATTTTTGAAAATTATGTAGCAAATTGTTGGCTTTGTATTGAATTATAATAGATTTATTATTTACGCAATTTTATTTAATTAAATTTATTTTAAATAGAGCATAGTATGCTATATTGTGGCAGCATAAATTACCTAAATTCTTATTTTAGTCATTTTTCTTGTTTCATAACTTCTGTGTAATAATTTTATAAGTCTGTGCTTGAAACAATACAGCAAAATAATTTTTATACATTTTCAAACTTAAAATGAAAATTTTCTACAGCTCACATAATAAAATAGTAAATAATAATAGTAAGTAAAAGCTTTTTAGGTCTGACAAGTAAGAGCAAAGACAAAAAACATTTGGTACAGTACATCATACATCTAAAACTACTGCAGCATAGCTTCTTAATGGACCTAGACATTTAGCCATATGTTTGTGGTCTGGAGCTAAAATGTGGTTACTAAAACTTATTTACCACTGGGATTGTAAACAAGTCAAGGTCTTTCTGTCACACATTCGTGAAATTTTACAAAACTTTGATAAAATATTGATTAAAAAAAAGTTATGAATCAATAAAAAAAATATTAATAGCAATAAAATTAAATGGTTTTCCTCGGAAAATAGCACAAATTGTTTTACTAAATAAGAAAAATGTTAAATGCAATGTATTGCAGCACAAAAATATTTTAACACTTAATAATAATAATAAAATGGTTTTTATTAAGAGGCCACAAAAGGAACAATTATTTAAACAATGTTATTATTACGTGTAACTGATTAAATTATTAATTATCTCATTTTTTTAAATTTAAAAAATAAATGCTGCTAATTATTGTTAATAATTATCCGTACGTATTCACAAATTATGTAATATATATTCACTTTTTGAAGTCAAAAAAATAATAACAACATTGTTGTTTTGTAAGTTTTAACACACCTGTTTTCTTGTAAGAAAAGTTGAAAGCATTTTCTCTACAGCCTTCAATTTCCGTGGTCAAAGCAAAAAGTGATTTTATATAAATTTGAATAACTTTTTTTTGCCTTCCTGGCAGGACGTTACTATATTTCCTTGTGGCTAGACATTGTATTTTACTACAGGGTTATAAGGAAAGCAAAATCGAACCCATGCAATCTCAGTGAATATGTATGAAAAGTAACGGCAAGTAGAAAATGTAAAACTTACAGATGTAGAATATTATGGAAAGTCAATTTCACGGTCAGCTAAATGTAAATTTATAATAAATTGGGACTGACATTTTAAATTTTGATATAATTTGTTATTATGTAAATATACAAACGAACAGTTCATATTCATAGTTTAACTAAATTATTTACGTGTTACTCTTTGTAAATTAAAATAATAATAATAATAATATTATTATTATCACAAAATTTCTATTTCTCTTCATTAAGATTGTTGGTACGCCTTTTTGACTGTAATTAAAAAAATAATGACTTAATCTTTTTAAATGTAATAGCGCATTGTCAAAGGCAAAAAAAAACTGGGTTTAAAAACAAGCCTATTATATCTTACGGTATATAAAATCTCCAGTTTATTATAAGGATTGTAAGATTTAGATTATTTAACTTATATATATATATATATATATATATATATATATATATATATATATATATATATATATATATATATATATATATATATATATATATATATATATATATAAATGGCAACTAAAAGTTCAAGACTGTTTTAAAACTCAAAAGAAAAAGAAAAATGATAAATAACAAATTAAGTTTGTTAGTTGTTGTTGACATTTTACCTGTAGTTAAATAGTCACAATAAAAGTTATGATATCATGAATGACAGCTTAGAGTTCACGAATATTTAAAATCTCATATGCATACGTATAATAATATAAAGTGTAAATATTGATTAGCTATCTTTTGAGCTGGGTTAAGCACATGTAAAACGACTACCCTACTCACTCACTCACTGTACAGAGAGAGACCTGCGTGCTTGTGTTATTTGACTTTGACCTAACATATCACATTCGAGTGTCAATTTTGTACACTTACACCTCTATGTACTAAATACCACTACAATTACACACACTTGGAAGTGTGTAACAACGTAATTTAATATAGTTAAGTATTGATAATGTTTTGTTTATTATTTCAATCAGTGGACTAATTTTTAAAACATTAAAGGAATAGACCAGAAAAAAATATAAGCATTTATATCACAAAACACTTGATGGGGCTTACATAAATAACTTTAGTTTATCTAAAAAACCAACCGTAGCAGTGATCAGAAAATATCGATTTATGCAACCGGCACAACAATTTTTACTAATTTTCTGACGTCATCATGAATAGTTACACAAATTGCATACTTTACAGTATTTTCACGCTCTCTCGTGGGACTACATTAACATTCTGGTAAAAATTATCATCAGTTTTGAAGATCCCATTTTGTGTTTATTCATTAAAAAGTACATGTTGTTTTATGTGGTCTATGGCTTTAAACATTTTAGTGTTGATAATGTTTCAAGTTTTAAATGGCATGAGATATTCTCAGATGGTATAGAAAATGAAAATACATGTATACTGCCTTCTCATTAAATTTGATATACTACATAATTTTTTTTATGTAACCTTACAAATATAGACTTGATGTATGTTTAATTTAAATTCTCAAAAAACTGTTTTATTGGCATATTATGTATTGTTTTAAAACAAATTTTAATAAAAATTGCATAACAAAAAGTGTAGCTTGCATATTTTCATAGTGCTTTGAATTTTCAAAATTATTGTTACATGTGTTACTGTAAACTGATTCAAATTATTTTGTTTTAAAATATTTTTCCATGTTATTATTTTATAATTAACTGAAAAAAAATGTAATTTGCGTAAGATTTTGTGTAAAATTTACAGAAAATAATAATTTTGTTCAAATCTAATTATATACATTATTATTATTATTTATATATTTGTTATTGTTATTATTACGTTTTATGCTGTACTTTTTAACTTATTTCTCCAGCAAAATTTTTTTTAAATAGAAAAGTGATGATTCCTATATCATTAAAACTATTATTAAATTTAACGAGCTATATAAGGATATTTTAATACCATGTTAGATTGACTTTACAGTCTTCTTGTTTTATAAGTCACCATGTAAGCCATCCCAATGATATTAACTTTTGCAGCTTCGTATATAGCATGCCAAGTTTCAACATTGTGGTCAGATATTCATTATCTAAAATAATCACTAACACAAACTTGTATCTTATCTGATTACATGACCTAATAATACGTCATGAAGGAAGAGAAAATGGAACTTCATAGTTTCAATAATAAGTGACTCATTAAAATCACAAGCTTTTAATTTTATTATAGAACCGTATCATACGTATACGTACTTGTACTTACGTTAGTTGAGCAAAGTTGCTATCTTTGTACGGTATAGTAACTACAGTGATCATAAAATGACATGTCTCCTTTATTTATGTCAAAAATAGAAGAGTTTAAGCTCGTTCTATAAAATACACACAAATATTGAGCCAGTTTCGAAAATGTTCCTTTGTTAAAACAGCTGTTTATGACGTCGTTACCTGTTTACTACGTTTATACTTATGGTCGATCATTGTTATTTCTTCTTTTAGAACTTTGAACTTGATAAAAATAAAAAAAACTTACAAAAAAAAAAATTTCCATATGAAACATGCGACTCACTTTTATCCGCTCAAAAAACAAGATCAACCAATGAATGTGTCTTATTTTGTTGGTCAGCCAATCACTGTTATTGAGATTCACTTTACTTTACAGAACAAGCTTTAATGATAATGTGTTTAGGTTAGTTATTTTAAAAACAAAAACAAACAAAAATTCTACAAATTAGTTAGCATATTTTTTTTTTTAATAAAAATGGAATCTTTAAAATATGTATATATAATGAAATAATAATAATAACAATAAAGTAAATATACCTTTGATATTATATTTAATTTTCATTCCAATATTTTCTTCATTTCTTTAACATTAAACAAGAATTACACAACTTATCTCAGGTTATGAAGTTTTAATTTTAAAAGAGATTTTATATACATTAATAATAATATATTTTCTTTCCTACGTAATAAAATTTCTCCTCGTTATTCATGTAAGTAAGAGAATGTATTGTAAACATGCATCTTTCATATTAGTAACTAAAGTTCAAGTTACATTCTCATGCAAAGTCAATGTATATTATTAAGTATTAAAATATTATTATTACTCGTACAACATATTATTTCTATAATCTTAAATAATTATCTTTTATTAATTAATAAGAACATGAGTATTTTAGTTGTATACATATATTTCATAGCTATATACAATATCACTGCTAACATATTTAAATTTTAAGTTCTTTAGGAATTTGGATACAATTTGGCAGTGATACAGATAGGCAGGAAAAGCATTAATTTAAGAATTTGATACATGTTAGTAATACAAAAAAAAATATAGAGTGGTTTCATTCATGTTAAAGTCGACTTTATAAGTGAGTACTAACTAACATTGGCTGGTATAGAAAAATGGCACATTTTGCCACTTTAAAAATACTTCGCAATTTTTTTTGAGAGCATTGATGCTGTTAACAGGTTGAATTAGTGTACCTCAAGTATGCAAGAAAAATAATAATGACCAAAAAATAGCTTATTTTCCAAAGAAAATAGCCAAAAACTACCTTTGTCCTATGCTGAGCAATGTTATTCATTGCTCAAGAAGAGCATCGAAAAGCACTCATGCGTACACCCCCTATACCCCCTGTTTCCCTCTTTTTCAATCAAAATTTCATATTGAATTTCAATTTACTTGCCATATTTTATTGTATGGATAAAAAAAATCAGCATTTTATAAATGTTTGAGCTATTATGATTAAATTGAAGAAATAAAACACAATAATACAATCTTAAATAATAATAAAAATTGTACTTTTGTAGCTATTCTCAAGATGAACTTCTATCATATTTTTACGACTTATTGCAGCATTTCTGAGATGTATTATTTTTATATTTCTTTTGTCCCAAATGCACTCTTGCAAGTATCATTGTATACATAAATTTTATGATGAATCATATTTTTTTTCATATTTTATGTGAAGCATTATCAACGCTAAAACTACTTTTTATATCATTATAGAGTGAAAATACCAAAGAAATAGCCAATATTTCTATACAATTTTATAACAGTCATGACGACGTCATATAACACTGAAAAAAGTATAAATTTTATGCTCATCCTCTATCTCTCTTTATGTTACATAGTAATATAATAAAATATAGCATGATTAAAGCATAAAATATTTATATGGGTTTTCATACAGGTATCAAAAATTATTTCTGTTACAGTAACTTGCGAACTTTCAGGAAAATGTTCTTGATAAGAATTTTAATAATAATAATAAAAAAACTGTTATAATTATTTGGCTTTTGTATAATTTTAATACTGGTTTTTGCTACGTGCATTAGTACATTAGTGGATTAAAAGTGTACCATTCAAAGTTGTATAGCAGGAAGAACTAGGTCGTAGCATTAATTTTAAAATGTACAATAATGGGGAAAAATTATGTTGAATATGAATTTGATCTTGAATCGTGGTGTATAAATACGAGTGTTATTTCATATTTTAGCACTGAATTAAGTGTGATTTTTTCTCATAAGAGTAACATTGAAAACTTAATGCAAGTTTTTGAATGGTATAAAATATAAAACTACGATCATGTGTACTTGACTTTTTTGATCTTAAGACATTTTAAGTCACTTTACATAGAATTTTTATAACCTACAATAAGTATTAAAGTTTTCATTCTTGCAAGTGAATTTTTATACGGCTTGCATTGCAGTTCATCATACCAAGATTTTACATAAAAAAAGTTTATGTGAACAATTTTATTTGTATCTACAAGTTTAGTGCGAAACTGTTGTAATCTAATTACGACTACGAGTGTGTGTTCACATGAAGTCATATTTTCATTGGTCAAGAAATTAAAAAGTACAACATGAAAATCTGATGAATTTTTTTTAATACAAAATTTACTTAGAATCAAATTTTTGGAAGATTGATAATATGCTCCGAGTGAACTGGATTTTAACGATTTTATTAGAACATTAGACGAGTTATAAAAAAATGCTAAATTTTACAGTAAAAATTTTACAATATACATAGGAAATTTCACAATACATAGAATATGAAAACATGATTTATCTAATATGCTAGTTATACTTTAACATTATAATATGGTTAGTTACGTAACTTTATAAAAGTTCAACTTCTTTCATAACACGCAGGATTACACAAAAGTTATTTCCAACCTTTTTAATGATCATCTATTATAATAATAATAACAAAAAATTATGATTATGAAAAGGTTTTATGATGCCTAATCTTTATTGTTAATAATAATAATAAAATTTGTAAATTTTATTACTTAATATAATTAAGAAATGTAATTAAGTGTGTTTGAGATGAAAATAAAACGTATATAAAGAATGTATATTTCTTTTTTCCTCTCTTTTAATTTACATAAATTTACATCGAAGGGGTCAAGAAATTTAATGCTACCTGTTAAATAATATAAAGTTTAGAGATTTTAAATAACAACCCGGCGGCAAGCTAGAAAATTAGATTTTCTTTAGTATAATAAAATAACAAAGTTACACTCACTGTTAGCTTTTCTAAAACCTTGGATGTCATTCTGTTGTTGTTTTTACGATATACAGTTAGGGTTACGTGAGAACGTGTTTCAAAATGCAGTTAGGGGAGAAAAAAAGATGTTTACGTTTACTTTGTAATAACGTTAATTTTATCTTCACGTTGACAAATTATTAACACAATATTTTTCTGTGTTCATTATTATTACTTTTACATTTTGCTATAAAAATAAAAGTTAATTACCATTAGTGTACTCATGGAGTATGATTTAACTTGTATTATATTTAACATGATTATTTAACACTATCAGTTAATGCTATTTATCAGCTGATAAATGTTATAAAGGAACAAAAAAAAATGACATTTTGCTCAAGAAATACTATATTTATATATATAATATATATTTATTTATATATATAATAAGGCTATTAATTTATAAAACAATAATTTTTCTCTCTTAGCTTATGGCTCTGACATTGTTATCATAGGTTAATGATTATATGAAATTTAAAATGAAAACCTAAAGAAACAACCTTTGAATACTGAAAAGTAAAGTTTAAAAATAACCTTGCAAATATTTTGATTTTGTTTTGTTTTAAAATAAAATAAAGGATACTTTTATTCTCCATTTATGGTTAGAATTTGGTCACGTAATTTTAAATAATTTTAACCTTAAAAATGAGAAACAGATGCGTTACATTTGAATAAAAATAAAAAAAAATAAAAACTATTTTATTTTAATGTAATTCGTTTGCTTGTACGTACATACAGTATTATACTAACCAGATGGTACGTATTACAGAATTTTACTTTTAACTTTTAACATTACATAATTATTATACTTTGAATTTTTATTTTATTAAAACAGTTTCTATAAATTATAAGAAAAAGAATAAAATGTTAAGTACAATTTTTTTCATTCCATTCATTCCAGTGATGACTTTTCTTCTTCCTATTATTATTTTTTACATTCATGGTGTTAATTAAAGCAATAAAACAATCTGCAAATTTCCCACTTTCAATGAGCTCCTTTTAATCTTACGTGAGTGATTGCAGATGTTACACTGACAGCAGAACTTTAATTTTTCAATTATTTTCTTGTCATTTAAATGGTAGTCAATTATAGCAATTTGTATATTTCATTGTCACCAAATTAAATTTATATATATATATATATATATATATATATATATATATATATATATATATATATATAGTACATTATGTAGTGCACATATTTTGGAGTTATTTCTTGTTACAATTAAATCGATCAAAAGCAAAGGAAAAGGAAAAAAGATATTGGTAAAATGAAATTAGTTCTAGTGGCCGCACAATTTCAGCAATTTGTTGTTTTATATAGATGACGCTATTTTTCTATATATATAATACAGTATAGCCTTTTGTTATAGAGCAACGAACAGGAAAAAAATATTGGAGAATTTTTTTTCTATGTGATTGATATCAATTATCCAATAAACTACACTCTATACCAACTGCTACGTATAGTGTCTGTTGTTCTCTCTCTCTCTCTCACACACACACACACACACACACACACACACACACACACACACACACACACACACACACACACACACACACACACACACACACACACACACACACACACACACACACACACACACACACACACACACACACACACACACACACACACACACACTCACACTCACACTCACACTCACACTCACACTCACACTCACACTCACACTCACACTCACACTCACACTCACACTCACACTCACACTCACACTCACACTCACACTCACACTCACACTCACACTCACACTCACACTCAGACACACCACACACACACACACTCTTACCACCCGCAAAATTATCATTGCAAAATAAAATCATAAAGTTTAATTGTATTTTCTTCCTTATACTTTTAGGAAATTAAAAGTTTATAATATAACATTCTATAAAAATAAACCCTCGAAGCAATATTTACAAACAATTTCCTTTCAGTTTTCTTACAATTTGTGTTAAGAACATATTTACACAAATTCGTATTACGTAACATATTTTTTTTATTCAACTATTCAATTTATATACACCGTCTTCAGATAGAATTAATATGGTTTGTGTGTATCAATACTTATGTCAACGTTTTTCATAATCATTTTGTGTATAATATATTAATAATAATAATAAAAATATCATTAAACATTGCGTTACCTGTAATCTGCAAATGTATCACAGTAAAAATTATTCATTAAAAATATTAAAAGGTCACTTAATATAAGAGAATATAAATATTATTTTTTTATGTACAATGTGATTTTTATATATTTACGAATACTTAATATGACTGAATGATTTCATAAATATAATTAATATTATACAAATGCTAAATTTTCTATATATCTTCATACTTTACAGCCAGCTCTAGTTTTAGTTTTGACTTTTTGTTACTTTACCCGCATTTCTACTGGGTGTTACATTTAGTGTGTGACGTTGTTCTTTTTTTTTTTTTTTTTTTTTTTTTTTTTTTTTTTTTGTAGCTGTTCTAACTTTTTATATTTACTTTTGTGTGAGAGCTAGGCCAAGCAAGGCCACTAAATTTCCCCTGCGCCATCACGAGATATTTTTGTTACCCTCCTGTGAATTATGTTAGCCTTGCCCTCTGTACTTCAAATTTATACTTTTCTCCTGGAATATTTTTACATGTGTGTATATATATTTGAGCTGTCCTAGTTTTATTGAAATAAAGTATAAATATTTGTAACACTAAAGTAGTTTTAAGTATGACTGAGCATGCTTTTTTATATATATTTTTTAAAGCCACACGTAAAGAATGCGCAACACATGAAAAATATTGGCAGAGTAACGTTTTATTACAATATAAATGTCACGCTAAAGTTTTCTACTAATTTGCTGTGCATGCATGTTAAATACAATCAAAACTTTTAATTCCTAAAATGCAATAAAAAAAATTTAAATCGTGAAATCATCTACAAATTTCTAACTTTAAGTAAAGTAATTTATGCTTAAAGGGATTATTGAAAAAAAATATTATATATAATAATAAAAAAACTGACAAATTTTACGTGTGCAAATGAGAATTTTGTATTTTAACACCAATGAAAGAATGAGATCAGGACCTCGTTTTACGCGCCAATTTTTTACTACGTAGTTCCGGAAATGGCGGGAGTAAACTTGTGCCATCTGCCAAGATAATTTTAAATTTACATCACAGTATAGCTCACAGTATATTATAACTACTGTGAATATAGCTTGATTCACATGTAAATTTAAAATAATCTTCGCAGACGGCGCGAGTTTACTCCTACTTTTTTACTATTACGTGATTTCCACTTCCGGTAGTTTTAAGGTACAAAGAAGCGGTCTAGATACATAAATAAACAATGACACTGCAGAACTCTATTGTAAAAGAATTTGCGTGTTTTATTTTTAAAAGTTGTTCCTGTTAGTGATGACGGATTGTCATTATTTCATTCTTAAATATGCGTGCATTGTGACATAGATCAAAACCTTAAAAAATGCTACTTTATTATTAAAGTCTAAAATTATGAGATTGAAAATTATCATAACAAAATCTTGGTGTAGGATTTAGTACGCTGTCTGATCAGTACATGATTGTCGGAGAAAGAAAAAAAAAATCATAAATCCCACAAATCCATCACTTTGTTAAAGCAACCTCACTTTACATATTCATGTCTTGGACTTGACAAGTATGCAGTACCGTTCACTCTCTACTTCATGTGTGAGTTAGATGAAACGACGCGTAATGTAACCCAAATATTTGAATAAGATCGAGAGTAAACATATTTGACCTTGCAAAAATTTCAATAACCTTGAATATAAAAATCATTCAGTACCACGAACATATTTCTCAATATTACTTTTATGTCATTTCAAGACGACATGAGATTCATAATATGCATATGCATATACACACACACATCATATATGTATATATAATAAAGATCATATAAAAATATTCTCTATATATGAAAACGATAAGAAAAATTTGCTTTCCATTCATAATATTTTACATGCAATAAATTTCTATATATCTTTATTATTCCTTCATGTAAACTTACACAGATTACAATGATATATTTTTATATATGTGTGTGTTAAACATAAGATGAAAACTTATATTCTTTTTTTTTTCTTATAGTGTATAAAAAAAATTGGTGACCTCAATATACAATAAATCTTACAATATCTTTTTAATGTTCTATCCATGTATCATAAAGTATCAAAATCAATATATATTTTTAAAATATTGTTTCCTTATTCGTATGTGTATACGCACAAAATTTAAGTTCAACAAATTATTGTAAAATATGTAGCGTTAGGTTACTGATAGTGATATATATATAATATATATATATATATATATATAATATATACATATATATATATATATATATATATATATATATATATATATATATATATATATATATATATATATATATATATATATATATATATATATATATATAAGGAGCCTGTACTATAGTGTACAGATTTGACGTGTGACTTTGCTTCTCAGAGCATGCTTTATCATAGACCATAGTATACATTAGATGTGCTCTGCTAGTTCTCTGTGCTTAAAGTCCTTTGCAAGTTTGTCACAAGTATAAAACTGTAGAGGAGACCTTGTCAGAGGTCTAATTGTATCTCCGGCTGGTCCTGACTCTAATTCAGGTGGCCCACGCATAACCAGTAATCTCTCTCACGACGTTTCATATCATTCATTTCAATTCAATTACAAGTAGTTGGGTATATAGAATGTTGTGAGGCATAGAACTTATTTACATAAATTTTGTTTGTAGCAAAATTGATATGAAACAGAACATTTTAACATTGGAGAAGAAGTGGATAAAAAATTAAGATGTAATAAAAAAATACGCTCTACAAAAAATAAAGCTAAAATATAAATAAAATTAAAGACACATTTTTAATGCAACTATTTTATATATCTGTGAGGACAAAGATAAATTTATAATCATTAATCATTATTTCAAACAATTTAATTTTTTATATAATATTAATTAAATGATTTGTAAATGTCAGTAATTATTAAGAAAAATTGCTGAATTCGTAACCACTAATCAATTATTTTTTTTAATATAAAATGCTCACGAAGCGAATAAAATTAATAATGTTTCAAGAGTAATTGTAGTTAGTTATATAATATATAGAAGGGGAGGCTTAAACTGTTTCTTTTTCTGATACAATTTCTATCGTGTAACGCAGTAAGTTTTATAAGTAAAACCTTTTTTGTTTTCTTACTTACACAAAAGTAATAAAGACTTTAGCAGCTTATTTTGATCAGTAAACTGTAAAGAACTTCATATTTAACCATGAAAATGTGTAATAAAAAAGTTAGCTTTTCTAACGATTATAATTTACCTCAAAATAATTTTATAAGATGTTTAAAAATATTTAAACAATATTTTAAGCTTCCTAAAGTCTATAATTTCACGTACACAATAGTTGTTACATTACTGAAAGTTCTACCACAAGTATTTATAAAATCGATGAAATATTGTTTAATATTTTAATACTTAAACATTTTGCAAAATCATGTAAACAAACACAAAAATCTTAAAAAAAATATATATATATATATATATATAAAACATTTTAAGTATTTAAATTCCTTCACGCACATACACCCAAAAAATTTGCATACTCGTTAACAACTAAACAAAAGCCGCCAATAACAAAGAAGTGGTATAAAATTATACAGAATTAAAATTTTCTCTTGTGTTTTTATATAAAATAATTCTATTTCCTTTTAAAAATATATAAAAATCAGTGTTATATATATAGTAAGAAAAAATAAAATAGAATGACTTTTATATATATTTAATAATAAAAAAGTACATCATTTAAAGTGCTTTTTATGGTTACAAGAATATAAAATTATACCTTAATTTGATTGTACAAAGATATTTGTTTTTACAACAAAACACCATTAAAGAAATAAAAATAAAAAAAATAAGAGGGAAGGAACAAATATAGTAGAAAAACTTTACAATCGAATGATAATCTTTTTTTAAATAATAAAAAAGTTAAAGTCATAAAGTGAAATGTAAGAATAATAAATATTTATCACCTTTTTATTTAGAGCATATCATATGATGGTAAAAATCTGTGCTTTTTACATATACTTTTTTTTTCTGTATGGTGTGATCATATTCTTCTCTCGTTAATTTTCTATCACTTTTTTTTTATTATTTCTCTTTTCGATGAGATTTTCGTTGTATATATATATAGATTGCGTTCTTGTTTTAATCCTACAGCAAGAGAGAGAGAGAGAGAGAGAGAGATTTCTTCCGCACCAGTGCCTGATACATTGACAACCAGCTGTGATACTTCCCTTACTTTCTCACTCACAAGCAGACATGTTGATTTACCCCAGCTCTATGCAAAGTATGAAGCTATATAGTATTATTTAGAAAAGAAAAGATAGATAAACCCTAATCACTATTTATCATAACTAAAAGTTAATCAAGTAAATCATATTAAGAGTTATATTTATTTAGTATAATTATCCCCTTATAAATACCAAAAATGTTAAAGGAATTAAATTGATTAAGATTACGTGCTTAGAATATATTTTTCAAGTTTAAATTCTACTTTGCTTTGCTAGAGTACTTTTAATAACCTAATGAAGTGTAAATTTCATATATAGTAAATATCTTTTACGAAACACATTTTCCTAATTACGCGTTAAATGAAGTATTGAAGTAGCCAGAATAATTTAAATGACACTTCATTAAAAATATGTAATGTAGCATAAACCTAGAGTACATTTTTTTAATCAGTCATTTAATAAAACTAAATTTATATTCGATTTAACTTCACACGCATCTTGAATTTTATTAAAATAATACTGCACAAGAATACTTTTTTTTAACCAGTCATTTAATTATAATTTATATTCGATGTTTCTTAACTTTAAACGCATATTGCAGGTTATTAAAATAATACTGATCATGATTTTAAATGTTTTTTCTTCTTCTCCTTTCTTGTTTTTGTTTTTTGCTTTTGCTTTTGCTTTTTTTTATTATTTTTTTTTTCACTGGATAAAAATGATTATTAAAAAAACACAAATAAATATACCAAATAAGTTATTAATATTTCCTCCATTTTCGTATCGATTTGCAATTAATATTTTTGTGTGCTATAATATTTAATTGAAATATCCTTTTTTTTTTTTTTTTTTTTCGATGTTCAGTACGTACGTCATCTTGCTTTAAATAAAAAATATATAAAATAAAGACAATCTATTTTAACATTAATTTGAATGATTTAAATTCATTATTATAATATTTATCTTTCGGACTTATACAGAGTAATGTTTGCACGATGAAACCACTTTACTGTATTATGTAGAATAATATATAGAATAGGATAGAAATTAATGTAATATGTGTGTGTATAAAGAGATTAAAAGCAAACGTGTTTCAGCTTAAAATCTACAAGAATTTCTATGTTTAAATGATTTATTACAATAACAAATATTTTATATTATATTATTATACAGATAGAAATGATAAAATAACATTTTCAGAAGGTAAATATAGGATGACCTCTTTTATATTTAATATTATTAATGTAATTGAGGTAAAAATGTTCTCATTTTCAGTGGTATTTTACGTTTACTCACATATTTGTTTTATGTAATTTTTATGTATATGTTTGGATTTGTTTGAAAAATATTTTAAAGAGGAAGTTTAGGGGTTCCAACCAGTGGTTCCAACATGGCTTCTTCAATGTTAAGATAATGAGAAGAACTGTTCATAAACTCACATAATATGATGAGTCAAAGCCCTTACGTAACCCCGCAAAATCGTGATAATCCTGCGAGATATGCAACTCGTCCCGTATCTTTTACGTCATAGTTACAGCTTTACTTTAGAAATTGTTATAGCGGGTTGCATATCTCGCAGGATGAGCGCAAGTTTTTGGGGCTAATGGAAGGATTTTGGGGCATCACATGTGAGTCAATTAACACTTTATCTCATTATCTAACATTGAAAAAGCCATGTTGTAACCTCTGAACTTTTCCTTTAAGAATGATTTTTTTTTCTTTGAAGTTTTGATATTTGCATCAAAATTAAGGTTATAAATAAGCTAGTATTAATAAATTTCCTTTGATAATTTTCTATTCAATACCATTTGAATCAAAAATGTAATGTTTGATGTCCGTCACTGAACTTGGTGTGCATTAGTTCATAGTTTAAAACACTGACGCGTTTTCCCATAAAGATAACATAGTGTGATTGCGGGTTGCCTATACAAATCGTTCTCAAACATTTGGCCAGAGCTGTACCTGTATTTAATGTGTTCTATGATAAGATTTATAAATCAAAAGAAACTAAATAAACAAAATTATTGTACTTTTAGAAAATCTTAAGTAAACTTTGCAATTAAAATATTTAATTAATGATATAAAAAACACTTAAATATAAATTGTCACTTGTAAAATAATAAATGTTATGAAAATTGTGCTGAGCTTGATCGTAATTAATACACGAGAGCTCAAGCTAATGATTTTGAAAATTAAAAGCATCGTTTCAATGAAGTTTAACTAATAACTTCTCTAAATTAAATAAATTGAAAAGATAAAGATGAGACTAATAGATACGACGAGATTGTGTATGTGTGTGTGTGTGTGTGTGTGTGTGTGTGTGTGTGTGTGTGTGTGTGTGTGTGTGTGTGTGTGTGTGTGTGTGTGTGTGTGTGTGTGTGTGTGTGTGTGTGTGTGTGTGTGTGTGAAATGTGCTGGTGCAATGTGTGTGTTTGTGTGTGTGTGTGTGTGAGAGAGAAAGAGAGAGAGAGAGAGAGAGAGAGAGAGAGAGAGAGAGAGAGAGAGAGAGAGAGAGAGAGAGAGAGAGAGAGAGAGAGAGAGAGAGAGAGAGAGAGAGAGAGAGAGAGAGAGAGAGAGAGAGAGAGATATTGGAAGTGGTAGGCACGTATTGGCAATACCAATTATCATTTACAACTATTACAGAACCATCGGCATTACTTGGCATTACTTTGCTTTAAATTTTTGAATGAAATTTAGTATCATTCTGATAAAGAACAGTGTACCCATTAAGTACCTAATTACAAAGCCTTAGAAACTCATTTAGTCTCCAATATTTTATAAATTGATATAATTAAAATATTTACTTCTGGGTTATTTAGATTATTTTTTTCTAATTATATATTTAATTAAAAAAAAGTTGTGAACAGTAAAGATGATACTTTGAGAATTCAAACCCATATTGAAGCACGTAAGTATACGAAACATGAGGTTGGATAAATCAGTGGTGAAGAGCTTCCATGTAAAAGCCATACAGATGTTTCATGACTTATCCAATAACTACACGTTTACCCGTAACATACGTCCAGTGCATTTTATAAATTTTCAAAGTTTAACCCAATTTTACGTCACACTGAATGGACCATCTACTTGTCATGTACATTTTTGTGTCGGATAAGTGTATTTCAAGAGCAGGTTCTATGCATATTTTCATCAGCACTTTTTCAACGAACCTTGAGTCTCCCAATATGACATATGAGATATAAGTACAGATCCTGTACTTTCAAACAAGTACATTACCTTCAGAAAATTATTATTTTATATCTTCACGAATTATTAACAATTATATCATTATTACTCGTTCTTTTCATCACCTAAAAACTGTAATAAATTTTAGAAAGTAACAAATAAAACGTATAGCCTAATTTTTGGAAATTCTTTAACATAATTAAAGTGTGAGTAAATAATATAATAATACATCCAAATAACTTTTTTTTTTTTTTTTTTTTTTAAGTTTTTTAGTTTCAAATAAAAAGTCATTTTCTAACCAAACTTTCAGAAAATCATGCAAAAAAGGTTCCCCAGATTACTGTAAAACCATTTATGAACAAGAATTTAATTAAAAAAAACAAAGAATTTTTTCTTCCAACACTTTAATATTGTCTTTTCAAATTAAGAACATAAGATTTTTTTTTCACAAAGAAGTCTAAATTTAATCAGAATTCTTGAAACAATTCTTGTGGAATGTGAATCTACCTGATAATGCAATTTACTTGCGAGAAAATTCTTACATGTTAACCAAACACGTGTTGGGAATAAATTTACGACGAAAATGAGGGAAAAAAAAGAAAGTAAAAAAAAAAAAATAGGCACATCTTTGAATAAAGTATGTAAAAAGCTTTCAAGAAAAAGAATAAAAATATGTAATTCTTTTCACTATAGAAAAAATTGTTTTTTAAAGATTTTTGTCGTTGTTTGTAAACTGATTTAAAAAAAAAAAAAAAAAAAACATACACACAATATTTTTGTGTTGTGTCGTGACGGTATTTTTATAACACTTAAGGGTTTTTGTTGCAGTGTTGCCAGATTAAAAAAACTTGTATACATACATTTATCTTATTATTATTTTGTTTATATAATATATTTAGCATAAAATGTTGTTTAAATTTTGAAAAATATGTCTATATTTGAATAACAAATCTTAAGCTATGAAAAATATCACTTGTTTAGTTCATAGTTCACATGTTCTCAAGACATAAGTGTTTAATTTATTGTTTAGAGAAAAATGGCAAAAAAGCACGATTTCAAATAAATTTAACTCTTGTACTTCATGTAAAATGAAACGATGACATAATTTTTGTAACTTAATAATTTATCAATAGCGAGTAGTTTTTCCAAACTTTTATGTTTTGAATTTGTTTTATTTACTGACTTTATTCAACATGTTGACTTCATAAATAATGAAAACTTTTACTTTTGTTATAATACGTTATTGGAGAATATTTGAGGTAAAGAGGCATTGTGCTTGCCTTTTATTCATTTTTTTTTCATTGTTACGAGATTTGCATTATATCAAATGATATTATTTTTGTTATATGCAGCTTTGCGATTCAAAACATTATTTATTTTTATTACATGGATTTAAAAGGACAAGGACAAAGTTTAAAACTGCAATGTAGCATCACTTTAAAAAGTCAAAAAAGTCTGAACGGTATTGACTATTGATATCTGTAGGTTGATCGTATTTAGAGATAAGGTAAGAAACTGAAAGTACTTTTGTATATTTAACAATTCTTTGTCGATCGATGAAGAATATCTTTAAATAATATAAGAGATTTGAACAGAGAAAGAGAGAGAGAGAGAGAGAGAGAGAGAGAGAGAGAGAGAGAGAGAGAAAGCCACATACATTTTGACTAGAAAACTAGTTCAATAATTAACGTGTTAAAACAAGTAATTTCAGTATACGTGTATATATATATATATATATATATATATATATATATATATATATATATATATATATATATATATATATATATATATATATATATATATATATATATATATATATATACAAGAAGCAACATAAGTGTTACATTAACTCATGACCCAAAGTCTAAAACTTACATGAAGAGAAGAGAAGAAGTAGAAAGTCTTGAGGTAATTTTAGAGGCGTCTCTAAAGTAATTGAATAATTAAGATTATATTTCATGTAAGTGCACTTCTTGTAATTCATTAAATTCTTCACGGCTTTATGAAATGCCAACTTTTACTCTCGTTTCCTTGATTCTATTACCTTTTTGCTTAAATTAAATTTAATAACTTGTTTTAAACTCTATCCGTATATAATCTATTTTATTTTAAAATATTATTTTTCATACTTATGAAAGTTAATTTTATTTCTGAGAAATTGGTTTAATATATTGACTTCTGATAATAGTGTCGTGAAAAAAGTTTTTTATAAGGTTAAATTTACATTGAACTAAACATTACAAAATCATTAAACTTATAAACATAAATAGCTGGGTTCAATAATTAATTACACCAGTTAACTTTAAGAGTCTCTCTACCTTATTGAGTGCCTGGAGTATCTTCTAAATTAGAAAATTAATTATTAAAATACACAAAAACAAGGGCAAAAACTAAATTACTAAAGCAATATTATAAAGTATAATAATGATAATACTAAAACTTTTGTTTTTTCATGTGTCAGTTCCAACAAATATAAAATCGAAGTAAGACAAAATATTCATGTTAATTGTAGCCAAAAATTACCAAAATTATCGGTTTTTGTATACATATTTGAGCTTACAAACAGTAATATTATCAATATTCCGGATCATTTTTTATACACTTAAACAATAGCGCATTAGTTCAAATTAGCTAACAAAAAAATGACGTGACAAGTTGTACGTAAAGCGTTATAAACCCTATAAATTTTTTAGACTGAATCGTAATCATATCATTAAATTCAAAGCATTGCTAGCAGTAATTTGTGTAACGTATAGCTGAGAAAATGCACGGATTATAACATTTTTAGTAACACGTAGAACAAGCAGGACCAATGATTCATACACGATAATAAAAACGTACAATAATTGTAAGTACATTATAAATTACCAAGCCTTTTCTTTGAGTTTTATGACTTCAATTTGAAAAAAAAAGTGTATATTTAATATTAAACGGCATTTATATACCGTGAGCAAGAAAAAGTAAAAAACAAGATAATTATTATAATTGCCAAGCAACATAAAAAATGCCCAAGGTAAAAAAAAAATTTAAAAAAATAAAAAATAAAAACTTGAAATAAGGAAAAAAACGTATTTTTAAAAAAGTCTACGTCTTTAAAATTATATTGTTACGTTCATTTTTATAAAAATGTAATTATCTTGATGGAAGATTTTAATTTCTTTTTTTGTAATTATTTTTTAAGTTTATTTTTCACGCATGACGAGAAAAAATATTATTAAAAAAATTATATATGTATATATAACCTTCATTTGCTTAATGTAAAAAGTTATTGAAGCAGAAAATAGAAGAGTTAACTAATTTATATTTTATATTTAAAAATTCAAAATGATTGATACCGTTTTAATTTTTTTTTAAAAACTTCCTGTGTTCAAACAGAAGTTTTAAATGCTTCTTGTTTATTTTTTAATATTAATATAAAAGGAAAAAAAAGGCCCATCAATCACTAATTTCTTTTTAACAAAATTAAATTATATTACGTAACGCCAATTAACTGTATTTTACACCACTAAAGTATTTTATCAAAAGTGTGCTTTTCGTATATGGTTACTAAAATACAAGACTGTGACATTTCAAATTACTGGATTTCAACGTTCTGATTGGTTTATTATGGTCACGTGACGTCCAACATGTTCAAAGTAGAAAAGTTGGCATCACGATCTTGTAATACAGTTAAAATGATGATTTTTTTTTACATAATTGCTGCTATTCGAGCGGAAAACATGGAAAAATCACTTTTGAGATTAGGTAGAGGCTTACAGTACGTTGTCCTTATATACTCGTCTAGTAAAAAAATAATAATAATAACAAAAAGTTTAAATCTGTTGCTGTTTAACGGATGGCGTTGAGTGTTCTAAAAAATATATTATCATGTAGAGGTACCGTACTACATCGTATTTACTGTATCGTAGTATGGTAAAAAAAAATCATGATTATATAAGAAATTAGAAAAAAATTTATTGACCCATGCAGTTCATACAAACAAGCATGCAAAGTTACAATAAACACTGGTCTTAATATAATTAATGTATGTACAACAATGAAAAACAAATTGATAAAAACGTTTTAACTAGTCAGAAAATGTTCAGACAAATTTTTTCTCGTGTATAATAAAAATATATGTATAAGTTTTATCATTTAATCTAAAAAAAAAAATAAAAATAAAAAAATCTTAATATAAAACTGTTCTATTACTTTAAATTTATAACTTATAAAATCCATTACGTATACGTAAAATGTTGGTGTATTATTTTCTAGAGGATCAAGATAAAAGTTGACGTCAGGATGGAAAGTACAGCATCAAGTTTATAAGCCTATACTCATCGTCTTAAAATGTAGCTACTAAAGACATGTAGCAAAAGATAGCAAACACTAATGACATAAACTTTCATGAAACAGATTATCTTAGGATTAAAATGCAATTTAAACGCAACTTAAACTATAATAAAAAATAAAATTAAAATTAAAGTATATGTTATAAATATTAATATTATAATACTTTTATAACACAAGCTGTGATTCTTGTAACAAAATGATAATGCTATATAATATAAATATTTTTTACGTTAGAGTCACAGTAACATCTTCAATTTAAATACACGTTATTTCCGTAAGAGATATGTAATGTTAAAAATTAAATGTTATCTGTAGTATTGTATTGTTTGTAATACTTATGTGTAAGGGTTACAAACGGAAACATTTAAAATGGTGTAACTACCCCGTCCCCGCTTCTCAAAACTGATTTAATACTTAATAACAATTAAAGCCCTTGTCAACTTACTTTTTTATCATTTAGAATACTATACTGATAATTACCATACCTTATTATCCATGAATTAGACACCATCACGTTGATTTTGTATTTATTTTTGTTTATTTTCCTTTTTGCGGTTATATCACGTATCTGACGTTACAATTTACCGTGATAGGAGTAAATAATTTGAGGGAGGGGCTTAAATTTATCACGTGACCAGAGCGGTGACTGTGATTTGCAACGGTACATTGTGACGTCAGATACGTGATATAACCGCAAAAAGGAAAATAAACGAAAACAAATAGAAAATCAACGTGATGGTGTCTAATTCATGGATATTAAGGTATGGTAATTATCAGTCTAGTATTCAAAATGATAAAAAGTAAGTTGGCAAGGGCTTTAATAATAAAATAATCTTTATTTAATTTTTTTTTTTTATTTAATTTTTTTTTTTTTTTTTTTTTTTGCAAATTGTAATAAAAACAAATCGGCACATGTGAAAACACTTTTTAACATCAGAATGATATACGAAACATATCACAAGTGACACCGTAAGTAATGTTTGGTCATTTTACTAAAAAAAAAAGAATTTCTATTGGCATATGGGAATAACAAGTATTTAGATAAAGTTTTACGTCAACTGAAACCTTCATCTGTGCATTGAATTGCCATAAGCCATTAGAAATTCGTTTTTAAGTAAAATATGACTGTGTAAAAAAGCTCAACTATGTTTTCAAACATAATTTTTACATTTTTAACATAATATTTTCAAATATCTAGAAGGCGTCACTAAATTTGTGAAATATAGTATGTAGTAATATAACATTAAAGATATCGAACATTTTGTACGTGTGTGTTACTCCTCTATCTATCTTTACTGTATATATCTTTTTATTTCTATAAAGCTGTTTATTTTGTGACATTTTTACCTTCCTATACAGTAACTCTTAAGATTGAGATTAACGAGAATTGCTCCTTAGAGAGTTTTTTTTTATTGTGTCAAATCTATTATTGATCTTTATTTACTGTAGAATAGATTTTTTTTTTTTTAGTACACAACTGTAGTTAATGATTCTAATCTAATCTGAAAGCTTAAAATAAAATACAAATATGACATTTTTGTAGACTAATTTATTAAATGAAAAATATAATTTTATCGAGTTATAGGCTATGTTTTTGTGTGTTTTTTTTATAACAATTCTCTAATTTGTAACAAAAATATTTTTTTCCTCGTTGTTATAATGAATCACGTTATGACGTTATTTGATTCATTAAAATTAATAAGTACTCGTTAATTTTATTCAAGTACAAACAAATTAAAAATGTGTTTTCATTATGTTGTTTTTAATTTTGTTTATTGAAATTAAATGAAAATAAAATCCACATTTTTTTCTTTTTTTAACTATGTTTATTGTTAATTTATACCTTTTTGTTTTAATATTATGTTATATTTTTTCGCTTAATTCACACACACACACACACACACACACACACAATATATATATATATATATATATATATATATTATAGTTTTTTAGAAGTTCTAATGTGATTCCAGTATAAAAATAATTTATTACGCATTATGAGAAAGCTCAATTTATTATTAACTTTCTTCTTGATAACTTTCTTCTTCTTTCCTTATAAGCTCTAGAGGTACTTCCAATAATTTTTTACAGCAAGGTAAATATATTTAAGCATATTTATAGGACGTGCAAGATTCTCAATTTAAAAATTTACTTTAAAAATTGTGCACTTAATTTAAAATTCTTAAAAAAAAAAAAAAAAAAAAAAAAAAAAAAAAAAAAAAAAAAAAAAAAAAAAAAGCTCGTTTAAAACATGCAATAAAAACTTTTTACTCTAAAAACTAAAATGTAAAAGTCACAAATTTTAATCTCATTAGAAATTTTCTGGCTTGCATTCTCATTGTTTTTTTACCTACATAATATATTTATGTTGCAAACTCAGCACTATTTTCTGTTTCTATCTTCTTGATTTTGCTTCCCAAGATCTGTGTAGCCAAATTTGCACTTTCCTAAAATTAGCATTCCTTTCACAATGGCAAGAAAGAGTGTACAGAACATGGTATGTCAACATTAAATTCCAAATTACTTCATTTTATTGTTTAATTTTTATTACACAAACTTTTTTTTTCTTTCTTTCTTTTTTTAATTTTAGCTAGACATGGACAGACTAGAGAGAGAATGTCTGACATTTTAAGAATTCAAAAAACGTAATAATTAAAATAAAGTCAAAACCTTTACACCTTGAGATTAGTTTAAAATTTAGTGGTAATTACGTAAGCAAAAAAAAAAGTACTTAACATATTTTATAAGTGTATCTATTAAATTTTATTACAAATAATAAAATTCAAGTGTCTTTAGTACAGTATGTTACATTTTTTTATCTTCATTCATTTTTTTAAGCTTATTAAATAAAATAAGAAAGAAAAAAATGAGAAAAGAAACGAAAAAAAAATCTCAGAAAAGGAGTTTTTTTTATATTTTATTAGCTATAACATTTTCTCAAAAGCAGATGAGCTTTCTTCATTATATAGCCCAATAACGTTAAAGTAAAAAAAAAAAAAAAAAAAAAAAAAAAGTTTTTAACATGAATAGACGTTAATGTATTCATTGATCAACATTTTGCTTCAATTTTCCAATCATTTCTTCAATAAATTTTTGAACAAATTAAATTCTTGTTCGAAGTGAAATCTTAAGTAGTATATATATAGAGATTATTATTTTATTTTGATTTATATCAAAAAAATGACATATTTTTAAATTACTATACTGAATTCAAGTGATTTATAAATTTTTATTTTTGGGGGATAAAAAAATTTGAGAATTTTATCGATAAAGTTTCTTTATAAAATATGTTACACTTTCAAAGTTGCTAGCTAATGTTAAATTATTTTACTTTACGTAACACAGTAAATGCAAAAGAAAGTAGCTTTACTTAGTAGATGTAAATAAGATGTGCATTGTCCCACGGATGTGAGCAACTTTGATCACAATCAGGACTGACTAGCCACAGAAATAAATCTATCAATTCTAAACACCTCTATACCGCTGATACAATATCGCACGCACAGTTCTACAAACGTGAGAAGAACATGAAGTGTAACCAACGTCAAAGATGAAACTTCATGCAAGTAAACTTTTGTAATTCCCAGTACACATAAAACTGCCACAGAAAGAAGAGAAACGCAAAGCGCCTGCAGTTATAGGCAACCATTCTTACAGATATGACCAGCTTTTTGCCTATCTTTTTTTATTTTTATAGGGGCTAAATAAACTGAATGTCACATACTTAAAGAGAATACTCAATTCTTATTGACTATTTTATTATTCTTATTGTTAATATGTTTATTACCCTATTTTAAAATATATTTTAATTACAACATCAATATGTTTTTACTATTTTTACGAACAATATTTGGATAATAATTTGTATTGTATCCTTTGATATGCTATCACAGTTCGTTTTCTAAAGCATAAAAGAGATAATTTTTATATTGTACAATGCAATGCATTTGAGGAATAAATTTTATGTATCTAAAAAATAATTAAAGTTACTTACGCCATGTATATCTTGAACAAAACATTTGAAGTTCATGTATATATATATATATATATATATATATATATATATATATATATATATTGTGAATTTTTAAAACCGATCAAAATGTTTAAAACATGAATTCACGCCTTGGGTGAGGTTGCCCTACCATATTAAAGAAAATTTATAAGATATCTAGGGTCCACTTCTGTTTACTTCTGCACGTAAATAAAAAACAACAACCAATGGTATCAAAGAAGAAAAAAAAATTCATATTTATATTTGTTGAAAAATAAACATTGAAAAAATATTACTTTTTGAAAGTCTTCAAATGTCAATATATATATTTTCAGACTGTTTAGTTTACAAACTTTTCTCTTTGTGGATAAGAAAAAAATAGTAAGAAAAAAAACTTTAAAGCTTTAATCTTATGATTTAAAAGTTCACATATATAGATCTCAATGCTTTTTAAGTTTAGGAAAAAAACATACAAGAAATAAATATATATTTTTCACAAAGAGCGTAAACTGCAGCTTTTGGTCTTGACTCTATGTCCGTTTTTTTTTTTTTTTTTTTTTTTTTTTTTTTTCTGGTAAGCTAGGATGATTCGTGAGTAGAATACGACAAGTTGAGACGTGTTTTAGTTCAGTAAGATCAATCAAGAGATGAGCCGAAACTACAAAAAAAAAATCTTTAGCCGAGAAAGAAAAAGTTAGATTGTATAAAAATAAAGTCATGAACTTAGAATTAAGGAAGTATTCAACTACCCAATTTTTTTTATTTTTGTAATTCTTTATAATAATTATATTAAAATATTACCCACAAAGAACAACTTCAATATGAAAAAGGAAGAATTATCACCATGAATTTCTATCCACATTAGCTTGTTTGACCAAAAGTGGTCCATTACTGTTTCTTAATACCTTAAATTATTGAGCAAATTAAATAAAAAAAACTGCATTGTTTTCTTATTTAAAGATTTAAAACAGCAATAAATGAGTATTTGTTATGTTATGGTCAAACACTCTAACAAAAGAATGTACTTTTTAATTATAAAATTATTGTTGTTGTCATTATGTCTATAAAACAATTGTATGTGTATTCTTATGCAACTATTAAAAAAATGATATCATACTTCTGTAAACAAATCATCATAAAAAAAGCTTAAAAAAATACATATTAAAGCACTACGTATATATCAATATAAAATACATAACAAATAGTTTACCACCTCGAAGTTGCTCAAATTTTTTTAAGAATTGTTGCCAAATATATATAAAAAACTAAACATTGTTTGAGTGTAAAAAATATATATAAAAAAGTAGATCAGTTTTGTTTTTATTTTCTCCAAAATAATGCCAGAAGTAGATTTATATAACATAATATTATTATAAAAAGAGTATTGAAGTACAGAAAAAATATATATTGAAACGATTTTTAAAAAAAATAAATAAATTTGATAGAATGTGCTGAAAAAAGTTAAATCTATACTAGTAGTTCATGCACATACATACAGAAAGAGAAAGAGAGACATAGAGAATTCTCTAACGCAATTTTATTTATAGGCAGTTAAGAAAAGTAGAGAAAAAACTTTTTTATATTCGTATTGAAAAGCTTTCAAATGAAGCTTTATACAAATAATAAGAAAAGCTTTGGCTGGAAGGCCAAGCTTTATTTTTTCAATGATGAATTTGTTCAAATGTTATAACTGTGTATAGAGTGACTGACTGTTCGCCGCCTAAAGCAAGTCAATCAAACAGAAATGTTAGTCCAGTAAAAAAAAAAAAAAAAAAAAAAAAAAAGTTATTTGTAATTGAGTTTTTGTCATGGAGGCTATTTTAACCATGAGACTGAAATTGGTTGCAAATAGATATTCTGTAAGTTCAATTTTGAAAAGAAATTTTAAATTGGGTTTGCAATTGGAAACGTAAATCATAACATTACTATTTTGAAAGTAACATTTTACTTCAAGTTCTGATTTATTCTACTCGTATCGAAACTCCATTTTTACATTATGTTTCAACTCCCTATTTTATGATCTAATTTTTTTCAGAGTACGTTATTATCTACAGTATTTGTACTAGTTTCTATCATAAGTTTTAAAATTACATAATATTTATAAACATTCCATTAAAAACAATTTGAAACGTGAACGTTATCAAAAATTAATTTGTACGTTAAAACTTGGTGCTAACACCAAAGAGTGCTGCTAATAATTTAGCTGCAGCACGGGAAATTTGAATCGTGATAGTTGAAGGTGATTTTTGTTGGTATTTTAATGATTTTGTGCAACTAAAAACAACATTACATTTTTGTTTAGAGTCAAATCTAAATTCAGGTGTAATTTTTTTTATGAATTATATAAATAATAATATGCTTTAGTAAGGCGCATACAAGGCTATTTCATAGACATTATTAGTAAATAGAAATAGTACAAATAGATATTAATTAGTATAATTAAAAAAATGATTTATTGGCATTTCATTTTCTATAAATATTTGTAAAATGTAAAATAACTAATTAATGTTCTATAATGTTTTTGATATTTTCTATATAGATAGCAAATTTTTGGAAATTATAAATTATTTGCAAATAAAGCAACACTAATTTCAATATTTACCTTAATTAGCGTTAAATTAATGTAATATAATAACTATAACTATAGACTTAACATCAATACTAGATATGTTTATACTATTATATATAATGCTTGTAGAATGATAACTAATTATACACATGGCATTAGTCAAGTTTAATTATAATTATTATTACAATAAATGCATTGTTGCATCTGTACACATATGTTTCAAGTTGCACGTAATTTAATGTACTGATATATTTGACCATTCATTGGAGCATGCATTGTTAGTTTAGTTGAAGCATAATTATTGTGTTTATATTGCTTTATTGGATTATCTCATTTAATTATTTATAATTTTTTGTTATTAATAAATAGGATTTGAAACTTATAAGTTATATCATACAGATATAAAATAATACGCTTAAGCTGCTCTCATTCAGATTTATTTGAATATAATACTAAAAATATTTATTTCATGTAGCAATTTATAATTTTAAAAACATACATATTATGTGTGTAATTATTTTTCATAGTTTAGAAGCAATTTTTTTTTTTTTTTAGATATGGACATTTTAAATTTCCAAAATGCATACAGACCATTTTCTTAGAGACCAAATTTTACGAAAAAAAAAATTATAATACTAGACTTAAAAAGGTTGCTTATTTAAGAAAATGTTATATGTTATATAAACTGCATCATCAATAGTTAGAGTAAAAGTTTACTTTTACATAAAGTTTCAAACTGATACAAAATCCATTTTAAATATTGCACATTCATAAATACAACACATAAAAGCTAGGTGATTATAATTGCAATGCAAAGTAGTGCAAAGACGATGTGGTTTATACTATTGTAGAACTCATTATAGTGTAAATAGTTTTACTACTAAGCTTTTGTGTCAACTTGAAAACTTAACATTTTCTTCACGATAATATTTACTATAGTCGTGCTAATTTGCGTGAAAAAGCAGAAGAACAAAGCGTTATCTTTTACTTTTGCTTAGTTTACAATTGTATAACTGCAGTATTGTGCATTGTAAAGTATAATAGAAGTTTTTTGAAAAACTCCATTTACTATGCAGATAAATTGTGATTTCTTCTTTTCTTATTCTTTACAAAAGTTAATGTTTTCTTAATGTAAATAATGGAGTAAAATTTTAAACAGCTAAGATGTTGAAATGCTATTTTGTCATATATTTTTACTGCACCAAATACTATAATATTTAAGTTTACTTATTTTCTCCTTTTTTTTCTCCTACTTTATGCTAATAAAACAAAAGAATGTATATATATATATATATATATATATATATATATATATATATATATATATATATATATATATATATATATATATATTATATTATTCTTATAAAAACTTTTATAACGTAAAGTTATTATTTGCCTAGAGATATTACGTCAATTTGAGACATGCCTTTAGTGAAATTTAATAAGTTTTTTTTTTTTATTTATTTTTTTTTTTTTGTTATAAATACATATAATAATAATGTATATTATATTATTCTAATAAATTATTAGACGTTGCAAAGAATCAAATATTTGTATCATTGTTTTTGTTATAATGTTTTTTTTATATACGTAAACTAACGCAAAGGGGCTTCCCGAGGGTACGCAATAATAGCCAATTAGAATTAGAGCTGGAAAAGCAAAAGAATCCCTTATTTTCTATCCTTGAGCATTGCGGGATTTTTCACCTTTTTTTTTATTGTCACAAATTTTTAAATACAAAAATAATAAACACACTTTTACGTGTTTTTCATTACATTTATTTATATAGCATACTTTAAATTCTTGCACATAGTATAATTTTATTTTAAATTGGATTTATTAATGACAATAGTAATTCTTACTTAACTCATTTCTTTGAAAAAATTAACTTTAATCAAAAAGTTAATCAAAATACTATTTTGCACCTTTTTTTAGCCATAAAATAAAAGCTTTTTCTGTTCAATACTGCAGGTTACACGATCTATAGATTACTTTTTAGTAAAAAAAAAAAATACCTACAGTATGCATAAAGTTAATTAATAGGATCTTTTCTTTTGAAGTAGCTTTTTTTTTAAAACAATTTGTCAAAGTTTTAAAAGTTTTAGTCCAACTTTTTTTTTAACCACTGCGTAAAAGTGACATACCAGTTTTTTTTTTATACACGAAAGAAAAGAAAAGGTGATTTATTTAAAAGTAGAATTTCTTTATGTTATAATTTTATCTTATTATGCTAACTATGGAGAATAAAAACGTATTTCTTTTGTCGAATTGAAATCCATGTGACCTCATTTTTGTGCGGTATGTATTACATTCATATATATGTACATTCATATGTACATACATATGTACAGTACATACATAACTTGCACTTCTTGCACAAATTGAGATTTGTCTATCTGGAAAGAGTAAAGTAAAGGCAGCACATCTTGAACATTTTATTGTGCAGCTGCTACTTTTTCCTTCTTTTTTTTCTTTTTTACTCTCAAAAGAAATAATATTCTAACACACAACACAAAGAACCGTTTTAAATTGTAATTATAACTAACGTTATTTTTATGTAAAATAAATTGTCTTCACTTTTTTTAATTGTGTCAAGATGATTCAAATATAAATGTATTTTTTACTCATTAAGTTTATGATATAAAAAATTATAGCCAATTTCTCAAGTGGGTGTGCTTTACTGAATAAAATTACAATATATTTTTCAGATATAATTATTCATATACCTTGAAGGTATTATATTATTTTAATATATAGTAATATAAAATACATTTCAAGAATTGCTTACGTTATACTATACTATTTTATTTTAAACTTTTTAAAAGTATTTTTCTTCTTCTTTTTTACAGCCCTTGGCTTCATCAAGCACAGACATACTTCACTTAGTTTTTGCAGACTGCTTACATACTTGCAATTGTGTAGCCATTATCATGATTGTAATCCACCAGTATTTGTCTATATTGCTTCAAGAGCAGAGTGGATTGACACTGAATACACGTGAGTGTCTTACGAATGCTTCATGAGACTTTCAAGCCATCACATCTGGTTTAAAAACTCAGCAGCAGCTCGAAATTGAATTCGAAATTCCCGTGTGTAAAGAGGACTATAATATTAATATAGATAAACTTAATCTAGTGACAAGTTAAAGCTTTAAATATCCATGTACCAATGATTTCCACCTTATAAAAATATTTTTTTCTGTGTGTAAAATAAATAATGAAGATCTAACTTTGCTCAAATTCAAATTTTCTTTATTTCCATTCTCCTTACAATCAAATATGCAATACTGAATTACAATTGTTGAAGGTTATACATGGTTTCTAAATAAAATCACAATTTCACAAATATTGAAGTATCATGATGTACATAATTCAGACTAATATGTTGCGTGGTTTTCAAAATACTGGTTACTTCATTGATTTAGAACAAGCTCTTATTCTAGTGGATAGATTCTTCATGCAACACGCGAAAGATCCATGTTTGATTCCAAACCACTGTTGTGAGTTTTAACTCAGATTTAATGGTTCAGGAAGGTCGTGGTGTATTTGGAAGATACTTATACATATATATATATACTCAGTGCTGATTGAACCCTTGTAAAAGTAAACAAATACTGTTCGGTTGATATCTTGATCCTGTCTAACGATCGCGACAATGCAGAATTTAAGGAGTCATCAAGACAAATTAGTGTGAAGATGCTTGAATACGTTGTGGAATGTAACATTAAGTAAATAATAATATTAATAGATGATCCATAATAATAACATTGACCCGTTTTTTTTTTTTTTTTTTTTTTTTTTTTTTTTTTTTTTTTTTTTTTTTTTTTTTTTTTTTTTTTTTTTTTTTAGTAACAGAATATTTTACTATACAATTCATTCTGCCTATACTTAATTTACACAAATTAGTGTGCTTAAATGTAAACGGTATAAATGATATAAAATGTAATTAGAAGAGAAATAGTAAAAAAAAAATCACGTTTACTTAAAGTAAGTCACAAGTAGTTAGCATTAAGAATATCACGCAAAACGTAACTTCTTTTTTTTTTCTTGAGCTTAAAATTTAAGACACAGGGTTTTAGCAAAAGAAACGTACTTTTTTAATGAATTTAGGTTGAACTTTCCAATCGAGACTTGAGGCGGTTTGCACAGAGCAACGTTTTGTTCTCGCCACTTTGAACTAATTGGTGTGACAGCTGAGAACTTCTTTCTGTCTAGAGCAAAATAACTTTTGTTTTATCAACGCTGAAATGTCGAAACTATTGATTGTGCACCATGAGAATACGGCTGTCACATATCGTATCTCAATCGCTGACATAAATAATACAATATGTGATATTGGAGAGGAAACGTATACCTTTTTTACTTTATAATCAATATGATATCAATTTTATCAGGGTAAGTTTACTATTGTTTTCTTTAATATGATTAAAATCACTGTTAAGGCTAATTCACATCTACAAAACTGTAATATACTTAAAGTCTATTTCACACTATGACATAAAATTGTGTTAACTTAATTTTTATATTTCTATATAAAAATTCTTCATCGTGCGAACTGTACGTAAGGCAAAGAATATGATTTTCATCCATTATTTATGAATTTCCTTGTGCTGCAAGATTTACTTCCTTTTTTTTTTTTTTTTTTTTTTTTTTTTTTTTTTTTTTTTTTTTTGTTTGTTAATTAATATCCAAAAATATTTTAGCTGCCAATTAAACACTTTGAAAAACAGAGATGATAAAAAAAAGTTGTAATATTTTCAAACGACAAATAAAATTTGAATTTACTTCCTATCTACTTTCATTGGTAAACATTAGGGTATTAAATTATGTTAGCATAAAATATTTTAATTGAAATTTGTTATTTAATATTTTTTAATTATAGATTAAATTTACTGACAGCATTGTTTTATTTTAAAGCATAAACCATTCGTTACGATAACATCACTATACAAAATGTAAATACTGAAAACCTTATAAAAACTTATCCAAGTAGAAGTATTTTACAGTTTAAAAATTAGTGACTGTTCAATTCTTCTTTATTGTTTCAAAGCAAAGGCACACATGTACAAAAACCAGGAAAAAATATTTTTACTTTATACGTTAACGATATATTTATATAATATATACTGTATATTATAATGTTTTTACGCTAAAAAGTATATTTAATACATTTTCGAATAATAATTCAAATAAAGAATTATAAATGGTTACAATAACAAACCTAAATATAATACAACTTTTCAAATCATACAAAAAATTTAAATGAAAAACAAAAAATACATAAAAATAATAATAAAAAATACCATTTAGAAGGAAAATTTTTATTCAATAAAATCGATTAAATAAGTAAAAAAAAAAATCAACAAAATACTCTTTGTTAATAAAATGTATATTTGTTCAATTTTATAGTTTGAATGAAATTGTTTTATGTGGACAGATTTCTTTAACGTTGATAAAATCAAATTCTATTACTGCTATGAATTCAAATAGAAAAATGATTTTTATGTGAATTTTAAATGTAAAAAATAATGATAATAATTATGAAAATTGTTGTTTTTAAACCAATTTACTTTTTTAACGTTAAGAGGTTTTATATTTAAGCAACCGCAAATTGAGTAATTTGTTCGTGATTTACCACCACAAAAGCTCTAGAATAGAAATGTAATTGTTTTAATTTCAAAAGTGATGTTTTTTTATACAATATACTGTATAAATTTAAATCATGGAAAAAAAATATTAAAAGTAAACTTCAAACTTTTGCTGTTTTTTTAAGGTAAACTAATTATAAAAAAACTTATTTAACAAACTTTGAAGTGTATATATATATAATTTTCTGCTTCACACTTTTAAGTTGATTTTGTAATCAAAATATTTTTATTTGATATGCAAACTTTATTCAATGCATTCATAAAAACAAGTTTAAAATTCAAAAATTCTATTTTGACAATTTTTTTTCTACTTTTAAGGTGGAACTTGAATTTAAAATGTGAAATCACTGAAAGTTGTTGGAATATGTAAAATATTATAAATGGTGAAGGATTGTTAACATAAATTGAGCTGATTTATATCTAAAATATGACATTTGAAATCATCATTATCATTTTTACAATTATATAGTAGTCTTAGAGAACTTCTCATAATTAATGCAATGAGTTTGTTATTATCCACCTTTTTGCAACTGTGAAACATTGTCACATGCAACATGTCAATCAAAAAAAAAAAAAAAAAAAAAAAAAAAAAGACTTGGAAAGTTTCTTTCAAACAGATTCATGATAGTGTAATGTTTATATACCTTTTGAATTTTTATTTCAATTAAATGTACCGGTACATGATTCTACGGTCTATTTTTGGTTGTTGTTGCTGAAAGTTTGAGGTTATTTACATTAAAAAGGTGGTTAAATGTTAAATATTGTCACACATACAACAAAACAGTGAAACACCAACACAAAAGATGAAATATAAGATCATACATGTTTTGAAACCAACAGCAACACACACACACATACACATATAAGCCATTCATAAATCTACATATATTCAAGTCGCAATTTTATGTGCTGCCTCCGCAGCCACAACTTTATTGTTTAAATATTTTCCAAGCTACAAAATACTGCCTTTTGTTATGTCAAGAAATTTATTATTCAAAATTTAATTATAATGAAACAAGAGCATGGAAAAAAAGCAGAAAAAGAAGAAGAAGAAGAAGAAGAAGAAGAAGAAGAAGAAGAAGAAGAAGAAGAAGAAGAAGAAGAAGAAGAAGAAGAAGAAGAAGAAGAAGAAGAAGAAGAAGAAGAAGAAGAAGAAGAAGAAGAAGAAGAAGAAGAAGAAGAAGAAGAAGAAGAAGAAGAAGAAGAAGAAGAAGAAGAAGAAGAAAGCCCCTAAAGCATAACAAGCAATAGATATATAGGCAACTGTTTAGGTATACAAGCTTTGCGGGCTGCATAACTTCTTATATATCAGGCGCTATTCAATTTCCCTAAAACCATATTTTTTCCTTGCATCGCTGTCATAAGCTTTTAACACTAAACCTAAATAATCTTTGATCAAAAATTTTTGCTTTTAAAGCAAAACAATTTTTTGTAGCAAAAAAAAAAAAAGAAGAAGAAGAAGAAGAAGAAGAAGACCCCTTTTTCCTATTTTTGTCACAAAAACAAACAAAACTTTACATTTAATTACTTAAACAGAATGAAGCTCAATTCAAACCTAACCTCTTATGTAAAAAGTTATAAAACTACAACAAAAGACCAAATTAAATTATTTACTGACAATCATGAGTTATGTATTTGTTATTAAATAAAATTAAATAAGCTTTTTTTTTTTTTTTTTTTTCTTTTTTTTTTTTTGGCAGCACATAATTTTTTACGCTTTTTATTATTATCTTTTTCTATTCTAGTTTTATAACTTTCTTACTTTATACGCATAAAGGAAACATATTTCATATAAAATTCATTTTCCTTACACAACTGATGTTTCAATGAAAGAAACTATTGAAAAATAAACCATATTATCTCAATCATAATATTTTAAATGAATAAATTGAACAAAAGACAAAACCACGCTAATTACGTTTTGACAAAGGAAATAAAACGACATTTTTGAAGCGACTCCAAAAATCATTATAAACAAAATGGAAGACTTAGTACTTAAATACCTTTCATAATTAAATTAATTTTTGTTATTTGATAAGTCATTCATTATTAATTAGAATAATAAAATGTAAGAACTACAATAACAACTCTCTCTTTTTTCTTTAATAAAAAAGCTAACATTTTGTGACGTCACAGATGTTAATGAAGTTTTTAATATTCTTATCACGATTTAAGATTTAATAATGGAAAGAGAGAGAGAGAGAGAGAGAGAGAGAGAGAGAGAGAGAGAGAGAGAGAGAGAGAGAGAGAGAGAAAGGAATGTAATCCTTTTGTTGACTTGCATATTCTAACAATCATAAAATGATCTTAACCCTCTCTCTCTCTCTCTCTCTCTCTCTCTCTCTCTCTCTCTCTCTCTCTCTCTCTCTCTCTCTCTCTCTCTCTCTCTCTCTCTCTCTCTCTCTCTCTCTCTCTCTCTCTCTCTCTCTCTCTCTCTCTCTCTTCATCTCTCCCAAACACACATACACACACACTCATTCTTATATTATAATTATTTCATTAAAATTCTATTCCAAACCCTTTTTCTAAACAATATTATTTTACATTATTACTACTAATATAACGCTGGTCTATTTGGTTATTATATTATAATGTTGATATATGAATATGAAAGCATAATATTTTACTTGGACTTTATAATGAGAGGTATATGAAATTTAGGAACTAAATGGTTTTCATTTTGCTCTCTCTCTCTCTCTCTCTCTCCCGTTTTCAATTCTCACTGGGCGTATGTATAAGCTCACACACACACACACACACACACACACACACACACACACACACACACACACACACACTTGTCTATGTTACCGTTATTTCAAACTCACTACGCCGAGAAAAGAGTTTGTATACAGAATAATATATCAAACCATCAGTACCAAAAATTTATTTTCATGCGTCAATATACATTATAATAAAATGTTTGTGTATATATATATATATATATATATATATATATATATATATATATATATATATATATATATATATATATATATATATATATATATATATATATATATATATATATATATATATACATAAATAACAAAACCATTACTTTGACCACTCTATAAAAATGAATGCTAAATAAACTTACAAAGTTATATACACATAGTACAAAAATTTAACTTACAGAATATTACTTGCTAAAACATCCATAATTCATTAAAAATGTAAAATTGTATTGATAAAATATAATATTTATGTACATTCATGATTAAAGTTTTCCATTTATAGATTATGAAAGTATAATGTATATTTACAGTTTTAATTATTTTGGAGACTTATTTCACATTCTTGTCGTGCTGGTTTCATTTATTTGGCATCCAAAAATAGAAATAAAATGTCTAACTAAATTTGATTCTTGAGTATAGTTTCAAATACATTTGCATTTACCAATGTGAATCAACTTTATAGAATTTAGTGTGAATTTAACACAAATAAAAATAATGTTTAACGTTTTAAAACAAGTTCTCGAACGTACGTGAAGTGTGAGAGTACAACACGTTGCACGATGCATGTTTACATGCATTCCATGACGATGCACAGTATTGGGGAGATGCATGATTGATGTGATTGCACCAACCAGCCTGCCTAGATGTTCCCACGGTTTCTCTAGGCTGTAATGGCGAATGCCGGGCTGTGTACTTAGGCCGTGGCCGGCCCGTATGTGCTTTTCCATTCATTGGAAAGTCCTTACCTGTCGATAAGACAATGTCTTGACTAGGACTGGGATTGGTGTAAAGCACGATAACACAATAATATGGCAAGCAAAAAAAAAAAATAATAATAATAATATTAATTTTTTTTGGAGACCTATATTACGAACCAAACCATTGAATTATTATCGATTTTTTTTAAATAAAAAAACTATTTGACATGCATAACTCTATCTCTCTCTCTCTCTCTCTCTATCTCTCTCTCTCTCTCTATCTCTATCTCTCTCTCTTGCCTTTTCTTAATTGAAATCAATTATTTGCTATTATTTAGTTTATTAGAAGACTTGATCCAAAATTCGTCTTTTTTCCTAAAGAAATAAAAAATATTTTAAATTCTCACTATAAAAGAACTGTAACAAAGTTTGCACTTAAATTTTGTTCAAAATCTTCAAGTGTCACGCACGTATTTATTATTATTATTTTCATCAGTGTTTATTTTTCAGCCGTCTCCACAGAGCTAGACTAGAATTGCGATCCAAACTAATCTAAAGTGAACAATTATTTCCCCCAAATCCCATGAGTCTTCTTTCTCTTCAATTTTTGCCTATGTTTAAAAAAATAATAATGTAAAAAAGCAGCACGAAAAAAATATATAAATAATAATAAATATAGAAATTTATTATTAAAAAATTTATACAAAAATATGTTTTTTATAATATTAAAACATACACAATACTTTTTTTTTCGTAGTCTTTTAAAATGTTATTCCGGAGATATAAATAACATTTTTTGTAAACTTTATTGTTTTTTTTCTTTACGCATGTTTAAACTTAAAACTAATTAAATTAATAAATTACTTTGAAAATATTTTATATTTTATATTTTTTTGAAGATAGAAGTTTTATAATATAAAGCTTTATAAAGAATGAAATTAGTTTTTTTTTTTCTAGAAACAATTATTCTGATGCTTTCTAGATAAAAAAAAAAAAAAAAAAAAAAACAGTAGAAAATGTTAAAGTTTGCAATAAAATTTTTATATTTATAATCAAACAATATAACCTATAATATTTCATTTTTTAAGTCATTTCTTCTTTTACATCTTAATGTAAAGGGAAGACGGAGAGAGAGAGAGAGAGAGAGAGAGAGAGAGAGAGAGAGAGAGAGAGAGAGAGAGAGAGAGAGAGAGAGAGAGAGAGAGAGAGAGAGAGAGAGTGAAGGTAAAATCAAATACCATCTTTTGGACTTCCATAATTCTGATTGTATCTTTTTTCTTTTTTTTTTCCTTCGTTGCAGCGTATTTTTTTAATGATTTCTTAACTCCATGTCCCGAGAGATAATAGCAGATACAATGGCTTTCAATTATTATATTCTTTATGTGGTGAAATGTTTTACTAAAATTGAGCTTTTTGAGTATTATATCTAGATTTTAATTAAATGATGTGAATTCTGCAAAACTGAACATCAAATATTTAGCTTAAAGATTTGAGGTAAACAATTATAATCAAGAAACCATAAACGTCACTCCAAGAAAGAAAAAACGTAGAACGTGACTTAAAAAAACAACAACTAATATATAAATATATATTTTTTTTTAACCATGAAATATTGATTTTAAAATAATATACCTTGCATCAAAAAATAAAATGTTTAGAGAAGAATTATATTGTTGAAAATAGCAAGTTTAATTTTTATTTATGTAATAAATTTACTTCTTGGCTGCAAAAAGCAGGATGTAAAAAAAAAAAAAAAAAAAAAAAAAAAAAAAAAAAAAGTTATTGTTGAAAAAGTATATTTTATTTTTGCTGCCACAACTGATGTGCAACTTCTCTATTATTATACCCATCATGAACAGATGCAGTTTATTTGGCTTTATATCTGTTGCATTTAAAATGCATTTTACGAAAGAATAAACACCATACTTTTAACTTTATAATATAATGTACTTTATATATATATATATATATATATATATATATATATATATATATATATATATATATATATATATATATATATATATATATATAATACTCATCATAACCAAATATTTAACGTTTTTTTCTTCTTCTTCTCTTGTTTTACTTTCAAGAAATGGATAATGTGTGAAGATTTACATTTATTTTATTTTATGGGTGACGTTGGTTCTAAAATAGTGCGTATAAAATCTATTGGATTTTCTTAGTAATGGACTTGGTAAGATACAATGCCGTTTTCAATTCAAGTGACACTATTGTAAGTACGATTGAAATTTTTTCGTTTTTCTATATAATGAATTATGTGATTTATTCTATTACATTATATTATAAAGAGATAGAATATATTATTAGATATTGAAATTATTTCAAAAACTATATTCAATATCTATAATAATGGAATTTCAATTTATATTATATGAAGTTATGTTGATCAAATATTTAACTATATGTTAATTTAGATTAGTTTTCTATTATAATTATAATATTTAATATAATATTGATTATACTGAATATATATGAATTATAGTCTATAATAGAAATTTAAATTACTTTCTATTTATTTATTTATTATTATAATTTATTTATTTTTTTTTTTTTACGAAATCTGAAATTTTAAAAATAATAACATGTTTAATGGGTTCATAGTTAAGATGCGTTTTTTGTGTAACTTTTACTTGCTAATAATCTATAAAATGTTAATTTTTCCAGTTTGTGAATAAGAAATCCATATTATGTAAATATTAAAATGCATTTTGTTATGATTTATTATACTTAATTCTGCATTTTAAGTATCCTCGACTTTTTTAAAAGTTGAAAATCTACTACGTTTCTACTTTTAGAGATATACATTTTTAAAAATAACAAAAAAAATGTATAAACGAATGAAAAGCAAAGATAGTTTTCGTAAAAACAAAATGAGATAATTGTAACTATAATATGATTTTAAAAGAAAGAAAAAACTATTACGTATTAGGTAATAGCTATAAAATCTTGATAAAGTGATTGCAATAACTTTAAAAAAATCATAAAATTTAGTAACTGTTATGTAATTTAAGATAAAAATAAACGTAATAGAAAATAATAATTTTATTCTTACCTTATATCAAAGCCAGCAGAAAAATACACACACTAATGATTACTTTGATAGTTATTCCCACCGTCTATCAATTCTTATTAATTAAAGTCACACACACTAATCAACACTAATTAATATAATTATTTTAAATATAATAATCTAGCACAAACACTTAATAGTTAAACACTAAGCTGATAGAATTGAAATATATTATTACACGTGTTACGTATAGATTAATATGATTATTACGCGGTGTTGTTGTAGGTTTCGTTGCGCACGGCTTGGGGGTCTAGGCCGCACTGACACGACCAACTGCACCCTGCTATGTTCACCAGGATTTGGGCAGGCGCGCAAGAGACAGAGGAACCCCACTTTTGTATATATATGGTGGAAGTGGCGGTACAGCGGAGTAACAGCAACGTTCTTGCGCATGTAACGCTTGCCTGGACCGTCTCTCTCTAGTCTCTCTCTCTCTCTCTCTCTCTCTCTCTCTCTCTCTCTCTCTCTCTCTCTCTCTCTCTCTCTCTCTCTCTCTCTCTCTCTCTCTCTCTCTCTCTCTCTCTCTCTCTCTCTCTCTCTCTCTCTCTCTCATACATACATACAGTGCACATACGATGTCCCTAACCTTTACTCACTCTCATCATACTTATATTTAATATGCAAATATTTCTATTTGTTTATCTCTAAAAAAATATATATTATTTTATTGTATCTTTAAATCAAATTTTAATTTGTTAAAATATATACTGAAAAAAAAATTGCGTGATATTTTTTATTAATTTAATTTATGAGACAAAAAGAAAAAATTGCTCTTTTTTTATACCTTAATTGTTTTATGGCGTTGGTTAATAATTTTTTTCGTCTGTCAAGTTTCAAGATGTCAACACGGAAAGCTGAGTAATGTCAGTAACGTGCGCACCAGTCTTTTGTCTACCCAGACGTTTTTATGTTTTTTTTTAAAAAACAATGAACGTCATGCTAGCTCTCTTATACTCTTTTTTTTCTCTCTTTCTCTCTCCCTTAAATGGATTTCACTGCATGATATTCTAACACATATAGAAAAACTAGGCAATACTGCAGCAAATGTAAAATGCGTAACAAAGAGTTTGCAGTTTTTGTTTTAAACTCAGTTTTTGTAAATAATCTGTAATTTTTTTAAAGCAGATTCATTATAAATAAAATGTAGTATTTTAATAATTCAAATTAAAAAAAAAAAAAACATATTTTTTGGGCATTTCTTTCGTGTGTACGCTCATCTAATTTATATAATTATACGCCTGTCTTAACTTTTTTATGTTATTATTATTTTATTATTGTTACATATTGTTATTTTGTATATGGCTGAATATTACTGTATTCTCTGCTTCTGAATCTTTGCTTCTTCTTAAATAAATATTGTTAATTTTTACTACATTCTCAATATTATTAATTTTAATAAGTGATAAATTAGGTTATTGGCTGCAATAATAATTATTTATTTATTATATTTTTAATATAGAAAACGTTTCAGTTTGCAGATGCATCAAATTATAGGGTGTGTACGCATGACGTCATTCTGAGTGATTTTCGATGCTCTTCTTGAGCAATGAATAACATTGCTCAGCATAGGACAAACGTAGTTTTTGGCTATTAGCTATTTTTTGGTCCATTATTATTTTTCTTGCATACTTGAGGTACTATTTCAACCTGTTAACAGCTTCAATGCTCTCGAAAAAATTGCAAAGTATTTTTAAACTGGCAAAATGTGCCATTTTCCTATACCGGCCAATGTTATTTAGTACTCACTTATGACGTCGACTTTAACATGAATGAAACCACCCTATAACTAATAAACAGTATTTTTTTTTCAAACTTTGAAAGCCATACTGAATCCTTTGAATATTGTATGTATTGTGATAAAGTTGCAAAATATCTAAAAACATCTCTTTTTTGTCATATTTTATACATATCATCAACTACAAGTATTTTTCTCTATTTAATATACTTAAATTTCGAAACTATATAACATTTTTGTTGTGAAATAAATATGGAAATAAAACTGTCAATATACACAGTAAATATTTCAACTATAAATATACTCATGATTTTGTACTATACTGTATAGTATTCAATTGATTGAAAAATACAATACCATTGTTCTCTACAATCCACATAAACACTGCACCCACACATAATACAGTATATAAGTATTACACTACAATGTTTCAATATTTTATAAATTACTGCATAGTATGAGGCATTTCTATCAAATATATTTTCTGTTTTTAATCTAATAAAAAATCATAATGGTTATTTGATCTGCTGGATTGAATAGAGTTATACAGAAAAAAATCAAATTAAATCAAATCAAATCAAATTAAAAAATATTTCCTATGAAATTATGTATAAAAGAAATTATTATTTAAGTACAATAATATACGTGTAAAATTTATTCAGTGCAATTAAAGCAGTAATCAATGCTACGTACTATTTTTTAATATAACCGTGAATAATTACTATATAACCACTGCATAAATTTTATGTTATTATTTATGCAATACTAATTTATGTTAATAAGTGATGTAATATTATTTTACTGTAGCATAAGTTTTTTAATTGATGTTTTTACGTGTTTTCTGCTCATAAATAAATTTTTATAATATTATTTCTTTGATCTAAATTCTTCTTTAATAAAATTGTTACCATTATCTGATATTTTAATAATTCTATTCTTAGATATAGGAAGGGGTAAATTGTGTCAATTTTTTAATATTTCACATTAAGGTAATTTTAAACTTCTACATATTATACAGAGCTATAATATTCTCTCCAGAGAAAATTATAATATGAAGCTCTAAAAATAAATATAAAAAAACTAAAAGTCAAATATTTGTTTACAAACTTGTGGTGTATAATCTAAATATATTTGAATCCCAAGTTGAAATTTATGCGGTAAAAATCAGAAGGTTTGAGTGACACGCTTGTCAAGTTGACAAAAGTGGTGGTACTACCTCCCTTCTCCCCCACCCCTCTTCCTATCAAACATTGCGCACTAAAAGTAAGTACCAAAGAAAAGTCACTTACCGTGGAGATATAGAAAAAAAAACGAGGAGAAAAGAGAATGTTGCGGTTTAAATTTCCCATGAGATAATTTCTGCTGAAGTGACACATAGACTTTTAAATAAATTCACGCCTTATTCTTCTTCTTCTTCTTTTTTTTTCCATCTTTGAGAAGTATAAATTGTAACTTTTTTTGAAATGTGTAAAATATAAATTTTCAGTTTATATAAAAATACACATCAAAATTTTTTCATTATAAATAAAAAAATGTTTATCTTCAAAATATACCTTGAATAATTTTATTTGATTTTTTTCTTTACTTTTATTAGTCCTGGAAGAAAATATTTTTAAGTAATTAATCTCATTTGAAGGTAAGTTATTATTTACTAATTTTGAAGTTTAATTTGCACTTGCAACCTGCACAAAAAATCTGCAGCATGAAAGTGAAAATATCTTGATAACTTTTGTGCACACAATTTTTTTTTCTAACAGGAAAAAAAAAAAACAAAAAAAAACGGTATTTCCAGTGTGTAAGAAATTAAAAGTTTGACCCGTAGATTTATATTTCATGTAGAGCAATGTTATTAATATATTCAATATAAATTGTTTGTCCTTAGCCTTAAGTACAGGTTTTTTTTTAACAAAACATTACGTGTACTAAAAAGAGTACTAAATATTATTTTATTTACTTTTAAAAGTTGGTAATTTTCACGCTTTAGTGATTGTAGATACAATGTTAAAAGTATTGACTGGCTAATTTTATTACTGCATGATGCGATTGTAAAAATAACAACAATAAATATTCATTGTTTAAAAAATTTTAAAAATCGAATATGAATGTGAATTTTGAACGTGAAATAATAAAAATCATCACTAGAATCTACAATATTAATTACTGATCATCTATAAACGTATCTTGGCAATTAAAATAATTTTGAACTACTCATAAATATTTTTATTCTAAAAAAGTAATGTAAAATTTCAAAACATTTTTAAATAACACACTTGTTATTAACTATTTAGCTATTTTCTTAAAAATAATATTTTAAAGACTTTTACTTTATTTTCTCTGCCAAACAACGTTCTTCTGTCTCGTACTAGAGATCAATATTAAAGGATTAATTTCTTACTAAGTTATCGAGTATGCGCCGCGCATATAACAAGCACATAGATAAATAATTAATATTTTTTCAGATGAGTATCTTTTCATTATGTACCTAAAAACTTACAACATAAAAGAGTTATAATATATGCTGCAGCATTCATGATTAATAGGAAAACTACTCTATCGTTTATTCATGAATATCTTTTTGTATAATATAGATTTTTTTTCTTTCAAACAAACAAACAAAGCTACGGTAAATTTAACTTGGGTTTATTCAGGGTTTCAAGAGATTTGCAATGAATCTGACTCTCACAAGTTTGTAACATTGAAATATTGTTTGATGCAAGTCATCAATCAGGTTTCAGCATAAATTTTGAAATGTACTCAAGCTGAATGACGGATATATATATATATATATATATATATATATATATATATATATATATATATATATATATATATATATATATATATATATATATATATATATATATATATATATATATATATATATATATATATATAAAAGTCTATGAGCTGTTCACAATAACACGTAAATTCACGTAACTCTTACGTGAAGATGCGAGAATTAATATTAATTGGATTGGATTCTTACGTAAAAGTTACGTGAATTTACGCGTCATTGTGAACAGCCCACAATGATTTTCTTTTCTATATTATGTTATTGTGATACACCTTGACTATAGTCCCGTCAAGATAATATGGTTTTATTAACAGAGGTTAAAAAATGTTATACATATGGCAGCATTAACCATGACAGCCTAGAGAAACTATGGTAATACCTAGGCACGTTGGTCAGTGCAATCACATCAATCATGCATCTCCCGAATTCTATGCGACGTCATTAAATACATGCAAATAGAAAGCAGTGGCTCAATCTTGCACACACTAAAGAGTACCGAGGAAGCTGCTTTCATCACTCGGCCTTAACACCTCGGTTTATAGTTTTTGATGCAAAATAATCTCCCCATAATCATCAGTCAACAAAAAATTGTTTTAATTTCATAACTTGGGAGATATATCTATATTCTATATCTTAACACAAAATGCCCTGATAGAAGTTGTTATTTTTTATCCTCATAAATTATGCATTTTATTCTTTATTGTAAATAGTATGCATAAAAAGTATAGTAATAAAAAATGATGAGAAAATAACAATATCCAAATATCCATTTGCATGTTACTTATAAAATGGGATGTCTATTTGAAAACACCATAACAACGTTCCACTTTTTATTCGGCAGACAGTACATGAGAAAATTGAAGTCTTTGCATGTCTTTGAACTTCAGTATTGGAAATTTTGAGTTTGTATTATTATATTATCTATCATTAATTTTTATTTTCATATTATGTATGTAAAATTTAAAAAGTCTTTTTTGTTTTCTTCAAAATCTCATTATTCTGTGTTTTCAAGTATAACAAAATGGCTTACTGATAAGGTTAAAATTTTAATAAAAAGGACACATACATGTCTACTGCAGTATTGAATTACTTTGTAGATAATATTATTTTTGGTAAGAAAAAGAACAGAAAAAAAAAAAAAAGAAAAAAAAAGTGCCTGAAGAGCAGTAGAAGGAGGCTAGTGAGTTTTCTAAGCAAAGAAGATGTTTCCTAAAACTTACGCTCGCGCGACTTTGAATCATCTGTCAAGGCTTCTTTTGTTCGCCTGACCAAACTACGGACAAACAGACTAAAGAAAAATAGAAAATGACGTAAAAAAAAAAAAGAAAGAAAAAATCTTGAACCACATGTCAAGAAGCTAAAATAAACCAGAAATATTTTTTTTATGTATTTTATTTTTTTATAAATTTAAGACAAAATCTTTTGTCAGGAAAAAAATAGTTGAGATAAATATTGATTCTCTTACTGTGTGAAAAAATTGAATTTGATGCTTGCTTCTAGAGAGTGGATGAGTGAGAGAGAAAAAGAGAGAGTTAAAGCTATTTAAGGCTTACACTTCATCGGAGAGTTATAATCCATATCGATTTCACGCGGCATAAGTTTTTTTTTTAACACCATACGTGTGCACTTTGTTTTAATATTATTTATACTTTTATTATACATTATATACATATAAAATAAAATAAAAAAGTTTTAAGTATAAATTATTTATTATATTAATATATTACTCAAGTTTTGTATTAAATATTGAAATGATTTAAAGCCTAACTTTTATTTAAAAAAAAAATCATTTATATCCATTGAATTTTCTGTTTTAAGATATCAAGCGTACAGTACATTTTAATATTCATGATTCCATTTTTTTTTATAATTTCCAAGTAAACTAAAATATTGACAATAATAAAATGAAATAAAAACTGTATAACGTATCCTTACTTTTTATAATTAAAATCTCTCTCTCTCTCTCTCTCTCTCTCTCTCTCTCTCTCTCGTTACTTTTAGCCGATGGTTTGTTTTGATTATTGGTATTGGATCAATTCTACTACACATTAATATAAAGGTAATCAGTCACAAAAGTGATATGTGTATCAGGGGAGTCAGGGGAAAGGAGATGGAGGTGGGGGATAATATTTATACTGAACTGACATATTTGATCAATGTGATTAGAGGAGGGAGGGTTAAATTTAATATAACTACTTAACACATATAAAATATCCAACCATCAAAATAAATTTAATTATCGATAATATTCTCTAATTGAAAAGTTTAAATTATTTATAATAGTAAATTACATGTAATTTTTATAATATAATATACATATACTCATCATCACTTTTTTAATTTAATATGGCTAAATTACTATATTATATATAAAGTATATAAAATAAAGATAAGTAAAAATAGTTGTTTATTCTCTCCGAGTTCGCACAAACCAATATTGGAAATAAACCAATTCTACTCTAAAACAAATAATTAAGAACCGTGAATAACGTTGCGAGGGAAGACTAATTTTTTTATCTAATAATGATTTTCCAACTTAATTTTGCACTATTTAAATATTGCATGCAACAGAATTACTTTAATTACTAGTTGTTATTTACTTGTGTAATGGGAAACAAACAATTCAGATTGATTGGAGTTTAAAAAGAGTCTATATCCTAGAGTTATAACAAAATATAGTTACACCGAGTATACATTTTTGTATAATATATCAATGTTAGATTATAAATAAAAATTTCACTCTGATCCCTCATGTAAATCTTAGTCTTTGATATATTTTATATTATATAAAGTTTGTAGCAAATATTGGCAAAGGGAAATTTATCTGAGTTAAATATGAATTATAAATCTGAAAATACGTAGCTCAAGTTTATTCACGATGTAAATACTTCTGACAACAAGATTATCTCATCAAGAAGTATTGATAAACAAGAATCAAATAACAAGCATTGCATTGCTGAAAACTAAAAATGTTCTCAAACATTAATATTCATATTTTAGTTTCCTATACTTAAACTTTATAACATAATTAAGCAACATAAAATTAGTTTTATTATAATCATTTTTCTTTTCAATTTAAAACTGAAATTAATACTTAAATTGGAATTTAAGTAAATAAAATAATGCAAGATTTATTTCTAAATATAGTTATAATGTTTTTGTGCATAAAGTTTTTTAAATTAAAGTACTTGTTAAAAACTTGATTCAATGTAGTAATTTCGTCTCTCTCTCTCTCTCTCTCTCTCTCTCTCTCTCTCTCTCTCTCTCTCTCTCTTTCTCTGTCTCTCTCTCTCGCACTCGTACATAACCTTTCACGATCTAGTTTTATTCAAAATAAAACTCCTAAAAATATATGTATATTCCATTTGGTTTTTCTTTCTAAAATATTATCATAATAAAAAGAATAGCCAATTTACACTTCATGTATATTTTTATAGGATGTACGTACAATAAAATTGGAACAAGAAAAGAAATAGAATTTTATTTCATCATTTTGCTTCTCATTTGTCAAAATCAAATCCTCAGCTTTTATGAAAGAGAAAGGTTAAGAGAAGGGTTTGCTTTGTATGTTTTTAGCTTGGGGGTTATAGTTATAGAACATGGCATGTGGACTGAATACCAATATGAATACACAAAGTCAATAAGAGACGATTATGTTAAGCTGCATTTGGCGCAGAATGCACAAATTTTTCTTTTTAAGGTATAATAATAAAAGTACACGAAAAGAAATTATGTTTCATAGATCATAGTGACACAAATGAGTTTATAATATAAAAAAAAGTGTTGCAATTTAGTCGTGAAGCATGTAAATACATAAAAATTAAACATTGTGTAACGATTAAATTAATATTTTTCTACTATCCTAAATTAGTATTATAATATAATTTCATGATAATAATATATTAATGCTCAGATATTTTAATATACGTTATAAAAATGTCTTACGATATACTGTATACGTGTATTTTTTAACACTATAACATTGGTTCTCTCCGTGTAGAGGTAAAAACTCATTTCTCCAAAAAATATAAAAAAAGGTACGTCTTAAATCTTTCAACACTATCTTACTTTATTTAGATTTATTGCTGAATTACTTACTGTAAAAAAATTTCGGATAAATTATAGTTTTAAAGAGAATAGAATGAAATTTTTGCAAACTAAGATTTAAATTGACAATTTGTTTGTACTTTTTCTAATTTTAATATTGAATATATGTATTAAAATAAAATAACTTAACTTAGCATGGGATCTTTACTGAATTTGAAACTAAATTAACCACATTAACCTCAATAGAAAAAAAAAATAAATTTAATCATTGAATTTCTATGAAATTCCGATATAAATTATTGGTCTCCAAAATATTACAACACAGGAATGTATATATATATATATATATATATATATATATATATATATATATATATATATATATATATATATATATATATATATATATATATATATATATATATATATATACACATATTACATGTAGTTGGAATTTCTCTTTATAGTTATTTGAAATTAACGTTCCACATTTCGTTACATTATTCATATATATCATTATTCAACAAACATTATTATATCACTGCTATGATATATTTGTATTATTATTATTGTTGTTGTTGTTTTAAGCTTTTCAAATCTTTAAAGTAAGAAATAATTGTTAAGTATTATAATTATATACATTATATTCAAAATAATTTGAAATTAATTGATTATGAAGACGTCTCTATTTGCAAAAGAGGCTTTGCAAGTGACGTGTATTCAACAATGTATAAAGTTTTTGGATGCTTGCGTGAGTAACTAACATAAACCATCTCATCAGTCATGTACATTTTGCCTTTCACAAAACTTACTTATACATCGCATATAAAAGTCTCAACATTTTATGTATTTTTGTATTGATATTTCATTCCATTCATATATAATATACATAATATATATATATATATATATATATATATATATATATATATATATATATATATATATATATATATATATATATATATACACAGTACATTATACTGTATAAAGAAGTACAAAATATGTTGTACACACTATTTCAGTAAAGTTTTTGAGTTATTTTATTATTTCAAAATATTTAAAATTTAAAACAACATTTTATTATTCAATAAAAGAAGTAAAAAATAAATAAGTTCATCGATCAGAGGATTCCATGTAAGTAAAATAGATCTTGTTAATATAGACAAAAAAAATACAAACAATACATTTGTTATAATGTTGTTATGAAGTTCTATGTATTTTAAAAAATTATTTCATTTAAAAAAATATAAAGATTAAACTATACAGGAAATTTTTAATGATGTAATTACGGGAAAAATATTGCAAATTATATACAAAGTAACAAATTGAAAAAAAAAAAAAAAAAAAAAAAAAAAAAAAAAAAAAAAAAGAGGTTTCACAGCTTATTTGTACCATAAATTAAAATCCAATTTCTGTTAAGTTCTTTTGAATAACATAAATTATTATTTTTATTTTTACCCTCTTTTATTTTCAAAGAAATTTAATCTTATAAAAAAAATATTTAAATATAAATAAAAAGGAGAAAAGATTGTATAACGTAAACACAGTATAATATTTTGAATAGAGATAACTTATAGAAAAGAAAAAAGCCATAAAAATATTTCAATCGAGGGTATATCAAAGTATATTGATTTTTTTTTTTTTTTTTTTTTTTTTTACCGTGGAAAAAAAAGTAAAAAATAAAAGTGAGTTTGTTAAACCTGCATGTTGTGACTGTTGGGGAGGTTGGAAGTGGGAGGGGGGGGGGCTCACATGTGATAACAAATATTGATATTTTCAAGTTGAAAAAACGGAAGTTAAGGTTTCAACCTTGTTTGCTTAAGATATACACTTGAAAAAGATTATTTTCATGGATGTGATTTTTTTTTCATTCTCTCTTACTTTACTTTATACATTCTCTGTGGTATAAGAAATGCGTGTTTATAAAAAGAAAAAAAAATGTTATGCCGGAAGAAATAATGATATGTTCAAAAAATAGTATTTTGAAAAAGAAAATATTTTTATTGCTATTACAATTTCAAATTTCATACTTGTTTATCAGTAAACTTGGAGGTTAAAAAGTTGAATATATTTACAAATTTAAATTGCAATGTAAATTTTTTTACCTCTAGTACAGTATATATAATTTGAAAAATAGAAATAAAATTATATATGCATTTGCAATGATGAACGAGTGTTTATCGATAACTCCGCGACAAATTAGAGGTTCTACATTTTCAACAGCTGCCGTGAGTAGAGTTTAAGAAAATTTCCATTGAATAATTATTTTTCCTTATTTTCATATTCACGGGTCCTGGAGTTTTATTTTAGTTAATTTTTGTAATTGATCATTATGATAACATAAAAAAATAAAGAGTCACATTTACGTAACAGAGAAACAGACCTTTTATAAACAAACCTTAGGTTGAGAATTTAATGTGATGATGTAATGACGTGGAATATGTCAGTAATTGCTCTCATTATTGAAGTTATTGAAATGATTATTCACATAAACTACAAGTAAATCACGGTATCAAATTTAAAATAATACTTTTTTACTAAACAAAGGTTATAAAAAATACATGACTTGTGATTTTGAATAATAAACAAACAAAGAAACAAAAAGTTAGAAAATCTTGTGGTATAACATTCTCCCAATGGTACATTAAAAAAGAAGGCAAGTAAGTCAGATTTAAAGTAGAAAATAAAGTGGTAACGGCAGCTAGCCAAGGTGGTGAATATAAACTTACTTTATACTATTTACCTCATTTCATTACGATGCCAAAAACTTAAAGATTTCTAACACTATAATTTAACTTAAAGACTTTTTTATTTCAAATATTTTTGTAAATATATATATTTTAGAGAGAATAATAGAGTATTAAATTGCATTTTTAATTTTATATATTTTTTATTACATTTATTTTTCGTGTTTATTTTGTTTTGTTTTAAAGTTTTTAGTATGTAGTAACTTTAGAAAAATCTCATAAATTGTACACTTTATATGTTTAAAAAAAAAAGGTTCTTTCTTTCTACTTTTATTTGACATAAATACCATGTGGTAATTTTTTTAGATTGCTGTATAGTGTCATATAGGCAGTTAAGAATTTATAAAACAGCATATTACTTAAAATGACTTATTCATACTGTGAAATGAATGCTATAAATTTCATTGCAAACAATTGTTATTATAAAGTATTGAATTTGCCTACTATAAATTGCAATTTAATTTTAATGTAATAAATCTGCCTCATATCTAATATTTATCAAAGAAAAAGAATTTATAGCAAATTGAAAATATTTTCTTGCGTGAACAGGTCTTTATAATTACAGTACATATGTTACTAATACAATAGGATTATTAAAGTAGTAATTATAATTAATTGCGGAAAAATTTGAATTTGTTTCACCTTTTAACTTGTTTTATTTATTTATTTTCAAGTTAATTTACTATATGAAAAACAAATAGGTACTGAAAAATAATTTTAACATAATTTAGGTTCATTTTTCAACTTTTTGTTTTTTCTTTTGTTAGTTACCCTCGTCGGATACTACTATGTAAACAAAATGAAATGTATAAAGAAATTTTAAATTTGAAAAAATGTTCTGCACTTTTGCTTTTCATTTTTTTTTAATTAGTGTTATTATAGAAGTCACTATTTAAATTGAATTAAATATGTAGATAAAGATCAAACAGCAACGTAGAATTTACTTTATTAATGAAATAATTAATATCTATTAGATTGCATAATAATTATCGCGTAACATAATATGCGACATGAAAACTTGAGATTTACGAGAGTTTCAAATAACATTATAAAAAACGTTCATGTGAACATCAAATTTCAAAGTAAATAACACAATGACAACCAAATTAAACTACATTCAATATGCTGTAACCAAAAATGAAGGAAATGTAAACACCTAGCAACGCAGCAGCAGCAAAAAAAAAAAAAAAAAAAAAAAATTGCTTTAAATAAATAAATTTATAACAAAATGCCATTTAGAACACATTTTGTATGTAATAAAAAAATAAACTATTTATATTAAAAAAATAATCACGACAACTGAATTATATTTTGTTCCAACAAACATTTGATTTAAACAATTTTACGTTCAAAAATATATTAAATTTTAAAATATAAATCATTTAAAGTGAAATAGAAAAAAAAAAAAAAAAAAAAAGAAGTAAGAAGTAAGAGCAGCAAACAAATTCTATTAAATATTACACATAAATCAGTGGAAATAAATCAAGTACAGAGATGGTGACTGGAAAATTAAATTTTTCTTTCCTATTTGATAATAAAAGAAAAACAAATTCAAAAAAAATAAAAATAATCCTGATGTTTGTAATAATAAAAGAACAAAATATATTGCTTTAAATAGTAAAGAAATTTTCGACAGTAATTATTTACAGTAGATAAATATATGACATTAACTATTATAGATTACAGTAATTTTGAAACGTCCAACTTGTTAGAGTATGTCTTCTAATTTACAGCGGAAAATATAGAAGAAATTATTTGTATTTTTAAACAACAAAAATTTAGGGAACATTTAGGTCTGACTACTTGACTGGTCCACCAATATGTTCATAAAAGACAAAAATTAAGGTTTTAAATTATTGCAATGCAAATAACTTTTAAGGAATAGACCAGAGAAAAACATAAGCATTTATATCACAAAACACTTGATGGGATTTACATAAATAACATTAGTTTGTCTCAAAACCCAACAGTAGCCCCATAGCAGTGATCAGAAAATTTCAATACATGCAACCCGCACAACATTTTCTTACTAAATTTTGCATGTTTCTGACGCCATAAACATGAATTTTCACGCAAATTACATGGGGCTACATTAACATTCTGCTAAAAATTGTCATCAGTTTTGAAGATCCCATTTTGTGTTTATTCATTAAAAAGCACATGTTGTTTTATGTGGTATATAGCTTTAAGAAAAAAATAACTACAGTATATATAAATAGACATAGAAAACATGATACTAAAATGGTGTAGTAAAATATTGTGATCGTATTTAAAATAACTTAGGATTAAAAGAAAAGTACATGAATAACTATTCCATAATAATAATTTAAACTGTGCTAGGTAATGTAACAATGCGGAAAACATCTATATAAAAAAAGAAAAGGGGTGGATGTGAAAAATTTATTTGTAAAAAATATTGTTTTTCAAGGCACAGGTTGATGTCGCGATTTGTCATTCTCCTTCCTTTACTTCTTTGATAAATGCACTAAGTTAGAATTCGTGCTACATGCATGTATGGCTCTTTTGCGTGCCGAGAAAATATGATTTAATCATACTATGTACGATTTATTACTTTTATCACGTACATTATTACTTAAATGATTTTGTCATGTCAACACTAGCTTAATAAAAACGTGTGCATTTTTACGCACCAGACATAATATTATTACTGTCTGTCACTTGATTAAAATTTATACATACTTTGTTATTGGTAAGTATAACTTGAAACTTTATTTATCTAGGCAGTACATACTGACATAAGAGATTGAATCATTGTCAATAATTATGTCAAAATAAATATTCCTATTTATTATTATTATTTTGTAGTTTGTAGGTTAAGAATGTGTGAGGTTTAGGCTTGATTCACTGCCTATAGATTACACTTAGCTCAAACCCTAAAAACACTCATAAAAATATTTGAAACAATAATCATAAAAAAATAGTTATTGAATTGAATGATACAATACATAATAAGAAACATGAAAGTGAAAAATAACACTGTCACCACACAAAAACGTATTTCATAATATGATTATTTTAGAATATTAGAATTAAATATAAAATTAACCTAGATATAATTATATCACGAATTTCAATTGTATATGAAAAAAGATACTTTTTTTTTACCACATAAATTCCATACTTACTTCTATCATAAAAATAACATGAAATTTTTGATGCAAATATTTAGAAAATAATTCATTAAAACTTGGTCAAGTACATTAACACTTCTGTTCTCCATTCATCTTAATATTAGAACACACTTTTGATTTTCATAATGTGTTGACAAAATCGTATAGTATTATATAATACTGATTAGAATAAAGCATAAAATTATCAATTTAAAGCAGAAATTTAACCGCAGTGTTGCATAAAATTAAAAAAAAATCTATTAAACAAAACAATGAAAAATGTAAAACAATTTGCATCTAAAACCTGATTGTAAATTAGCCTATTGTTTGAACAAAAAACACGCACAAAACATAACAAAAGTAACAACTTTTATACATTATTCTAAATTATACTGAATAAGACAAAATTATATAACATTAAAATTTAAAACTTTTTTATGTTGAAAAAAATTCTTTAATAAAAAAAAAAAAGTAACGATAATTACGGACAACAATAATATAAACACACTCGCACACAGAATTAACAACAACAAAATAAAGAAGAAAAAAAACTTGCCCATTTGAATCGATTAAAGTTATAACTTTGAACGAAGTAAGCTGTTCTATAATCACAAAGTCACACCACAGTATTCACATAGACTGCTTAATTACAAACATAGGACACAAATAATAATTATAAGTGTATGTAGGTACATATTATGAAAAGGAAACTAACATAAAAGTTAATACATATGTAACTATTGTCAGATAAAAAGCTTAGGATTTTTATTTTATTATTCTTTTTCTTTACTCTTTAACCAACTTTAAATTTTGACAACTTAATTTTTATATAAAGTTTAATTAAAAAAAAGAGTCACAAAAAGTTTTTGTTTCAAATAATACAAGTGGTTAAGATGAATTTCAACGTATAAGTGTAAATTTTTGTAGTTTAAATGCCAGTTTAATGACATGTACATATCTTTTATTATTATTATTAAATATTACGTCAAAAATACCTTTTACTTTTTACATAATTCCTAACCAATTCCACGCATCTCTTAGAAATATGAAATTATTTGTTTGAGCTATAGTTCTTATTAGAGCTGTGAATTTTGTTTTTGATATTTCGATTCAAATAATTGTTAAAACTGTACTTATTTTCAATTTTTAAAATCAAGTTATTTTTATATTTTCAATGATTTTTATATTTGAACAAAAATACATTATTACTATATTATTTCACTTTTTTTTATATACGTTGATATTAGCTTCTTTTTTTTTTTTTTTTTTAAATGTTAGTTAATGTGTATAAAATATATACAATTGTTTTCTATTACCATTCATTTTATCATAATCTAATTAAAACAATGAATAATCAAAACCACAATCGAAATATTAGTTGCGGAATATTTCATTTTTAACGAGCACGACACAGAATTCATTGCTCATTTATTGATTAAAAAAAATCAATTCATCTATTTATTTATTTTTTTAGATAACCCTTACATGCCAAACTAATTAATCAAACAACTTAAAACTGATGGTAATTTATTAATATAAATATATGTAACAGTTCCAGTTTTTGTACATGTTTACTTGATAGTACAATATAAAATGAATCAAATAATTTGCAGCTATAAAAGAACAACACAATAATAATAATAATAATAATTCTTTATTGGGTTTAAAATGAGAATGTACATTATATATATTTAAAAAAAAGAGACAAAAATAAACAAGTAAATGAAACCCAACGTGTGATGAGAAAAAGGCAAAATGCCTATACACTATAAGTGATCTCACACCTTTATCAGAAAAACTGCTTCGTCAATAAATAACATAAAATACATATAATCCAATAAAATACATCCAATAAATATTTTAATATGATACACATATAATTCCTCATGGCAAGATCAGACTTATTCGAATTAAGACACAAAGTTAACAGAAAGAAGACTGATTAATAGTAATTAAAGTAGATTGATTATAATATTAGTTTTTATAACTGTTGTTTATAATACCAATTAGCTAAATTTGACAAAATTATACTTTTTATGAAACACTCAAGTTCATACTGCTTGAAAAGAACTTCTAATTCCTAGAAGACACGTCATTACATATTTTATAGTTCTATGTCATGAAACAAATAAAGTCATCATAAAGTTAATTTTCCGCTTCAATTGACACGTCACTTTTGTTACCCTGTGAGAGTGCAGTTTACCGTACTATGCTCGATTAATTGCGCCAGATTGTAGATTTAAGTAATTTATAATAATAATTTTATTACAAATTTTATATTTATTTTTCACAATTAGAGCATGATAATTGTTTACAATATATACTTTTTTTTATAAAAATAATGATTAAGATTGAATATATAAATCATTTTATTTAAAGAAATTATGAAGTTATAATAATTTTTTTATAACTTCATATTTGTAAAATATTTTATCATTAATGTCTTATAATATAAATTTATATACAAACTTTATTTTTGTGTAAATTTATCATTTTTCTCTCCCTCTCTCTCCCTTTCTATATTTTACTACTTCATTTCCTCGTCCCTTTGTTTTATATTATTAAGAAATTTATAACTTTTAATTCTTAGGTGAATACACAAAAACTTAAAAGTTATATTATTTACAAAAACAAAAAATCTTCGTTATAATAACAACAACAACATAACACAGTTTCAGATGTAATTTCAAATGATGAAAGTAAGCTTAAATTTCATAATGTATAAATATTTAAAATTATTTTAAATCTGTATAAATATTTAAAATTATTTTAAATCTGTATAAATAAAAAAATATATTTCTTTATTATGATGAAATAAAAATTAAAATGATCACAGATTACCTAAAATATATTTTGACATTTTAACAAAATTACAATGCTAACATTTTCTAGAAGATATATAAATAAAATGATCAATTAATATGTATATTAGTAACTTTTTATATTGTCAATTTTGTCAATATTTGACAATATTATGTTATACTGTATCTCTGAGTTTACAAACAAAAAAATTACAACTGTGCATACAGGTATAGAGGTAAAATATTATATATTTTTTTAAAGAAAGTAAATGAATACCACATTATTATAAAATAATAATAATAATTAGAGAATAATAATTGAACTAATATGATATCATTATCCCTTTATTTTGAATACTAAATAAAGTATAATATATAATTACATTAACATGATTTTATTACTATTATACATAAGTTATCATAACATTATTTTAGAGTTTTAGAAAAGTAGAACTGTAATTTTACAATATTTTGATCATAACAGATGTTACGCATAAATATTTGGCTTTTAAGTCATGGTTTTGTCGTAAAATACAAGTTTCTTTAAGCTTTTGTGTGAGATTTAAAAACATAAAATATTACCAGAGTTTGAATTTTTTTCTTTACTCTAGTACAAGTTTACATACTGGAAATTTACGCAAGAAAATTACACGAACATTGCAAAAAATAAAGAAAACATTATACGAAATAAACACAGCATATTACTCTAACAAAAGTACATATTTTCTTTCATGTGTAATGCATTTAATTAATTAAAAATTAAGTTTAATATCAATTTTTTTTTGCTTTACTTGACGGTTACTCATACAACTATATCCTATACCATAATATACTACGTCTTTAAAGGTTTTTGATTTTAAATGAAAAAAAGTGCTATTTATGAAAATAGAAATATTTATGAACAAAAAAATGAAATAAAACTTGTTCTATATAAATAATGTTATGTGTTGTCAATAATGTACATACATAATTTTATATACATCACAGCAAAGTGATGTATGCTGTGATTTTAATCTGTTACTCATATGTACATTGTGTCAATAATTTCACATTGATAGCTTGAAAAACTCGTATTAAATATTGAAAATTCATATCACAATAAGTACACATTTTACGAGTGAGAAAATACAAACAATTTTTAAAAAAACTCCTCTTGTAAGGCTAGAAAAACTTCAACTCGAAAACTATATTTTGAACGTATATAATGGTTATTAAAGTTTATTGTTTATTTTTTTTATCCCTTGCTCTTTAACTGTAAGTAATGAATTTGTGTATTTTTAACAACTTTTGCAAATCGCCAATAACTTAGAAACACAAAAGAACGAACTCATAAATTCAAACAAACAAACAAACATTTTTGTTTATGTTTGACTAAGACTGTACCTAAAACAACAAAAACAACAACAAATGGTCACATGGAATAAAATGCTTCTACACAGCATGTTAAGATAACCGTATAAAATTTCCTCTTTTTTTTTATTGTTGGTGCGTGTACATCATGATATCTTTTAAAATTGACATTTTTATAGTTCACGTTACACTGCTTCAAAACAAAACAGTAAAATTTACGTATAACTACAAAACATACGCATCAATGTGCGTATATAATATTTATTTTAAATGTCCGTTATTTTATGGTGGTGTGTATAATATACACGTGTAGAAAGTAAAAACTATATAGAGCTCATGTTGTTTACAGATAAATTAGTGGCGGAGTAAACATCATTGTGCTCAATGTATTGTACAAGCCGAATCTTCTGCCCGACTTGCCTAGCTTAATAACGCGCGCGCGTACGGGGAGGTTCTACAACATTTAATGTATATACACTTTTTTTTTAACTTGTTACTCATTATTTATTATTGTGATGTATATATTTTTTTTACTGTGAATATAAAAAAAAAGAAGCTTGTTAACTTTAATTTATTTGTGGATTTTAGAAGTGTTGCAAGTCGTTTGGAGTAAAATAAATAAACTAGAGCACAATTTAGTGAACAATAGTAAAAGTAGAGAGAGAGAGAGAGAGAGAGAGAGAGAGAGAGAGAGAGAGAGAGAGAGAGAGAGAGAGAGAGAGAGAGAGAGAGAGAGAGAGAGAGAGAGAGAGAGAACCATTATGTTTTCCCATAAGTATATAGGCAGTGTGTAAATTTTGACCAATCACTGTTTAGTATATTTGAATTGTTCCCTCGTTTGCATAGCTTTAACAAAGAAAAATAGTACAACATAAAATGTATTATATATAATACATGCTGCCCACAGTTCAACAATAGCTAATCTGTATGTATACATCGTAAATATTTTTATGTCCTTTTGCCGACAAAATTATATAGTAACTTTATCAGATATGTTACTGAACATATAAATAAAATAAATCCTTAGTGATTATTTTTAATTAACAAAACAATGTGTTATTATTTAAAGCATATTTTGCTTCTTTTTTTTTGTATGACTAAAGTAATTAATTTCAGTGTCACTAGTGTATACTTATTAAATAATGCTCTTTGGTATCCAATTTTTACAATTAATATTCAGTTATATAAAAAAATTAATAATCATAATTGTCTCTGATTATAAAATGTGAGTAATAGCATGTTTCCTCGGAGCGATATTTGTGCTGTTATGCAAATCTCTCTCTCTCTCTCTCTCTCTCTCTCTCTCTCCAACGCATTTATTTTTTTTATTGGATTAATATTGTATAGGCGGAAGAATTCTACTGTATATATATATTTTTAACATATCAAACTGAAAATTAATTATGTAAACATCATTAAAACTATATATTAAAATTCCATATAGAAAATACGGTTATTTATCGTACTAGTATACTAGTAATTGTTTTGGCAATAATAGTATTAAGGTCTTGATATGAACACCACATAAATTATTACTTGCCCCTTCCTCCCTTTTTTTTTAGTGAACAAGGAAAAAGTATTTTTCATTAAAGTAATGAAATTTTTGTGTTAATATGTGTGCTTGTAGTAGATCATGAAAAAATCATATGGGAAGTAGGAGAATATTTTAAAACAAGAAAATATGTATTTTTATTAAGGTATGTTAAAAAACTTTAATATACCATAAAAATGTTGAACTTTTTTTTTTTTTTTTTTTTCACAATTTCTGATAAAAATTTAACCCTTTTCTTTTACTCTTTTTAGAAAGCAATATCTTTTATTAAATAATAATAAAAAATAAGGTTTTCTCAATCGGAAATAACATGATATGTTGACGATTTACGATTATAGCTTTCAGTATAGTTGGTCTCTCTCTTGGTATCTGTATTAGTCATCAAAAAAATCCTATATTACAAGTAATTATTAAAAGTTTTTTTATTTTTTACTCCACTGACTTTCGGATATCTAGGTACTTTAATGTAAAACAAAAAAAAGAGAAACTATATTGCTTTAGACAAAGGTTTTTAAATTTATTTTTTAATATGACACTATCTACGTGTAGTTTCCTATATTTTTATTCCAACGAGTATAGAGAATTATAATAATTTAAACGAATATTTTATTTTGGCGAGATAGTTTGAGTTATTATGTCATGTAAAGAAAAAAAAATAGTTGAAGTATAGTAGAGAATAATAGTAGTATAAGTTCTTGCAAATCATGATTGAAAGTTTAAACCTAATTCTGACATAGAGAATAAGGGGAGAGAAAAGGAGGGGGATGATAATTGTGGGAAGTAATTAAATCACGAACCTACTTCTATTCTGTTGTCTGTATCTCTCTCTCTCTCTCTCTCTCTCTCTCTCTCTCTCTCTCTCTCTCTCTCTCTCTCTCTCTCTCTCTCTCTATGTATAACTCACTAACCAAAGGGTATTGTAGCACTATACTCACTCACTCAATGTTCATACATATATAACTAACTATATGAAATAATTAATTATCAAAAACTTATATTACAATATATCAACGCCATTCCATTATATAACAAAGAAAATTAATTAGAAATTTTCATCAAATCATAACTAAAATTACATTTAAAATAGAAGGAAAGAGGTCAAAGTTTTGTTAGAAAATACAACTAGATTTAATTTATATATTCTTTGCCAGGTTCGTTCTACAGTATAATTATATGTATACATTATAATATGATAGTTACCTGATATTTTTGTAAGTCGTTCAAACTCATAGTTATACATAGTAACACCAAAATGAATCATAATATTAGGTTAAAAAAATTATTTTATTAATACTTTGACTTTTATAATGCTGCTTAAGTTAGCATATTACTCAAAACATATTATATTGAAAAAAAATATATAGATCAAGATACATGGAAAGAAGAAAATACAAAATATTATACCGCACTGGCTACAGTAGCTATTTTTTAATAATATTACATAATTATTACATTTTTACCATGGGTTTTAATTATAATTATTATTATTAAATAAGTATAGTAATAATAATATTATTATATAGCATATAAAGTTACAATTTGCATTAAAAACTAGTAATCAAATTCATTTCACCATAAATAAAAAAACATTGGGTAATAAACTTGATCATTAATTTTGCAATAATAATTTTCTTATTTATTTATATATAAAGTTATGGTCTCCGCAGTAACATGATACTAAAAGTTATACGTTACATTATTCGACTCGTCAATCTACAAACTTATGCTAATAACAAACTATTTACATATTAACATTGACTTTCTTCTTCTTCTTTTTTTCTTTTTTCTTTTTTCTTTTTTCTTTTTTCTTTTTTCTTTTTTCTTTTTTCTTTTTTCTTTTTTCTTTTTTCTTTTTTCTTTTTTCTTTTTCTTTTTCTTTTTTTTTTTTTTTTTACGTTTTGATAGTTTTGATATTTTAAAATTTCCAGCACATTTTCTTTGTCAAGTTTGCTATTTTCATCAAAATAATGTTTGATTTTACAATATTCCTTATGATACACAAGAAACTTTTTTACGAATTTATGTAATTTTCTACTTCTCACTCACTCTGTCTCTCTCTCTCTCTCTCTCTCTCTCTCTCTCTCTCTCTCTCTCTCTCTCTCTCTCTCTCTCTCTCTCTCTCTCTCTCTCTCTCTTATGAATAAAAAAAATAATTAAGAAAAATAAAAATTAATCACGTAAAGAATATATTTTTCAAATGTTACGTCTTTAAAATTTCTTGTTTGTTGTTCTTTATATTTAACAAAATGCAATTTACTTTATAACGCTATATTATGTAACTAATATGTGACGTAAGCGTAAGGGTAACGTGGGAATATATAAATATATAAAAGCTATTATGCTAAGCTTGTACGCAGTAATTAGGATTAGGGTAAAGTGACAAAGGATTTACTACTTATCTAAATAGAATTATCTTTTACTACAAAATTGAAACTACTTATTTAATAGGTAAAAGGGAATTAGATGATATTATTCTTAAAAACATTTACGAATCTACAAGTATAGTATTATAAAATAATTTAACGTATTTTTATGTGTATGTTATATTATAATATGTAAATAATGTTATTTTATATTTATATTTGTGTGTATTGTAGCACCATTTGCATGTAAAAGTTTTCAGACTGTCAGTATTAAATTATAGAATAATGTTTTTAAGACTTAATAATTTGTTCACAAAATTAATTTAAAATTGCATATTTTTTATTATTAGATTTACTTTATAATTATAATTTCACTTCATGTTTTAGAGACTACTATACGTGTACGATTCTTTGATTAAAGGAATAATAACACTTTTTATTATGTTTTTTAATCATATAAAAGCTGGGTTATAAATGAAGTTTAATTGATTGATTTTTTTTAAGACAGGGTATGTACTGTACATACCCTGTGATTTTGCTTATTGCCTTATGGCAAAACAGCGTTTTCATAAATAGGGAAAATTTTAATTAACGTAATGCTTTATTTTATCATGCCATGGTATTTAAAAAAGACAAGAATATAAAATTTTATATCGTATTGATTGTACATTTTACAAACATTCATTAAGAAAATAACAGTGTTATCTTTTGAAAAATTCTAATAGTTGAGAATACTTAACAGAATTTTTCAAAAGATACAGTTACTGTTATTTTGTTGATGAATCCGTCCAATTACTGAATTTTAGAAATATAATTAAAATTACTTGCCAAAGTTTTTTTTTTTTTTTTTTTTTTTAACATTAAGTTAGATTCAAAATCATTAAATTAATTTTATTTTCTCATTCTAACCTTACGTGTATTTAGAAGACCGCTGACCTTACTGAGATTTTCAGTACTGTACATCCCTATAAACCTGTGACGTTATTAAAGGAAACCCATAAGAATATTTGATATTTTAATATAATAAATTACAGTTTGATTACGTCAATGATTATTATAAAGAGTTGAAATATGTAATGAACATTTAAAGAGAAACATAAAAATAATTTAACAAAAACAAAAAATATTTACCTAGAATTTTTAATCAATAAAAATAAAATTACGTCACACTCCACACATAAAATTAAAATGTAAAGTATTTCATGAACACGTTACAATGAAAGATCATAAATATTGCATGTAAATTGAATTGACATTATCTATCGATATTATTGGATAAAAAAGTCAATATTTTCTCTATGTAGAATGTACTTTGTATTTCATGACGTAAAAAAAAAAATAAAAAAAAAAACAGGTGGAAAATTGTGTCGAGCGTTCAATTTGCATACTCAATCAAACCGAATCTAAATCCACACACACACACACACGCGCATTCTGTACAATTTTTACTAGTCTTATCATCGGTGTCAAAATATATTATATTATATTATTGATTTTCAAATAATTTTCATATTATCTAAACTTATTTGGCATTTTTTAACTTTTGAAATTTTTAATTTTGGTCGCTTAAAATTGTAATAATTGTGTACTTTATATATACAAAAAATCTTTAATATATTAATGAAATTGTAAACTGATTAATTTAATACAAATATACACTTTTTTAATATTTTTATTTTACAAATAAATAAATAAGAAATAATTTTAATCTTTAAAAATTTCTTCTTAATTTCTTAGTATATCAATAAAAAATATTATGGTTATTTTTTATTAGATAAATGCATTAATTTTTAAACCTAAATTTATTTGAATTGTAAAAAGTAAAATTTAGCATAACGGTTTTTTGTGTTCAAATTCATACATCATGCATAGCACGTCAAACATTAACATATCATTATATTATATCCAATCTAATCTTGTAAGTGTAGCCGGGGCTTATTAGATTCCTTGTGATACACAAGTCTATGATCTAATGTCTTAGCTGTCTACCTCTGTCATATATGAAGAGTTCTCTTAAATACGCACATCCTAAACGAGATACAGAAAGAATTTAAAGCCCTTGTCAACTTACTTTTTTAACATTTAGAATACTAGATTGATAATTACCATACCTTATTATCCATGAATTAGATATCACCACGTTGGTTTTTTGTTTTTTATTTATTTTCATTTTAACGGTTATTTCACGAATCTGACGTCACAATGTACCGATGGGGCCGTGATAGGGGTAAAGAACTTGAGGGAGGGTCTTAAATTTATCACGTTATCAGAGCGGTGACTGTGATTGGTGGCGGTACATTGTGACGTCAGATGCGTGAAATAACTGTTAAAATGAAAATAAATAAAAATAAATACAAAATCAACATGGTGGTGTCTAATTCATGAATGGTATGGTAATTATCAATCTAGTATTCTAAATGATAAAAAAGTAAGTTGACAAGGGCTTGAAGAAAAATGGTACAGAGCCCCTTTACGTATAGGCAACAAGGTGGGCATTTGTGCTGTGCGGGTAGCCTAGCTCAACTTTTTACAGGATGAAATCTGCCAAGATTTCTTAAAGCAAACTCAAAACTTTAAAATATAAAGAAAATGAAGGAAATGGAGGAGGAGGAAGGAAGGAAAAGGGTCTGATATATTCAGTAACTTGTGAACGAAGGTGTATTAAATTTCATTTCATATTACCCCACTGTGCTTTCTTAAAATTTTGTTGCATGCATATACATGTAAAATTTTCTATATATATACTTTTTTTTTAAATGGATTTCGGGTATGCAATCTTTTTTGCTATGGGTTTTCTCTATGGGCATTTCTAAAATGCAAATTTGATTAAATTTTTTTCCTAGCTATACTATAGTAAAAAATATAGCATCGTAGTTAAATATTAACCAATTTAAACTTGAGGTTTTTTTTATTATTATTTAATATTGTTGTAATTTGTTCATTATAATTCAATTAGTAAACTATTTATTATTAAAGTATTAGACCTTGTTTTTTTTTATTGTTTTTATTGAATATGTGTGCTTTTAGTGTATGTATTCTGTATGTTAGTATGAGTGCTCTTATTAAATGCAATGTTCTTGGAATTGTCTGTTGCTGAATTAATGAATTTTATTAATTTAAAACTAGAATTTATGTATTAACTGAAAAACTGCTTGACAGACTGAAATGCTAGTTTTTTATAATAGAAGTAATAAAAAAACTGGCACTTCATGTCTAATGCTTAGTATTTTTTTTTTTTTTTTTTTTTTTTTTTGGTACAGCATAGTATAAAAAATTATTTTAAATTACAATACATATAATAGTTTATATTTTCCTGTTTTCTCCCTTTCATTTTTTTATAAAGCATGCAAATTTTCTTACAATTCTTTGTTATTTTTATAATTATACATTTTAATACAAAAAAACTTCTGAATGCTAATATCTTTAAGTCATCACAGGCCTGTTTAAAGCAGCACTACTACTCTATAAACATGCGATAAACTGTATGAAGAAAAACCTTTAGAAGATGTAAATAGACTCTTTTTTAGCAATGGTGCAATAAGCTATTTGAATTCGTGCCTTTGGCGGAGCGATATGTGTTCTTGTTTGATGTATGAGAAATCGTGACTTTGCTTCTCAGTGATTGTCTTTTTTTTTAGGGGTTGTAGTATGCATTGCGTGCGCGCTTGTAAGCTCCACACTTTGATGTCCATGCGTTTGCCAGTGTGTCATAGTTAAAACGGTAGGAGAGGTGTTCGACAGGTCTATTCATATCTCTAACTATTTCTGGCAGTGGTGTTGGTGGACCACGCCAAGTCAGATGTATATTGGGACAGTTCACCAATCCACCTCATCTCATTCATTTCTATTAAATCACAAAATTTATTGAGGTTTTTGTGAGTGTTGTATAAAATTCCCTTTAATTTTTTGTCTCTATTACAAATAAACAATCGTTTTCTTTTTTAAAAGAGCAATTAATCATAATGTAAAATCAAATTATTGTTCGTATAATAATTTGAGCACAATATGATTTTTTTGAAAGGGCAAGGTTTACACCTAACTGCATGCCTAATCATACACAATGTTAATCAGCATACATATTTAAAACTCATAAAAAAAAACAAAAAAAAAAACATTACAATCCACACGTGGTAACAAAATGTAACACAATATTTGGTTTTTCATTTCCACTGTATAGTTATTATGATCTATTATTTTAATCTCCTTGCAGTCAAAGGTGATGCTAATAAAGTTTGAAATAATACGATGTTTACTCTGGAAAAAGCTGGCTTTTATTTGATATTCAATATTTGCTTTCAATTGAAGCTTCTCACCACAGGTAATGTAATGTAAATAATGTGTTTTTGTCTCAATATTATATAGGATATTTGTGCGAGCTCATGAACGTCACATTGTGACCCTAATCTTAGGGCTTATCTGTGAGGCAGCGGCAGGCAAGCAGGCAGGCAAGCTTGCAAAGGATGAAGCTTATGAGAGTCGTGTACAAGTGCAAAAAAGTGACCGAGAGAAACGCTCGTTCGTTCTCTTTCCCTTGGCGCGGCTCCTAATGTCCTTCTGCCAGGAAGAGAGAAAAAAAAATTATATAAATATAATTTGCCTCTTTCCACCACTCTTTCTCTCTCTCTCTCTCTCTCTCTCTCTCTCTCTCTCTCTCTCTCTCTCTCTCTCTCTCTCTCTCTCTCTCTCTCTCTCTCTCTCTCTTTCTCTCTTTCTCTCTCTTTCTCTTAATACCATCACTAAAATTAAATGAGTAAAAAGTCATCAACTTGTACGTTTTTATATAAAAAGTAAAAATAAATTTTTACAATCTAGTCGTTTTAATATTTCTAAATTTGTTTCAAGGATTTGTTTTAAAATTACTTTCCAAAAAACGATCAATTTTATAATTTATTCAACTTGTATTAATTAATAATGTACAAAATTTAAAATGCAAATTTTATTACACTTCAATAATAAAACTTATTTACCTTGCATAAAATCTATAAATTTTCTTACAACTACTTGTTATAAAGCAATTAAACTTTTTCACAAAGTAAATAAAAAAAAATGATAAAATAAAAACTATGAAAGTTTTAAATAAAGTATAATTAAATCTAAATGTTTCAATCAAAACTTTTTCCTTGTGAAATAATAATACTGGTGTAAAATTAATAAATTTTCTTTGTCTTCTTTTGCTCTTTGCTTTAAATTATATTTATAATTGTTTTACAAAATTGTATTCAAAAATATTTTTGTAGAAACCATATTTTAAATTTGTGCTTGAGTAAATTTTTATATGCATTAGACAATACAGGTTTTGATAAGTTTTTCTTAGTTGAAAAAGCATGTGTCAAATTAAAAAACAATGTCCATGTGACTTGTTTTATTATATAAAGGACATAATATTTAATTTTAAAATAACTGGGCCTGACTGATTAAAGTTAAGCAGCTAAAAAAATTGTTAATAAAGTTTAATAATAAGTTATTGTTAACTTTATTTTGCAGGAAAGATCCTTCATTTTTGTGTCTTTACTTTTATTAACTATTAAATTTTATTTTATTTCTATTTATTTATATAATCATTGGATTACTATTCACCTGTTTATCATAAACTTATTTAGCATTTACATGAACTAAATTAGAAAAACTATTAGCATGTGAAAGTAAAATTTCACACATTTAGGCGTCAGAACGGTTATGCTGAAAGTCAGTTTGAATTAGGTGAGAGAGAGAGAGAGAGAGAGAGAGAGAGAGAGAGAGAGAGAGAGAGAGAGAGAGAGAGAGAGAGAGAGTACCAAACAGATTGTATGAATAATATACTAGAAACTCTTGCCTTTTTACTTATACTTAATACTTTCTCCCGTTTTTCTTGTATGTATTAATATAATATATGGGTCTTTCGTTTCATTTTAAAAATTTACTAAAGCATTAACTGACCCTACTTATATACTTTCTCGCTTCTGTTTGTTTAACTTTGACTTTGTGAGATGTTTATTTATTTTTATATTTTTCACTCTTTTTATACAAGGAAGAAAAAACTTAATATATAAAATTTTCATTAGATTTTCTTACGGCAATTTTTTTTTTTTACAAAAACTGTAACATTTAATCCTTATCTGCTTGTGTGTTTGAAATGACGCTGATAAGACAGTTTGACAGTGAAGTCATGATGCAATCAACAACATAAATTGTAATTTACATTAGTTAGGGGAGGGTGGGAGAAGCTTTAAATCAACACTCTGACATACCAAACTATTATTTACCTGTACGTTACAGGGCCATCTAAAGTCAAGGCCTGCTATGAAGTAGTTAATTTTTAAAAGGTAATTGTTATTAAATAAATTAACCAAATCAGTTTTTAAAGATATTTTTAATATCAGAGTTACGAGAGAATTTGCAACTTACGTTTGGTCACAATTGTGTAAGGTATGCGTACTCTGTCATATAAAATTTCAAATTTATTGTCTTATTGTTAGAGTAAAGGCATATAATAAAATTTTATATGACAGTGTATGTACATTTAATTCAATATGTATGAAAAGTAAAGACAGAAGATTGGATTATCTGTTGTGCAGAAAAAGCTCTCTCTCTCTTTTTTTTTTTTTTTTTTTTTCTTATTTATGTTTCCCTTTTTCCCATCTATCAAGACAAAAATCTTATTGACAGGTGCAATGGAATCTGCTCACATGGGCCAGCCACGGCCTATTACACAGTTACTTTTCCTCATTAAACTGAAGAAATAAAGCTTTTTATTACAGCAAAGTAATGCAATTAACATCTAACAAATAAATTACTTTGTTGTAGAATTGTATTACTATTTTGTAGAATTATAGTTTTTGAAAGTTATTTTTTGCCATGTGATCAAATGTAAAAACTTGAACATTTTTTACATAATCACGACAATGATTTCCTTACTCTGTAGATTAAAAAACTAAATTACTACAACTAAAATATTGTTTATATTCAATTTAGTTCTATTTGTAATAATTGTTATGTTATAATTTAGGTCTGTTAGTTATAATCTAGAGCATGGATATATAAACAGGATAGGAAGCTATTGTTGAAAAAACGATCCCTTAATGATGTAATTCAAATTTTCGCCGCAAAAATGCAAAAATACAAAATTACGTATAAAAGTAGCGCTGTAGTCTGTGTGTGAATTTTAAAATTCACATACAGACTACAGCGCCATTTACATTTTACATGTTGATTGTTGCGGTGAAAATTTGAACTACATTAACAAGGGTTCGTTTTTAGTATAGGACAATAACACAGGAGCTCACGACCCTGATCTAGAGTAAACGTGACATTATCAATGGCCTCAATGTTAAAAAATCATCTAACAGTAAGACTAAAATAAGGCCTGCTTTATAGAAGGACTTGATCTGTCACTCAATGTTAGTGTTTGGATTGGAAGCTAGAATGTAAATGTGTGTGATTTAACATATAGAGTCAAACGATCTTTGAACTCCAAATACATGACGTAATTTAGTGAGGAAAATTTGACACCTTGTGAGGCCTATATAGTCATAATAATAATATTGATTTTATGTGTGTACTCTTGGTTTTGTCTGTGTGATTTTTGTGGTGGTGCGAACAAAGAGAGTTCAAGTTGGAGCAAAACTCAAGGGAGGAGTGTAGTAAGTTATTGTTACCATATGAGTGAAATTTTGTCACAGAAAAAAGTAAAAATGAATACAAAACAGTGATGCATTTTATTCACCTTGTAGTATAGCTAATACCAGATTTACATAGCGGCGTAACAAATCTAAGTTGGGTTTAGTTTGAACGGCCATATAATCCACAAAGGAACTAAGATTGTCGGAAGTGTTTATTTTGTTTTGCTGAGAACGCAGTGTATTATATAAAATGCAAAATTATTATTACTTTTCCAAAGTAAAAGAACTACGTTCTAGCATTCTCCATAAGAATACATTGTATTGCTTTTTTTACATCACGGTGTTTACATGTTCAAACTGGAAGTTAGTAAGGTCATGCTTCTATACAAGTGAAGAACAATTTCTAACTTAAAACGTGTTGAAAAATATTTTTGCTATTGTACTTTCATTTTGCTTCATCAAAATCATACCTAAAATTCAATTATTATAAAATTATATTCGTAATAATTCTTAATTTACAAAATACTTGAATAAGTATCAAATCTTAAAGTTAGGCAAGAAATGATAAAATTTTACTGTGGTAAGTAATAAATTGGATTTTAATGAAATTGGCAATTAATGTTATTTACAGATACTTGTAGTATCTACAAATACCTTGCATATATTACTCAATAATCCAACAAACTTGAAACCACTTTACGTTATACTTTAATATAATACTGATTAAATACAAATATAAAAAAATAAACTAACTAAATTTTAAGCACAATAATATGTCAATTGAAAGCATAAAGAAAAACATAATAACTCATTATATAGGAAACAAAATAAATACAACAACAACACTTATATAAGAAATAATAAGAAGCTTTAACGCAAAGAGTATTCAAAAATATCTAATCTTTTGTTCTTTAATGTTTTAAATTAGTAGTGAATTAAATCTTATTTAGCTCATTAAAAAGTATTAAAAACATTTTAAGACGGTGTTGAGCTGCTTATATAATTTAACTTACTCTTATTTTATAATATTATTGTCGACTTTCAAATCCACGTGATAAAACTTTCTAAAAGACTTTAAAATGAAGTTATATTATATGTTACAATATAGTGTATACAATATTTTGTAATAATTATAAAATTTAGCAATCTAAATATAAATCATATAAACATTTGATATTATCTACATCTTTTAAATTAGATCTTAATATTGAGTTGAGCATATCGAGGGTGTTCCGCTATAATGACCGAAGTTCCTTTCACCTTGGGAAAAAAAATATGTACCTAATTTATACAAATACGTAGTTCGTTTTATGTGAAATATCATGAGATTTGAAATATAAAGTTTGAAACAATATATAAAATCTCTATTGATTTATTATAAAAATCTAATAAAACAGTGAATATTTCTCTTGTTTTATATATATATGTATATATTGTGATTATAATTTATTTTTTTAATCTCACTAAATTCACTGTGCATTGACATTTTTTTTATACGTGTTAAAAGTATGAACCAAAAATGTAATTGAGTTTTCTAATTCTACTGTATTTATACCTGGCTGGTATAGGACATGTTTAAACAATGGACACATAGGATTATCTCTCTCACTCACTAACTCGCTCACCCACTCTTATAATACGGATATCGAACGTAAAGTCATAAAAACGTCTCCCACAGTACAAAATAAATGCAATACTTTGTTTTATTCTAAAATCCCTAACTTTCATAAACGATAAAATAGACTTTCGTATTTACATATTGATTTTTTCATTCCTCCCCCCCCCCCCCCTTTTAAAATATTATCAGCAGTGATTTTCCCCCCTTTAAAACGACACAAATATTCCAGTTAAAATTTTTGCTTTTAACCCACAGTAAAATCTATTCCTACCATACGGTTTTTTATTATTATTATTATAGAATTATTTTTTCTCAGCCCTCAAATTGTGAAGGCCAGCGCACTTCTAGCACTGCGAGCTCTAGCCAACCACTATTGGACTGAAGCTATCCCACTTTTTGTTTCTTTTCTTTTATTATTATTTTTATTTTCTTAAGAAATATAAAAAAAAAAAATTATTGTAACTTTGTTGTTGATGAAATAAGAAACAAGTTTTCTTTTATTGACCGAGGCAGCTCATCATAACTATCAATAAAAGTCTATACTTCACACAATCAGTACTCGTCATTGGCAAGGGTCATTAGGTCGATCACTGGCAAGGATCTTTATTAGTTTTATGTTAATTTTGGCCTATAAGGCTTACCAAGTTAAATTGAAGATTTTTAAAATTTCAATTCATCGCTTTAAAAAATTTAAAATACGTTAAGTCGCACATCATCATGAAGTTAAAAAGCACACTTTTTAACTTTTTTACAGGAATAATGTAAAAAATGCCCGCAAAGTTGAACCCGATTAAAGGTCTGGGTTAATTAAAAAATTTCAGTACCTCACTGAATTTTTAATTCATGAATCAAAATAACAATTTAATACCATATTTGAAAAGACATCAACGAAAAACTGAAATTTCTATGACAGAACGATAGAACCCTCAATTGGAGTCAACTTTGTGTACATTTTTCACCTCGTTCCTTTGACTGGGGCTCACTCCGTCCTAAATACATTTTTATTTGTGCTTTTTACTTTATGATGATGAGCGATTAAACGTGTATTAACAATTCTGAAACTTACAAAACCCTTAATTTCACACGGTAAGCCCTATACCGGGTCAAAATTAACATAAAAATAACAATGACCCTTTCCAGTGATCAGCCTAATGGCCCTTGCCAATAACATGTCCTAATTATGTGAGGATAACTATTACAAAGATAGTTATTATACTGCTTGAAAAAAAAAGAGTTCATAACTTCCACGTGTAAGCGATTTGATTAATTAAATACTTACAGTGTTGAGTTGTGAGCTACAGGAAATATATTTTTATATTATACTATAAGTATTATAACTAATTCAAATCATGAACTCTATTACTGTATTAAAAAAACATTGTTTTAATCTTATATATTGATGTTTCTCTAAAGCAGCAATTTTTATCACAATTCCAAATATTTTATATTTTAATCATGATCTTTAAATAAATTATATATATAATATATATATATAAAAAAAGTTTATTGAAAAGAATTTTGGGGATAAATTGCTAGCTCAAATGTTACAAAATGATGCTTTAAAATTAAATTGATAGACGTGACTTCTATAAAAAAAAAACATACAAAAGAATATTTTCAAAATGGTACTTGAATATGTTTGTTTTGATACGTAAATCTGGTTAGTCTGGGGCTCAGAGTAAACAGAGACACTGCTGCAACTTTACTTTCCAGTCTGTATTTTCTACTCAGAGAAATGTTTAGCTGTTTTACTGTTATATAACAATAATAACACACATATCTTTATTTAAGGTTCATACAGGAATTTTCCAATCCTTTAATATTCTCGTGATATAAAATTATTAATCTAAAATCCATTTCCAGGCTATGAAAATTGAAATTAAATAAAAAAAAATCCGTACTTATAAAAAAATTAACTAACAACAAGTTGTAATAGTTTTCTGTGATGTTATTTAAAGCATGTTTAGTAGAGCGCGACTATAACAGTATAATATGTATGTACGTATATTATACTGTGCTGATTAAAATATATTGACAACTTTATTTAAAGGGGGGGGGGGGAGTGTCATAAATCGTTTAATGATGTTTGTGTCTTTTTTTTTTTTTTTTTCTTTAATTTCGTTAAAATAAGTCATTTTTCTAAATCAAAGCAAGAAATTTTTAATGAAAAAAGAGCTATAAGTTAGTCTCAAAAATTTAAAGAAAATTTAAGTCTCAAATATAATTGGTTCATAACAAAAATTCTTGAATTTGAACTGCAATTATCTTTAAATTTAAATCAAATTTAAGCTTATTTTGTCAACTACCCATTGATATATCAAAATTAATACAGGTTACTGTTGACGGAAGAAGAAAAAAAATATATGAAATTATTATTGACTTGCGAGTCAATTATTTTAAAACTCGAATTTCAGTATGTTCAAAGTACCAATGCGCAATAAAATCATGTCTCAAAGTAATCACTCTTCTTATTGGTTTTGCTTTGTCATTAATTAATAATAGTTAACGGCTTTTCTGAGTGACATCAGGTTACTCACCTCTCAATTCAACCCATACAGTCAGTTGCAATTTTAAATTGAAATAAACAGAAATGTCATTACGTTATTATTTATTTTTCTTTTCTTACTTATTATTTCTAAATAATTCACATTAATAATTTTTATTTCAATATAATGGTTTGATGCAATTAATATAATAATTTTTTATAAACTTTTCTTTGCATAAATATATTCAGATTTTATTTCAAATATTAATCTTTTTCTTATTTAGAAAAATTTCATATGGCATTATTTATCACATGCAGCAAACAGAATATTACGTAATTTCTTTTTTCCGTGCTTCATTGCAGTAATAGTATTTATAGAATAAAAAGTAAAGTATAAACGAAGAGAGGCATTTTCTTAATAAATGCAACGATATCTTGTTATAGCTCCTCAATTTAGTATACTGGTGTGTCTCTGTGGACCAAATGTTAGTAGGTGAGTAGGAACTCTGTATTCTGTGCGATAAGAATGCTTTCTATATGCAGGAAGGCGGTGGTTGGACTGAAGCAGGTTGCAGTAAGAGCTCGCTGTATGGAAATAAAGAGAATGAGAGGAGGGTTCTGGAATAAACATTGTGTTTCTAAGGTTTGCTTTTGACCTTAAGAAACCACTTACGTACACATTGAGAAATTGATCAAACTTTACAAGATTTATTACATTTTTTATCTTACTGATTTATAACTAACTCCTCATATATTTTATGATATATTACATCTAGCGCATCAATTTTAATTAACAATTATTGAATATCAAATTATTAATTTTTTTTAATAAATTGATTTCATTATTATTAGTGATTGCTTTTTGAGAAGCAATAAAGATAAAAATTAACTATATTATCAATATAATATGATTCATAATGATATAAAAAAATCAAATCAAATCAAAGGTTATTTTTTACTTCTACAATATATTTCACTGACAGAAAACATATATTTACGTTACGAATTCTGTTTCAGATATTTTTTTAATATTAAGCGTAATTTTATCTTGAATATTTTTTAAACTCAATTTATCAAGTATTATTATATTTCATTGATATCAGATGTATTACGAGTATTTACTTATTTACTAGCTTCCTTTTGCCATTTCAAATTTAAAAATTAAAATTGATGATGGCTATGGTTTAAAACTTCTTGAAAATCAAATTGGCAATTGTATTCATTAGTTCGTTAATTCGTTCATTCTTTCATTCGTTCCGTCCGTCCGTCCGTCCGTCCGTCCGTCCGTCCGTCCGTCCGTCCGTCCGTCCGTCCGTCCGTCCGTCCGTCCGTCCGTCCGTCCGTCCGTCCGTCCGTCCGTCCGTCCGTCCGTCCGTCCGTCCGTCCGTCCGTCCGTTCGTTCGTTCGTTCGTTCGTTCGTTCATTCATTCATTCATTCATTCATTCATTCATTTATTTTCTATATAATATTTATATAAGTTATTTAATTACATACAACGAAGTTTACTTGCTAAGTGCATAGTGTTGCTATTTTATTTATTTTTGTCTATGTGCCACAATTAAAAGCTTTTCATGGTAGCAATCTCAAATCCAACATAAAATATTTATGCAAATCCACTTTATAGCTCACTAGCTGTCGGTCTGTCGGAGTGACTGATGTTCATTGGAAATTTTCACTTGCAAATTTTTCAAATTCTGTTAGCATATTTATGCCTTAAAATGTTTTATTGAATTTCTATCATATATTTCACTATTAGATACATTCAAAAAACCTCAATCAAAATATTGACAAACATACAACTTTTTAACACGTTTATCAATGGAATAAATTTACATTATTTTATATTTTTTATCATTGTATGTAAATTTTTAAAATTAAATTACATATTTTACACAATTCTTATGTAGTAAATTAAACATGGTATTTTTTTTAAATAATTATTTTAATGAAAACGATATTTTTGCTTCAATTTTTTCCTCCTGTGTTCAACAACTTTTTCAAATTCAATAAAAAGTACTTAAATTTTGATGAAAGTATTAACCTGTATATAATTTTGTTCTTTGTTATTTTTATGTGCGTAACAAATCTTGATTAGTTTCACGACCAATACAACATTTTAGCAAGCTTCCAAAAACATAAAAATATAATGTTATGAAGCACCGAGATAAGGCATGTCAACTATTTTGATTGTCCAAAATAAATTTCATTTGCTACATTTTTTTTATACAGTATTATATATTTTTCCGAAATTTGATAAAATTTCATAAAATTTACTTATTTTTAACAAATATAACAAAATTACCCAATTGGAAATCTTTTGACAGAGACTTTGGAAATGTTATTGCAATCACCATTATTATACGCAATCTCTTTATAGGTGTAATTAACCCTTCTGACAATTTTTGTTTTCCATCAAATCTATTTATGTTTATTTCGGAATTTACTGAATTATTCTCAGTGCTTAATTGTGGTAACTATAAGGCTCGTATGCCTAAAATTAAAGAACTAACGTCTTAACTTACTTGGCATTATCTAAAAGTCACTGGGAACAACTATATTTATCATTAAAAAAATGCAAAACCTGTGATCATCCAATAAATAAATTTAAAAAGTTGAAATTAACATGAAACAGTATGAAAGTAAAAATTCAAATTTTCTTTATTAATATTTTTGCACGGCGAATGTTCAAATTTTTTACATTATATTTGTATGTGAAGTTTTATAATCTTAAGGTACCACTATGAAAAATAAACAAGAACAAGATGAAGAGTTACAATTTTTAGTGTAATTGTTTTAGTCGTGAAGAATTATTACGATTTTGTTTTATCTCTTTCAAATTTCTGTAAGTATATAAAACTGAATGAAATCATAATATTGCAAATATTTATATTTCAACGGTTATACAGCATAATATAAGAAACTATACCATCCACTACTATCATGTAGAGTGTATAAAGAACGGATGGTATAAAGCTTCAAAACATTGTTTTTTATGTAGCTCTTCACTTTATATATATATATATATATATATATATATATATATATATATATATATATATATATATATATATATATATATATATATATATATATATATATATATATATATATATATATATATATATATATATATATATATATATATATATATGGATAACATTGGTTAGATGACGTCATATAATACCTCATAGTATGAACTACTAATACTTTACATGTTGTATGAAAAACACGGCACAATACATGTACTCTACTCTCTCTGTCTCCAGCAAATTTTCTATTTCTATGCTACACTCATACTAACAATATCAAACTATTGTAAAAAAAAGCTCTGATATAAAGCAAATGATTTCAATTAATCACATTATCTTGTTAGACTGTAATGCTTTATAGAAGAGGTACTCTAAATTTATATACTGTATACATTGTTCCTTGTTTGTAGTAAAAAAAAAAAAGTACAGATAGTTTTCATATAAATACAGTTTTCATTATATATGTGTTTTTTACTTATATATAAAAAACTTTTTATAAAATAACATTGCAATAGCCTAAAGGTATAAAAAAAAATCTTAAAAATGTTTCCTATAAAGAAAATATTTACTCGTAAACAAGAGATAAGAAGACTTGTATACATATTTATTATTTAACATACAAAAAAAATGCTTACAATGTTTATCAAGTACTGTAACAGAAAAAAAAAAATCTTGTGTTAATAAATACAGACTTTCTTACATCATGAAAATGTTATATTTTATGTATTTTGTGGAACAAACAAATCTAACTCAAACATCTATGGGAAACAAAACAAAAATTTTACTTAACGTGAAAGAAGTAATTTTAACTTAAATATAATGCTTAAAAATGAGTTGTTATTTTTTCTTATATTTTTTTGACATTCATAAAGTTACTGTATTAGTTGAAGAAGCTTATTGGCTTAAATCATTAGCAACTACGTATATATAAAATTTATTTAATCTTTGTACGAAGTTAAAAATTAAAATTAATATTATATCTTCAATTCACTATACTATAAAACAGTGGGGTTAAATTCAAAGTTATGTAACCTGATTAAGCCCAAATAACAAGCCGTGCACTATTGTTATTTGCTTTTCTGTTCTCTTTTTTATTATAATATTATTATTATTCAGAAAAAAAAAGAAAAGAAGGAGCATTGTATTAATTAAATACAGGATTACTGCAGAGGATCACAACAAATTTAATTAACGTATTCTTGCTACTTTATAACCAAATATAACTTATTTTTGTAAAGTCTAAAATTAAAATTTAATTGCAGTGATTATGAAATTTCAAATGTATTTATTTAAATGTAATCTATACTTTTAATTAAAACCAATACTTATGCTATTATAAAAATTATATGTAATTTTTATAGAAGTTAGAATAAAATCTTAAAAATGTCGATTCTTTACAATTATTATTACATATATTAATATCTTAATATTATTAAAGTGCTTGTAATATGTATACGAAAATCATATGAAATTATACACAAGATATTAAAATAAAAATAAAGTTGTCCTTAGCATATTTTCATTTTTTTTTTTTTTAATGTTATATAAAGCAATATAAATGCTGATTTAATAGTAAATCGATTTCAAAAATGTCTGGTAACAATGATCGTTATGTAGAATCAATAAAGATTATTTTCAATACTATTTTTTATGACTTTCTTTTCTGTTTATAGTTTTTATTATTATTTTATTTTAGTAAGGATAATAATATATGTAAAAATTTTAAAGTTTAAACAGGATTTAGTTAAAACTTTTAATTCCAAGTTATAAGAATAATAAATTTATTAAAATTTATATTCCATGTTTTATTTTTATTTTTTCTTCTTCTTAATATTGGAAAATATATTTTAATTAAATGTTTAAAAATATAAATAAAATATCATGTAAATTTTAAGAAAAAGTTGAGTTACTAATGAAACACTTAAAAAACTTTTATAGGAAGTACAAAGTTTTCTTCTTCTCTTGAACACTATATAATATTTTCACACACACATACTAAAGTTACATGAAAAATATCCAAACTTTTACTATTGTGTATAATTAAAAAGAAAATATTTCTTATTTTGTGACAAATCTTGTATAATATACTCTTTTTTTTCTTTTCTTTTTTTTTTTAACTAGAAAGTTTTTTGGGATGTGTTTTTAAAGTTCGTTTTTGTTCAAGATTTTTTTTCTTCTTTTTCTTTTCTTTCCAGACGTATAATTTACAAAATATAGGTAAAAGTTTTTGAAGTGCGGCCAAGACACGCATTGATAGGGTTTAATAGCTTCTCTTCCAGGCCAGTCTTATGCGCATCTATTTTCATTCGCAATGCCAGACAATGTTTCCAAAAGAACTTTTTGTTTGATTTTTGATATTATTACAATTAAATGTTTCATTTGATAGTATTGTTTGATGCTTGGCGTTATTATAAGATGAAACAAAACCTTTGATTGTACTTTTTACTTAAACAATTATATGCTTTACAATAATGAACAATATTGTATGATATGATTTTTTTTTTTTTTTTTACTGCATGTCTTACTAAACTCCCGTATTTGAGAGGCCCGTTGAGCAGTGACAGAAGGTAGCCAAGAAGGCCGCAAGTGCCCACTTTAAACCTAATCCATACCCTTTGAGGGATGAAAGGATGTACAGTATAAGGAAGAGGTTGAGTGTATAGGTAGAGAGTATTAGAAGGTAGCGGCTTGATTGAAGTAATACTACGAGATTCATAATAGAAAATAATCATTTAAGTTATCATCACTTTTCTACATTCAATAAGCTTCAACAAGGGAAGACTAAAACACAAAGAAAGAAAGAATCGTTTCATTAAAAAGTAGAAAATATTTTAAGCAGGTTTTCAAAAGAACGTAGAGTCGCTACTGTTATCACTGCTAAACGATGCCTTTGTTCTTTTTTTCTCTCTCTTTTCATATATATTTTGGATTCTATCTCAAGCATTTTATGCTTATATACATACACGTATCTACAAAATCATTACGTACATTTCATAACTTTCATAAACTTTTGATTTGAAATGTATGAATTTTCCTCCAATAATTCTCAAATATATAAAAGTGGTTTTTATAGCCCTCTAAGGTATTACAAACTCCACTTCATGAACTTGAGTTAGAGTTTGAACAGCATTTCTAACATGCTAAGCGTTTTTCTTACGTATATGTGTAGATATCTTTCAAGATTTTGCATAGTCATCAACAGCAATATTATTGATTATTTTCTACATAAAATCAATTAAAATTTTCAAGTAGGTTAAATTAAATGGTATGTAGTATAGTGGTTATATCATATAAAATTTATTGATTTGAAGAACGCATCTGTCATTTCCTTAACTTAATGTGATGTGAAGAGATATCACTCTGGGTCAATAGATGACACTTTGCAGAGAGAGAGAGAGAGAGAGAGAGAGAGAGAGAGAGAGAGAGAGAGAGAGAGAGAGAGAGAGAGAGAGAGAGAGAGAGAGAGGTGTCAGCTGTCCTCACATTGTAACCAACGTCATTTAAACATTTCTATAAATGCCAAACTTTTCTAAAACTACCATTTATAACATTTTCTTGCTCTATATTTATTTTCTTGATTTCTTTTAACAAGCTGTCTGTTATATAAAATAAATATTATAGTTGTTTAGTTTAATTCATCTGACAAATCAATTATTAAGATACTTAAATTATAATCCATTCTTTTAAATAAGCAATCAATGAAAGAATAAAAATTTTGTTTGCATTTTTTTTAATTGTTATTATATATAATATGTTAATTTGAAGTTGTTATTTTTTGGTTTGTATCATGGGTTAATACTTATTTTCATGGCTCAAAATCTAATAAAAAATACAAGTGTTCATAGTTTATACAAAAATGTAATAAAAAAGCAAAACAATACTAATAGAATAATAAAATTAAAGAGAAATACTATAAAAAAATAGCAAATGAAGTTTTAAATTTAAAATAACACAAATGAAAACAAATATGCGTTTATTTAATTAATGTAGTTATAAATAATAATAGAGTTTTGCTTTGTATGCTTTTTTTTTTTTTTTTTTTTTTTTTTTTTTTTTTTTTTTTTCAGTTTGCTCGAACTTTTTCTTTTGCCAGTAGTAATTCATCATTTTTTTATATAAACTTTTATTACGCTTTTCATTTTTATTTCATATTTTTCTTTTTTCTAATTTTGTGTATAGAAAAGAAGTAAAATAATTTTTTTAAACTACACGAGTACGTAAAGAATTCCAGTTACACTAAACAATTAAAAAAGTATCGAGTGCTTTTTTTTTTATTTTTTTTTTTATTATTTTTTTTTTTAGCAAATGAATTTTTTATTTCATTGGAAAATAATAATAGTTTATAATTTTCAAACTGCTTTGAGACATTTTACATTAAAAACTGAAAAGAATCAGTGTAAAAGCTTTAGTAAGCAAAAAATGAAAAAACATTATTTTTGTTTTGCACTAACTACAACACTTAATTACTTATATATTTACACACTTATATATATATATATATAATATATTACACATTTTACAGGCTGAAAAAAAGTGTTACGTGTAGTAAAAAGTTCTTCTTTTCAATTCAAATATTTCTTTTCTTCTTTTTTTACTGTTTTAAGCAAAAATAAAAGTAGATTCATAATATATAAATAAATAAAAACTAAGAAAAAAAATCAAGCATAAGGTTATATAAAAAAATGGCTTATTTAAACGTAAGTTGTTTTCGTTTTTTCTGTTATTTATTTATTATAAATATTTTTTTGAATAGTGTAAATACTCTACCGTTTCCTTGATTGTTATAACAATACAATTTTCAACATCTTTCGTCTTTTGTTGAACAAAACAAAGGAAAGAAAAGTAACTTAACACTTTGTAACTTGTAAATAAACATTAAAAAGAAAGCACTGGCATGTCTTCTGGTTGTTTAGTAGTTAGTCTTGATTAACTATAAGTTTTGAAGTACCAAAATGTAACTTGATCTTAATGAAAGTAATAAACGTCTTTTCATTTAAACATCATCAATATTATATAAAGTTAATATAAATATAAAAAGTGACTTACATTTGAAATTCTCACACTATATTTAGACTAGTAAACTTTCACCACTTCTATACTTTTGAGAAAGTTATTTTAGTTATGTTTTAATACGTAATCTAACTTGTAATCTAGCTAAATTGAATAGTTGAAAACTAAGAAAATAGAGTATTACAACTTTATAGCTGTAGCTATATATATTATAGTGTAAAAAATTTAGAGACTGAAACTACGATCCACCGTCTAATTATCTAGTCTATCCACAAGTATTATCTTGAGTAAACAGTTCATATCATACCCATTACAGTATTTCATTTTATTTATATCGGGGGTTTCAAAAAACTAGGGGGGGGGGAGAAGAAATAATAATAAAAAAATTATTTAATAATAAAAAAAAAACTAGAAAAAAATGAGATATCACGACAGCTAATTAAAATTTATTGTCAACTACTTTGTAAGCATTTTTTCAATGACAATTAATTTTTTCATTGCCTAATTACGCCGTGTTTTTAATTTTTTTAATTAATTTTTGGTCAACTTAGCAATTAAAGTGTAATTACACAATGTAATGTTGACTTTTGAAAATTGAAGGAGAGACAAAATATATAAAAACGTAAAAACTCAGAGACAATGTTGATGTTTTTACAGGGATTTACAACGTACTCGTAGTTTGTTTGTTTTCTTTTTGTTTTTTTCCCAAAAAGCCCACTGGGGATTTTTTGGTCTTAAAAAAAATAGTTAGAACTCTGATTTCTAAAAAGAATTAGCACAATGTATTTGGTATATTATTGAAAAGTTAATTAATACATCCACCTCATCAATTGATTACTCGCAATTGATCACTCGCAAAAACTCATTTATTTAAAAGTATCGCAGAAAAATGAAGCAGTGCATGTGGACAAAAATTATAGTGTTTAGGTTTAAAATGAAATTCGTAGAAAAATTAAGATTTGAAATCGTTTGATGCAATTTACTATTTTTCGTATTACACTATTTATGAATTTTATTGTTCCATATACTATCATATTATATTTTCATAAAATCCATATTTTTAAGAAATGTCTATAACCTAAAATTTTAGCTATATTATACATTTAAACAGGGTAATAGAATTTGTTTTTTCCAAACAAGCCATCTAGAGTGAACTCTCAGAACATCGTGTATATAGAGTAAAAAAAATAATAAAAAAATAAAAAAAAATAAAAATAAATAAAAAAAAAAAGTTCTCTTTAATTCACTCACGCATACAAATTTCCTATAAATTTATCTTATAAGCTTTTCAACTCTACAGTAACTCTGACTGTGAGTTCAAACTTACTTTAATAGAATACATTCTATCTTGAATAAAAATTTATTATTTAGACTGCTTACCTGTATAATGTAGTATGAGTTAAGTAAGCAAGCAAGCAAGCAAGCAGACATGAAGTACGTACGTATTTCTACAATTTGAGTAACAAAAGCGACTAGAGAACAGAGTGCTTTGATCAAGTTAAACCTTGACTTAGGGTCACGTCAAAGCATCATAATATAATATAGTATACACCTTTTGCTTTGTATTTACTATGCGTTTGTATGTATGACTGCGTGCTATTAACATTTGTTCAACATAGTCTACGTGTATAATATTTATCTTTTCTTTATGATAGAAATGTAAAATTGAGTACGTTTCTAGTATGTTAATTTATTTGGTAGTTTTCAGGTATATACATAGAAAATTTTAAACAGTAATTTTACTATCTTAAAAATAATTTTAATATTATTGTACTTCTATATACACTCTTTTCCATAACTCGTGTAACGGAGGCGATGGCTTGCCGTTATTTCCCTAATTAAGGTAGCGCAACGCAACTTGGTACACTTAGAGGAAAAATAATAAGTATTCCGAGGATGTTTTTATTTTTACCCTAATTTTAATTTTAAGGGTCGAAAAAGTACCCTGAACCCAGAAGTCACTGGTAACAAAAGTAACAGAAGTAAAAAAATGCGCATCAATCAGTATTATATATTTTTTTATTTAAAGAACTAAAAAGAAAACCGTAAATTATAATTGAATCACATTATAATATAGATATAAGGAAAAAAATAAAATAAAAATAAATAAATAAAACTAATAAATAAAAAATAAATAAATAAATAAATAAATTTAAAAAAAAACGGAAGAAATTTATAAATTAAAATAAATCATCATTATGAAACTAAGCTTAATTAAAATAAGAAATGTTATGACAATGTATAACATTGTGTAGTACAAAATTATGTAATGTTAGATGTTTTAATCAAAATAAAGTTAAGAGAAACAACTTGAGAGAGAGAGAGAGAGAGAGAGAGAGAGAGTAACCGCGAGACTCAATGTAGGACAAGTACAAATGTCATGCTTAACTTCCGTAGCTGTGAGAAAGAAGAAGTGGAAAACTTTGCTTTATCTCACTTCTAATTCCGTCTTACACTGCAAAGCCTTTACTTATCTACAAGACATATGTAAAAAATATATTGTAAAACTTTTCTAGCTCTCGTTTTTACTTATGCAGCTTATTTCTTAGTTACGCTCAATTTATAATTTAATAACTTTATAGTATGGCTTTGTGATAGAGCTTCAAAACTCTATTTTACACATGCTTGGGCTTATAATATTATTATTTTTTATTCAAAATGTAAATAGAAGAACGTATTAACATTATTTTTCCTCATGATTAACTCGAGATATGTAATATCTATATAATTACTAAACAATATCTCTTATTTATTAGAATATCTAGACAAAATCATTTTAGTAATAAAATTTTACAATATAAAAATGAAGAGTGGACTAAAAAAACACAAAGCAATATTTAGTTTCAATAATGATCAAAACTTCGCTGAGAATACAAATTTGAATCTTATATAACAGATGACCAATGGAGAAGCAGCTCTCTGAAGCAGTTATTGCATCAACTGTTCACCAAAATTCGTACGCTTACCTGAATTGCTTAACAAATACAAACGCAAGATACGTATTCTCTCGGTATATAATATAACCTTATTGGGTATGACATAAAAAATTAATTATGAATTTTTCCTTCCCCCTTTCCAATAAAGAAGGATCTTTAAGTACCTTCTTAATTCAGTTAAGTGTTTTTTATATATAAAATGAACTTGTAATATATCATGCAAATATGCGTATCAATCCATAATGTAAAAAAAGCTGTATATTTATGGTATACAAAAAATTGCTGTGCGTAGCGTTATATATTTACGTATACTGAAAGCAAGAGCATTTTTTTTCTTCTTTTTTGTAAAGTATGTTCCTGATATTACTCTTCGTCTTCTTGTATGTTAATGGACCAATGCTTGTAGTTCAGATCATCATTGCCATCTCGCGTTCTACATGCTCTGAGAAGCAAGTATAGCATTAAAAATTATACACATACCCTCTCTTTAAGTAATATGGACTTTTCACTCCACTATTATAATATAATACCCTCTCTAAACCTTAACACTCTAATGCACCCTAATGTAAAATTTTAATGAAAACGAATATTAAAAAAATATTATATATAATATACTTTTAAAAAGATTACAATTTAATATTCTTATTTTCTACACATAGAAAATTTTCCTCTATTATATATTTTGTAAAATAATTTAATACATAGTATTAATTTAATTATCATGCATTAATTTTTATGATTTTTATGTATGTAATTAAAATTAGTTTCCTAAATATATAGAAACATTTTATGTTGAGTAAACATTGCATTTTCGTAATTTTATTACAAGTTTGTTATTGTGTTTTAGAATTGGATAATTTTCAAACATAATTAAGACAGTTGTTTGAGAGAGAGAAAAGGGAATGAAAAAGAGAAAAGGAGAGAAGTAAAAGTTAACTAAATGTTTCATGAAAATGTTTTTGAAGAATTTTAAATTTGATGATACAACGAGGAATAATTTTAATTTTAAAATTAAACTCTGAAATAAAATAGATATGATAATGAGCAATATTAGCATCAATTAATTTATTTTAGGTCAATAGCTTAATTTTTTTTCTATTTTGTTAGTTAATTAGTAGATAAATTTGTAAAACATTAAATGGCAATCACCAGTAGTCAATCAAATAGTTGGCGTAGGAAAAAAAGCATCTTATAATTGCGTATGCTTATCATTTCTTTAACTTTTTCATTATTTTATTTTTCTTCTTCATCATCTGAGAAAGCGGTACTTTGGCTGGAAATTTAAAAAATAAGAAATATAACGAGAAATTCATGCGTAATTAAAGTCAGCAACAAAATTTGCAAACTGTAATTTTACCATTTATTTAAACACAATATATTATGTATATATTTATATTAAATAAAGTTAATGTAAAATGATGAATTTTTTTTTAAATATTGATACTGTTTGTATATACAAAATTAATTGCATATCATAAATTTTATTTGTGATATTTTTATCCCATATTTTGTGATTTTCTTCTAAACAATGAAAAATTCGTTTTGAAATAAAAGCTATATATATATAAGATCAATAGCTTAATAATATTTGTGTGGTGCTTGAAACATTTATATCATTTTCTTCTTCATCCAATTGACAAGTGAGTTGCGTGACAAGAAAAAAAGTTTCTCGTGCTGGTTAAAAGAAAAATGTGTCACAGATAGTGACATAGCGTTTGTCATTTGTTCAACAGTTCACAACACAGACAAGATTTCATGAGACAAATAGCCTCTTTTATCTTAACAAAGCTTACTTGCTTAAAAACTTTTTACATCAATTTTATAAAAGATAAAAATCAACTCATGAATAATTTTTAAATTACGTAAAATATTTATTAGAACCACTATAATATATATTTTTAAAGGAAGTTTTTTTTTATCTTTTACAAGGATGTACAAATCTTTTACTAATGTTCATAATTTACATAGTTTATATTATTTAAAAATTATATTTTTATAGAATTTTAATGTGAACTCGACATTCTATTATAAATTCTTTTTTGTTAAGTGTCATTTTGTAGGGAGTAAATTTAGGAAAACTTCAATAAAATTTTTAAAAAAATGCAATAATATCAAATTAATTGATCGCACTTTGATTATTTCTTATGTTCTATCATTACTCATTACAAATATAAGAATTTTCATGTAAATTAATCAATAGACAACTTCACATAATCAGGAGACAGCACTGGAAAGGGCATCATAATTTTTATGTTAATTTTGGCTTGGTATAGAGCTTACAATGTAAAATTGAGGGCTTTAATTTTTTAATTTCTCACTTCAAATTTGTTAAAATACGTACGTTAAATCGCACATCATCATAAAGTAAAATGCACAAATCAAAAAGTATTAAGGACATAAATGAGCCCTAGTGAAAGGAACGAGGTGAAAAATGTGCTCAAAATCAACTTCAAATAAGGGTCTGGATTCCGCCAGAAATTTCAGTTTTTCAAAGCTGAATTATTAAAATATGGATTAAAGAAAAATTTTATTACCCTATTTAAAAGGTCGACACTAAGAAAATGAAATTTCTGGTAATTTCTTTCAATAAGTATATAGAAATTTGTTATAACTAAATGACACATAAAAAAATCCAACTACTGATTTGGGAATTTTAAAGTCAGCTTATCCAGCTGGACTGCAAATCCAGAAACGGAAGTGTCAAAAGCAAAAACCACGTAACGGTAAAAAAAATTGGACTTTTTTTATTCCTCTTCTTTACTTTATATCGTCACGTGGTTTTTGATTCCTTCCTGCACTTTCATTACCGGTTTGTTGAGTTTACATAAGATCAAATTATGGTATCCGTATATCTTTTGAACTTTTGGCCTCAAAATAAGAGCTCACAATCCTATTTCAAAAAACATTCAATATTAGTTTGTTTATATATATATATATATATATATATATATATATATATATATATATATATATATATATATATATATATATATATATATTGAACATGAACATTTAGAGTTAACAAATAATAATAATATTTATATTAATTTTTAATTACTGTATTGATAATCAAAACAATGTAAAATATAATTTTGAATAGTTTATCATGGTATTATCACCATTATGATGATGATGATTATTATTATTAGCTCATTGTACTATTAAACAATACAATTTCCGATTGTTATTGATGGAGAGAGTTTAGAGAGCTTTTGAAATATTAATTTCAATCATAATATATTATTATATACATTGAAGTAAATTACATAATAGAAATTAATTCTGTTACAATGACGTTGGTCACAAATTTCAAAAATTCAACGTCAAATTTTCAAGCTAATAAACTTTTAACCCAGTGGTATATTATAGGCTTTCAATTTGATATTAATAGTAGATTAGTATGGGTTATTAGTTATTATCCTGCTTGTGATCTTTTATATTAGATCTACTTTATAATATTGCTTTAAAATTAGTAACAGTGTGTATAATTATACGCAGTATTGGAATAATTTTAATCATACTTAATTAGAAATGAAAATGATTACTCTTCTATTGTATAGAACATTTTATTAGTCAGGAAAACAGTCAGTATTTCAACAATTACAGGTATATGTTTCATTATTACTCTACTGCAGATGAAATAATTGGTACAAAATTACCTTTTTAGTTTAGAATTTTTTTTTTTTTATCATGTAATGTAAAGTTAGGTGTATGTGGTCCAGGCATGCAGTCACACCTGAACATCATATTTTCAAAAAATTGTCTTTTTTTTTTTTAATAAAGACGATGACTTAATTTTAATTTTTAGAGCTTACTCAAATACTTTAATGTATTATCAGATTATATTTTATTAGACTTGATGTTTGTTTTTTTGTTTTTTTTCAAAATTATAGTTTACAAATTCACAAATAATCCTAATGAACTTACTAATGCAATAAAACATTTAAAAAAATAGTATGCAAAACTTTAGCTAGCAGGGCTAGTTAAGTAGACTGAAGTTTAATGTTAAAATAAACTAATTTTGTTACATACAAGATTTCGTAATCATTCATGTTGGCCACTTTGCCAAAAAAAAAAAAAAAAAAAAAAAAAAAGAAAAAAAAGCATTTGTGATTTTAATGTCAGTTTATTGAATAAAAAAAATCATATTCGGATTTAAAATCCATTAAGCACTTTTAAAAATCCTCCGATTTAAATTTTTTTAAATAATTAAAGCAAATGGAATACGTTTTGGAATCTGGATGGATTTTTCATTTTACCTCACTAATATTGCACACGTAATTCTCAACTGAATTACGTGAGCTATAATTTAAGAAAAATAAAATCTGCCCAGATTCAAACTCATTTCCATAAGTTAATTATGTAATTTATAATTTTATGAACAACAGACAAAGTTCGACATGAATTTTTAATACTAAAACAAAGTCATGATGTCAAGAAATCTTTATAAATAACTTGACATCTATTTTAGATCTTACAAAAACATCAATTTAGCGGTAAAAAAAATTAAACACTGTCATCTCAAAAATAATCCATAGTATTTTAAATATTTAATAGTAAAAGTAAAATCATCAAAATTATGTTGTGGTGCCTTCTGATCGTTAAAATATATATATATATATATATATATATATATATATATATATATATATATATATATATATATATATATATATATATATATATATATATATATATATATATATATAAACTGTTTTTATTAATGGAAAAAAAACTTTGATGCTTTATTTTTATTTTAAATCACATTGCAAAAGACATCTGAATTCCATTTCTTGGTGAAATGTGAATAGGAAATTACATTTTTTTTTCCTACTTTAAGAAAAATGTTTGAAGTAAATAATTTTGTTCAGCACATAAGTCAACGTGAGACATGACATTTTAATATTTCTTAACTTTTATCATATAAATAAACCACTATAATATTTAGTTGTATGTCACTTTTTCTTGCTCTCTCTCTCTCTCTCTCTCTTTCTCTCTCTCTCTCTCTCTCTCTCTCTCTCTCTCTCTCTCTCTCTCTCTCTCTCTCTCTCTCTCTCTCTCTCTCTCTCTCGTTTTCTTTCTCTTTTTCTCTCTGAAAAAATACATTATGACGAACAAATAATGTTTCCATTTCTATTTAGCCAGACTTTTGATATGTATGTGACGCTTCTAGAGCTAATATCTCAACTATGAAGAAGCAGACTGGAATAAAATATACCCTCATAAGTTTACAATTGCATAAATACTGTAAGAAATAAATAAGAATATATGTTTTTTAATTCTTTTGTTCATTGTGATGCACCAAGGTCCATAATAATAAAGAGGTTGAGCGCAGCACAAAACTCGTGCAGTTGATTTTATTTTGTGATGGATGTACTTGATTCTAAGCCAATACGATGCCGTTCACCAGCGTTCACCAGTTACGTCACTGATAAGGTGAATAAAAATACACCCGGTGATATGACGTCTTTGGGGAAAACCTTTAAGCTGCGCGACCTTGGCCAAAACTTTTCCCGGAGCATCTAACCTCTTATATATGGACCTTGGTGATGCACTAGTCTCTCTCTCTCTCTCTCTCTCTCTCTCTCTCTCTCTCTTAAAAAGTATTTGAAATTTTAATGTTATTAAATTTATTGCATCAATAATTTGAAATTATATATTTTGACTCTTTATTGAAGCAAGTCTTAAACAAACTAAATTGATAACAAAATATTACAATTAAATGATTGTCTCAACAAGTCTGTAAAACTATAACATTTGATCCAACATATAGTTTAAAGGTAACCTGTGTAAGTATTTTCTAACACTTGATACTCGATTTTTCACTTCATAAATTATTGCTATTATTTCCTTTTTGTTTCTCATCGAATTATTAAAGGATAGCATTTAGACAAACAGAGTCAACAAAAATAGCAATATAATGATGGAAGAACGAGATATTTTATTATTACTGGTTCGTTTTCACACTACACTGGAAAAAAAGTTACTACAAATTGAGCGTAAATTGCAATTATTAACCTAGAACTGGTATTTAAATACCGTATACTACAATATGAACTAATATAGGTGAGACACACCTTTATTATAGTATATTATATTACTATGTATCACCTACAATAGGTATTATTGTAATATATCAATACTTATTCCAGGTCAATATTAAATTTACCTCTTGCAATTTAAAAGAATTTGTGTACCTGTTAAAAGTAGTTAGTTTCTTACTTTTTTTTTTTGACCTGAACTGCAGTAGTCGATATACAATATTATTATTAATAATAAAATAAATTTAATAGACAAGTCAAAACCTTGCTACTCATTATTTATTTGATCATTGTGTTTTCATATTATGGGTGGTTCAAATATAAAGGTTCAAGATTTCGTTTTTCATTATAGCTCCAAAATATAGCCTACTCGCATACTTATTAAAGTAAACAAATGGGGAAAAAATTGTTAATATTTGTAGATAAAAAAATTATTTTGGCAAGGACAATGGTGGTCAAGCATTGCTATATAGTTGAATGAAAAGTGGTCAGACCGCCTCTACAGTCATATATATTGTATAGAAATTATTAAGACATGAAGACAACAGAGTGGTAGAGATGCAGAATATGTCTTGTCTCTTCTATGACTCTAGCATACAAATAGATTGTGCGCTCTATTTTAATATTTTCTTGAAGATTGTTTTTTTTTAATACTGCGTATAAAACTGGTTATTTTCTATTATTTTCCTCATTATCTTCAATATCTGTTTCATTATTTATTATTATTTTTATTCTCGTGGTTTATTAATGTTATAAAAATATATTTCATAAAATAGTTTCATAAAATCTTATAGCTTTTATATTACAAGCATAATATGCAAACATTAAAATTTGTATTTCAAGGCTGAAAATAAGGTACGTAGTTGTAAAGGTACAAAAATCTGATTTCTTGCGCTGTAAAACTTCAATAACTTCATAAGACAACTTCATTTAAAATATTGAGACATTTTGACGTTTGCTTACCAAATATTCGAAGATTTACTCCCGCATAAAGCCCAATTTGAATTTAACAATAAAAAAAAAAATGCCATATTGTCACGAGTCCTAAAATTATAATTTACCATAGGAATTAGTTCACTATTTATATTTAAATGATATTAAAAAAATTACAGAGTCAAATGACATATTTATAACTTGAACCATTAAGTTGCTTTTGTATTGTATGTCTCATTAAATATAATTTATTTCATATTAATGTAAAATACTCTAACGATTTGCACTAAATATTGATATACTGTAGATATGTTAAACTTATACATTGCTATAGAATAACACATACCTAATATATTAATATCCTGCATCATAATTAGAAAATACAAAAGCTTCCGATATAGTTTTAACTCACTCACTTCTACTCTTGCTAGTTTGTTTTTAACTATCATTAAAATTTCAAGTTCGTATACATATATATATAGAAGAAGGTTCTAAAGCGGCTTAAGAGATCTACATATCTACGCCTAATAGGGTCTAACGTCTTTGGCGCGTAATGAGAAGTTGCTCGCTTCTCACACAGAAATCGATCACTTTGAGGCGTAAGTAGAAAAACACTTCTATATAGATAGATATAAGAGACTCACTGAGATAGTATGACGCCCACTTTGTTTTCATGATTAGTAATTAGATGGATTGAAAGGAATTTTGTTCATTTTGATACTACTATCTGTTAAATATTTAAAATTGACTTCTTTTTTTTTAAATTAATTCTTATGTATGTTGACAACATTTGTGTAATCTCTCTCTCTCTCTCTCTCTCTCTCTCTCTCTCTCTCTCTCTCTCTCTAATGTTGGTTGATATTTTTTTCAATCATACTAAAAAAATTTTCATATAATTGAAAAATATAAATGAAGCATCCACTTTCAAGACTTCCGATCTTGGCAGGACGTTTTTTTTTTATAATAATCTTATTGAAAAAATAAGTGGCAATAAAATAAGATTAAATAACTAACTAATTTATATTCAAACATGGTCAACATGTTCAGAAAGAAATAAAAATCCAAATTGGAAAATTAATCAATAATTTTGATAAAATATAACTAATTTATGTATGAAATTAGAAATTATGCAAATATAAAATATATACACATACAATTAATATTTCAATTATAATTGTAATTATAGAAATAACAAATCTCGATAAACAAATAATCTTGATTAAATATTGATTGTATAAACCTAATGAGTAATTATATTCAAATTAAATCATTAAATTATAAAACAATATGAAGCATACAATGAAGAAAAAAATCATTATTGGGTTAGTTTTTTTTTTTTTTTTTTTTTTTTTTTTTACCAACTTACATAAATATCTTACAAACTGAACGGTGGTAAAATATAAAAATAATGTAGAGTAAAATGAAATGTACTTAAAAATTTAGTTATGCCAAACACATGCAAAAATGGTCAAATATTAAAGTTACTCCACATTGAAAATAGTATTTGAATGTGAAAATATACAAATTTCAGTGCTAATTCTTAAATCAATATAGTAACTCTTTTCAAATTAAAATAATTAATGAAATACTATTGAAAGATTTGATGATTTGTGCAGCTGGATATAAACTGCGTAAAAACAATTGTGAAAATAATTTTCTTCGTGAGACTAATGGTGGTCACATATTGGTAATCTACTCTCTTAATAAACTACATGGAGGACCTACTTTATTTTTTTTAAAGGGAACTTTATTGAATATCAAGCGAGATGATATTTTTAAGGCCACTGATTCGAGTAACTTTGAGTGCGATTCATTAAAGCAGCTAGTTTACTTAAGGTCTTCGCAATCTTAAGACTGTAGCATTTTCTAAGCACAGTTAGGAATTCTAAGGCTTTTAAGTGAACAAAAAAAAAGTGCATTGATAAATCACACTCTGAATGCTCTTATATGGTGCAGGTGCGAGCCACTGCTGGGTGCATTTGTGAAGTGTAACAGCACAACACGTTGAACGATACACATTCCACGAGAGCGCACAGCATGAGAGCGATGCATGATTGCACCAATGCTTTCAAGGTTTCTCTAGGCTGTCATTGCAAAAACTGTGTTGAGCATTTAGGCCACCATGGCCTGTAAATGTGATTCCATAGTACGTGGTGATAAGAATACGTGTCTATGGTATAAGGGCATGTTTACACGATGCAATATTTTGAACATGCAATAAATTTGATTGTATATAATACATGTTGCGTATTGTATGCTTCATTAAATAGCATTAAATTTACATGTAATGAAATTCAATTCATTACACATTTAAATTATCGCACCGAGTAAAGAGACCATGAAGGTGAACTAAACATTATATGTGCCTAAAAAAATATTTGAGGTAACCATAACAGTAATTTTGACAGGTAACAAACTGATCTCAATATAAAATTTTTGAAAAAAAAAAAAAAAAAAGTGGAGATGAAATATTATTTAGATAGGAAATAATGCTTATAATATTATATTGTTATTGATATATACTTTAGATAGTTAATCATTACAAAACATGTCAGAGAATAATATTATACATAACACTAACTCGAGTGGAAGTTCATTTATGTTTCCGTAACCTCACAAACAAAATTTATCATGTATATGATTCACCAAAATTCTATCTATATCGCAATACATGATTAAGCATAAATAATAATCAATTTATTATTAATACATATATTTTGTTATCTCGCTTTACAGTTATAGTATAATACAATATTATATAAAATATGAACTAAATATAATATTATTGAATTTAACTTTGTAGCGTTTGTTTTGAAATCGTATAATGAAATAAACATTTTCTTTTCTTCTAAAATAAATTATACATATCTCAACAAGACTAAAATTATTATTAGTCTGTTCTGTGTTACGTTTGTAATTTTAAAGCACATGAGAATAATTATTATCTTGCCTGAAAACATTGAGTTAACTTTATCATCACGATTTTTATATATTATACATGATGATAGAAATAGGTCAAAATTATATGGAAACGAGAAAGAATTTAAAGGGAGGAATCAGTAATTATTTGAGTGAAATGTCATATAAATTGCTGAGAATTATAAACTTCATTTTGTAATTAAAAAAAAAAAAAAAAACACTTCCATTTCAATTTTTGTTTTATTAAGTATATCTATTTATCATATCTAATATGAAATACTGAGGAATTTATTTTGAATGTGTAATGTTTTTACTAAAACAAATAGGCGGCGGTGGCATCATTGCAGATGATTTAAAAAAAAACTAACATACAGGATTTGGCGTCATTTTTGCCATGGATCTTACGCACATAGGTAATTGAGCACGAGCTTATTTGCGTTAATATATTATATTTACGCACGCTTGTATTCAGCGAGTCATTTATTCCGTGAAGGACAAGTATACTGAATAGCAATTATAGACTTTTTATAAATTCATGAAACAAATATTCTAAATCAGAAAAACATAAATAATTATACTGTATACAACGTAATATTTATGCTATACTGTATAATATAGTTATTATGAACTATAGCATAAATTATGTTGTATTGAACAAATTTTGCTGAAAAGGAGATAGCATGATTATTACGTATTTATTTTCGTCTGTGTAGTAATTAAATTTGGTAGCAAAAACTATATTAATACACACACATAATAATACTTTTTAAACGCACTATAATAAATAATGATAATAAAGATAATAAAACCAATGTACTCTTGTTTTTGTATAATTTATTCTTCAAATTTTATTAATCATTCTATATGACGTATACATTGTATCCAATAAATCGTATTGTACACTCAGCTTGTGTGTTGTGGGGCTTGTTAGGAAAAGCGGCTCAAAACTGAATAAGAGCATGTAATTGAGAGATGTTTGAAAATTGATCTTAATTTTACAAATCAAATAATTATTTTAAACACATTGAATAACCTAATTTTATTATACAAATAATGTTGAATTTAAATTAGTCTTTTATAATAATTCAAATCTGGCGTGAATTTTGTGCTATAAGTTTGCGGGGTCAAAAAAGAAAAAAAAAATGCTTATAATCTAAATAATTTAAAATTTAAAACTAATGATTTAAAGATAAAAATATATTAGATGTATTTTATTAAGTTTAGTATAGAGCAAGATAAAGTAAGTAAAAAAGTCTATATTATGTAAAACGTCATGTTATCTTTCTAAAAGGCTTCAGAAATTTCTACTTCTTTTGTATAACATGAGATTTGGTTTTTACTGCATAGAAAAAAAAGAAAAGGATAAAAATTTACATGTAAATATTTTTTTGTTATCCAGATTTTATTATGCATTTCTGCTGCAATAAAAATTTTATATTACAATTTTTTTCTCTTTTTTACTACTGCAAACCTTATGTTATTTAATTCAAATTTACTACTATTTTTTTTCCTTTTTATCTGAAAACTTGTATTTCTATTTGTATAAAAAAATGTTTCAATTTACTTTGTATCTGAAGAATATGAACCTAGATAATGGGAGTGATAGCTTTAAGGATGAATATCAGTTTACTGTAATCACCTGATCTTAGACAGAAATACTTAAATGTTTGTACAATGATATTCATAAAAACTTACAAAATTAATGGAGATAATATGATTTTATTTTACTAGTTTTTATGCTGTAAACGTTTATTTAAATAATTTTACCTTAATGTGATGATTACCGGCTCTGAAATTTTTATAATACATAAAATAAATAAATATCTCGTTTCAAAAATATACTTTTAAAATATAATTAAAAGGGTGAGGTTTAGGCGTGACAAATGCCTGGCCAAATCTTTCACTGAACTCAAAAATCATAAAGATTATATTATAGTGCAATAATTTTTATGACAATGGCTGCAAAAACATGGGGAAAAAAATACAAGCTCCGTGTGCTACATATAGATAGGTATTTCAATATAATTATGTTTTTTAATTCCAGCTCACATTGAAGCAATAAATTGAAAGCCAATCATTGCTTACATTCTCCATAAAAATAATAATAATAAAATTAAAAAAAAAAAAATTTAGATGCTTGCAAATTTATTGCGGAACAACAATATTTCTCAGTGTGAACAAAAACCATAAATGTTACCAAATAAATAAACTTTAATTTTTTTTGGAGATATGATTATTTTAAATGTAACTCTTAACAAAATACTCACTTTTTTTTACACAGGTTTATGATGCTTGAAGTATTATAGAATTAACGTGTATGACGTCACTAAACGTTGATAATGTAACGATTAAACGTAAGTGACGTCACAAGCGTTAGCAAAGTAAACGTCAAAGTTGATCGTTGCAAACTTTTGTTTTTGACAATTGAGTTCTAAAACTTGTGACGTCATATTAAAGAACCTTTGTAAGAGTTCCATGCTTTAAGTACCATCGTCTCATGACCGTTATTTCAGACACAAATTGTTATATGCGTTGTTTTAATTTTACCTATATTCATAATTTAATACTTACATCATAGATTTTAAGTGCATATTTTTTTATATGGACTTCTTTTAGAGCTTTAGAATCCAATTATATTAATATTTGTAGTAATATTGATGTGAGTAAATAAAAAGAGTAATTATAAATTATTTTGAATTGAAAAATTGAAGCTGTTATCAATTTATAAGCACAGGAGCTCAGCTATACATAATAAAGAGCACGAAGAAAAAAGGTCAAAGTTTAAAACATTTTTGAGCTGACAATCCTTAAGGGTTGCTTTAAAAATATATGTGCGATCAGTTAAATATTTTAATAGCCAATTCTTAGCAAAATTAAACGTTATTGATTCTATTCTAGTCTCATATAAAGGCTAAATATATTGAGTATCGTGAGTATCTTTAGCATTAAAACTACGCGTAGTATAACTGCTATTGACAGAAACACAATTAAGTAAAAACAGAAATGCAAACAACTTCTACTATAGTAGATCACTGTTATGAAAAGGTAAGAAAACATTTAGCATTTTTCTCGTTTCCTTCATGTTATTATTATAGTTTTTCCTCTTATAGTTTATAAAAGTTTGCCTGCAATAACATGTAACAAGTATATATTTTCTATAACAATTTTATAGTTATATACTTTTTCTTTGTGCACAAAATGTAATCTTCTTTTTCTTTTTATTGTAGTGTACTTTTCTTTATAATTTACCATTAAATTTATCTACAATTTTTATATCATATCTTGAAGATTATTTTCTTTTTAAAATAAGACTTACATTATACTTTTTATATATATAAATAATAAAACACAGATTTTTTTAATACTAATAAATTACCATAAAAAATAAGCTTTTAAATTGAGAAATTTCTCTTGATAAATATTGTTGAGGCATTTTTAAACGTTTTAACAATATAGCGAGAGGGTAAAAAAAAAAAAAAAAAAAAAAAAAAAAAAAAAAAAAAACGAGGGATACTTGTCGTTTACCGCTCATTAAAGCTGAACGCTTTAACAGCGTGGTTTCTCTCCCCCTTTTTTTAACTTCCGCAGACAAAACATATTGTAACAAGAAAATTGTGTTTAAAAGACTCAATAAAGAAGGAATTTTATAAAATCCGTGCGATAAATATTTCCCAAACAGTAAAAAAAAATCTGTTATCTTCTTTATGTTATATAATAAAGCGGCTATTAAAAGAGATTTAATTTCATTAACTTTATTAAAAATGCATAACAAAGAGAAAAGCTTGTTAGTAAAATAATTATGTGAAACAAAATTTTATTTTCTAATAAATATGCTTCAATAAACTTTGAAAAATTAAAGCTTTACTTTTCAGTTTATTTAATAATACATGTATTTTAAATATACAAGCTCTACTGTGTAGAGAAATGTGTTATTCTATAAAACATTAAAAGAAGAAGCATTATAATTATAATCAGCATTATACTCTACCAAAAGATATCATAAAAAAATATAATGGAAAATTTTATGTTGCTTTTATATTGTTAAAAAAGTTGTCACTATGATTATGTGCATAGAATATATTATAAGGTTTTCTACTATGCTTAAAATAATACAATATTTTATGCAACATGTTTATAAAAATTAAATTGTTTTATTTTTAATTACAATATTATAAATTGAGCTATATGTAAAAATTTTATGTCATATTCTTAATTAAATTGCATTCATTATATTAAAAATTTGTTGTTGCTTTATATTTGTCATTCAAAAATTGTAATGGAAATAATTTATATCTATAAATATATATAATTTTTTTTATAAAACTAATTGCGATATGATATTGTAGATAGAAAATTTTATTTCTCTCTTTCTCTCTGTCTGTCTCATTGTTTAAATCGCATGATTGGAGTTCATTTATGCGTAGTGAGCGTTACTGTGGTGCCGTGACGTCATTTTGTAAAAGCAATTGTGGAGAACAACAATGAGAGAGAGAGAGAGAGAGAGAGAGAGAGAGAGAGAGAGAGACGCATTTCAAATAACTGCTTCATCAGAAAAGAATAATAAAGAATCCACTTCATTTTTATACACTGTACATGGTATCTCATTTCTTTATAATCACCATTGAGTATTATTATTATTTAGTAAAATGAACGAGAACGATAGACTCATGATAATAACTTGAGACTCTAATGAGAGAGAGAGAGAGAGAGAGAGAGCGTCATGATACTCATCAATATGCACGATATAACTATGTATATATAAAAAAGCTACACTTTTTTTTTAATTCTATAGCATAATTATACTGATAAAAGGTTCAATTTGTAATCGATTATTTGTCACGATTGATTACTTATGTAAAATTTAATGAAACAAACATAATATTTTTGTTTGAAAAGAAATTTAAAACATATTTTTCAGGGTAACTTAAACTTCAACATCGAATAGTTTTTATTTGTCATAAATAACAAGTTTTTAATGCCGCATCTTTTTATTATTTATTTATTATTTTCTGATTAGCTATAAAACGATTTTTCTTTTTTAAATATATAGTGTTAAATTTCTACAGAAATTATTCTGGAATTTTTGAAATTATACTGTAACTCGTTTTCTTTCAAGGATTGTTAAATTTTTCACTTATAATTTTGAGTATGATCATTTTTAACGATACAATTTCGAGGGGTTTGAAAACAGCTCATTCCATTTAATGTCTTTGTATAGTGCCGGTAGTAATTTCAATTGGATTTTCTTTCATATTTTTATTTTAAAACGATATTTTGCTAGTGTACAATTGTTGTGCACCTTTACCACCAAGACATTGTCTCATAACCGACGTGAACAGTGCATGGAAATTGCACACAAGAACAAATACATTTTCACACAAAATGAAATTCTCATTTTTGACGGTACTCATAAGTCATTAAGTATATAAAATAAATAAAATATTTATATTGATGAAATGTAAGTTTTGGTATATCCAAGAATACAAATTTTGGATTTAATTTCATCACATGTGATTTATTTTTAAAATATGAGGTATGAGAAGTGACATTGAGTTATTATAAGTAAGGCGCGTCGCGGTGTTGATGTATTTTTACTTACACAAAAAAATAATAAGATTTGCCTTCCAGATATTTATAAAAGCATTTTCTTGTATTCAATAAAAATATATGGTTTTATTTTAGCTTTCATCGACCACAGCTGCTAACATTTTATTCCAAAATAATGGATTTTGTTGACAATATATATTTTAGAACAAAAAATTATACTATATCAATTTACTTTTTAATCGTATAAAAACTTATATCAAAGTATCGCTTCATAGGGAAACCGAGGTACCATAGTAGTGCAATATTTCTATACAAACTAATAATTATATTAATTCTAATAAATTATTATAACACATGTGTACCGTAATAACGTTATTTTGTAGTAATATTTTTATCGCAAAGTCTGCTGACATTTTTTGTTATTACATCATTCTTTTTATACATTACTTTAAATAATTATACAGGATAAAGTAAATAATTTTACATTTATATTTACATTTCATTATAAATCTTATTTATACATGTCCCAAAAAGTGTATGTATGTAAAGTGTCTCTGGAAAATTATAGTGTATAAAAAATTAATTGTTTAGATGTGAGTAATTAGTATTTTAATTTTCATTGTGGCAATAACAGTTTCATTTAATCTTTTTAAAAAAATTGTCGAGTATTTTGACATTTTCAAACTTGAAAACATTTATGAAGAACAATTAGATTTTAAAGCATATCATCAAAGAATTACATTCAGTTTGTATTACTAACATTTCAAAAGTAAGCTACATAAACAAAAAGAGAGACTACACACCATTTATGTACGTATGTATGTATATATACTATACATATTATATTATTATACTCACACAAATGGTACTTTGTTAAATTTAAATACTATAAAGTAGTAAATAACATTTTAGTCAGCTGGACACGCAGTTTTTGAAAAAATCTTCAAATTGATAAAAAATAATAATTATAAATTAGTTCAAGCAAATATATATAAAAAAAAATTCAAATAATTATTATTGATTTTAATTTAATTATTGATTTAAACCTTTTAAATGATAATTAATACAATTACAAAAACGTATAACATTTATATATATATATATATATATATATATATATATATATATATATATATATATATATATATATATATATATATATATATATATACTATATATATATTTATATTTATACGCCTATATATATATATATATATATATATATATATATATATATATATATATATATATATATATATATATATATATTTAGGCGTATAAATTTTTTCATAAAAAATACGTTTGAAAGGGCGAAGGTTAGTCCTGACAAATGTCCACTCTTACACCTAGCACGTACTGTACGTACATTTGTAACATTTTTAACATCAATGTTGCTATATTGTTATACTCATCCTCTTATCAAGGCAATTCTGTTTTACTGGATATAATATGACAGGCGAGAAATATTATAATAATAACATATATATTTTTAACTGCTCCAGGCATTTTTTCTTGACGTTCACTCTTTTACTTTTGCTATGAGATTTGTTAGCTTGAAAACAGCTACATTAATGTTAAAGCTTATATTATATATATAAAAAAAAAGTTATATGATATAAAAAAAAACTCACACTTTTACTGTAAGCTCTGGGCAAGGTTATATAGTTGCAAGTCTCCATTAGATGTTTAGAGAGATTGTTGAAAGCACTCCACTTCATATTCTTCTTCTTTACTTTATATATACAACAATGTAACTAAACTACACTAGATTAGTTTCTGACATTTAAATACAAAAAAAAAACACATACTGTTACACATTGTGTGTTTTTATTTTAAACAATAGTTAAGTGCAGAAAATGAAGGTATTTATAAGTCCAAGGATTTTAAATGCAAGTGGATACATTGTTATGATGATAATAGTAGCAAATTTATAGAAGTACAATAAAAATACTGCATAGTTAGAGCAATCCGTAAAACTTGAAAAATTTTATATTAAATATATATCTAACTCAGTTTTAGCATAATTATTATACATTACAACATAATTTATGCTTTGCTGCATTATTACTATGTAGCATCACAGTAGATGGTACAGTAGTCCATCTCCTATAGCGGGAATGTCAGATCGAATGCGCGCCATAATTCCGACTGGGTGAAGTTGTCAGAACTACACGTAACATTACTTCAAATTACGGCTTCTAGTTCTGTCACCTTCACCCAGTCGGAATTATGGCGCGCATTCGATCTGACATTCCCGCTATAGGAGATGGACTACTGTACCATCTACTGTGATGTAGCACATTATAAACATTAAGTTTTACCACATTTTTATTTATCGGTTAACCTCTGTCCTTAAACGCTCTCTTTTTTCAAAAAACTGATCGTAAATTATTTTAAAATTTATTTTTGGATAAATCTAATTTTTACAAAATAGAAGTTCAAGTATAATTTCTTCTTAAGTTTCTTACATTTCTCTAAAATAATTTTTAACTATTTTTATTTTGCCGCGCATTTCAAAATCAATGTTGTTTAAATGGGTAAACTAACGCTTAATTTTATCGAACCAGAAATAATTTTGAAATATAAAATAAAAAGTAATCGATAGAGTATGCAAATATCTATAACGTCAGAAAGTTTCAAAAAACGATATCAAACCAAAAAAATTAAAATTGAAAAAACAAAAACACAATGCTAATCATATGCAAATTTTAATACTAATTATCTCGAATCACAAATAAATTTTGAATATTCTGTTAACTCGCAGATCATGATATTTTTTAACCTTACTAAAGTTTTTTTTTTAAAGTTATCAAACCAATTTTGAGATATTTTGCTTTTTCCAGGTCTGAGATTAAACCTTAATTAACTAATTAACCTTATTTAGTCACAATTTAGCAACATTTTTGCTATAAGTCATTAACGCAGTATAACTTACGTATTTTTTTCTTTCAGTTTAAAGGACAGAATTTATTATATATATATATATATATATATATATATATATATATATATATATATATATATATATATATATATATATATATATATATATATATATATATATATATATATATATATATATATATATATATATATATATATATATATATATATATATATATATATATATATATATATACTGCGAATTAAAACTCCATATGGATTTTTTTTTCAGTGAATCAATGCATAGCTTTTCTTCTCCGTTACTTTCACCCAACATAAGAAACTTGACTTCGGCAACAAGTGAAGAGTGTAGAAGGTTTTTTAGGTGGGGAAAAATAAAAGTTTTATGTAAAAGTTTATGACAAGTTTGAGGAGGTATGTCTCCAATGTGTCATTTATTCGTGGAATAAACAAGACTTCAAAAATGTTTGAAGCAAGATGAGGGTGATGCATCATGAAGAATAAAACACTTCAATCTTCGTCCTTTTTGCAGCGAGCTGCCGTGCAATCCATCAAAGTTGTTTTCCCCTGTGCCCCCTAGTTCGTTCTGCACTTTTTATATAGAACTAATTTCTCTTGTTTTGTGACTTCTGTTATTTTATTTCTAGGATTTTTAGCATTCTTTCCACTGCTTGCTTTGATTTTATTTAAAGTTTGTTTTATAATATACTTTAAAGTCAATGCATTTTCTTTTATTATCACTTTTTAAATTTTATAATGTCGTTGGTACTTTATTTTTTTATGATAAAAATCTTAACAAAGAAGTAACGAAGCAAGCAAATCATGTGTGGTCTGAGATTCCTACGTGAAGATACTAGGTAATTTTAGTTACCAATATGATAGTTAACCTTCATAAAAAAAATATATTAAATTTTATTATTGGCAGGACTCATAAATGGATAGGAAGAAACCAATTAATAGATAAAGTAACTCACTAACTATTATTATTACATCAACTTTAATATGGTTCCTTTCTTCCCATTTACGACATCCACAAAAAAATATATAAGTTGTATGAATTATTACTACTTTTAATTATTTTTAAGGTTCTGTAGTGTGTGTGTGTGTGTGTAACAATGATATCAATTATGATAGCCTTAAACAATAAGCACCAACAAATTATTAAAATCAATTTAAAAGAAAGTGATATTTTCAATAAATAATTATTTTTATTTTTTGTCAAGCAGTAAAAAATCTAGAGGTATAAAATTTTGGAAAAATAAACATTCACTAAAGGTTCATGTGTATTTAAAATTAAGTAGTAAAAAAAGAAAGAATAAAAAATATATAATTTTAAACTAAATTGTGTAATAAAACACTCTTCAAGCTCATGAAGAAAAAAATACATTTATTAAAATTTAAGTAATGAAAAAAACTACACTTAAGAACTTAATGCTTTTTAAACGTAACGTATTTTTATGGCTCCGTTCCTCGATAAGAAAAATTTGATTATATATATATATATAAAAAGTTATTTCTATTTTTAATGATTGAAATTTTATTATTATGTATACTTACACTAATTGCGTAACACAAGAAACTTATTGTCAACATCTTTTACCTTTGAAATTAAAAATCTGAAAATATTTTTAGCGAAAAAATATAATTATAATGATGCTAGAAATATGAAAGTAAATTATATTCATTTTTGCGTACATTTATATTTAATAAGGATTTCACGTGGCTGATCATGAGCGTGCTGTCATGGAGAGTAGCGTCCTTGAAGTGAGGACAAGTTCATGACCCGGGTACGAGAATAACATGTCCTGGTCTCTCCAGTGCTATACTACTACTTAGTTCGTATTCTACGTTTGCTATATTTGGTAAGACTCAAGGTTACAGTTAGGCTTAGTACGTTAGATACAGTATATATGTGCAAGGAAGGTTGTGTTGGGACAAGGCAGTGGTATACGAAGTGATTGGTTACACTGGGAGGTGAACACTGAGGTGTTCTGAAGTTTGGTAGTTGGCGATGATACCAGCAACGAGGTACAGTCAGTCACAGAGTCGAGTTCTAAGGAGGTTGCAAGTTTTGTTCTTTTAAACTAGATTATCTTTTTTATAAATCTGAATTCATTCATTCGCATTCAGTGCGCCTGCAAGATTTGAAGTTATGCAACCAGTTGGTTACTTCTGTCAAACAATTTGCCTAGTCTCCAGGATACTTCACGAAATTTAAAAAGAAATCCATATAAATTTTTATTTATTATTTCATTCAACGTAAAAAAAAAAAAAATGTTTTGAATTTTTACTTATTTCAGCTCTTTAATATAATTTTCATGATAACAAAAAGGGGAAAAGAAATATATTTATACATGATATGAATGTATTGAAGTAAGAAAAACACGCGTACAATAAATAAAATATTTTAGAATGAAAAATTGAGCTAATATACAAGATAAATCAAACAGTAAATGACGTAGAGGGTAAAACTTAATATAGAGAAAGGAAATATATATTTATTTTTTCTGTATGTCTAGATTATTGCTATACTTCTCTCATTTTTTTTTCTTTTTACAATATAAAACTTTGTGATATTTTGGAACCATTAATTTTGGTACTCCATTAATCGTAAAATTGAGACAAATATAAAGTATCATGCCTTTACTCGTGGTCTGTAACATAGGTCTCTCTCTCCCATTTGAATCACAATATCACAACATATAAATTTTGTTTCTTATAGTCACGCATAATACCGACCAACAAGCTTTATTCTGTCACCTATAACACGATGCTAAAACAATTACTGTAATATAATATATATTTACTTTTATATACTTATTGATCTATAGAAGTTCTCTTCTATTACGATAAATTGGACCCTAGTTGTTATATCCACCTATATCCACCTAATTTATCCTTTAAGTTGTATACCACCAAGGTGGTAGGCTGAGATTTTAAACCACAGTACAGTGTATAATGTGTGTATACGTAGTGTCACCAAACATTTCTCTTCAATTGAATATGCATTGTTTTTATGTTTATGCAAGGGCTTCAATAAATAAACAAAAAAGAAAAACAATAACAACAATGTTTACTTTAAAAAATATTTATGATAATTGACTATCATTTATACTGTAATACAAAACTATTTTTTACTATTGAATAAATAAAGGGCAACAAAAAGATGTTTTCTTTCAAGACCTTAAACTAACAAAAGATAAATGCAATATACATCAAACTATAGTTTGATATTATACTAATTAAAGAGGAAGTTCAGGGCTTACAGCATGGCTTCTTCAATGTTAGATAATAATAATAATAATTGATTTTTATTAAGAGGCCAAAAAAGGTACATACCCACTTACATGGTTCTCTGACTGTTCTTTAACAATAATCACTTGTCAGAGTGTTTTATAATTTTGATTATATCCACAATACATATAATTATCAGTTTTTAAGTAACATGTATCAATTTATATATTAATTTTACAAATAATAAACTCGTGATCATCCTGCGAGTTATGCAAAGTGTCCCGTATCTTTTAGGTCGTAGTTACGGCTTTACTATAGAAAATATTGTAGCGGATTGCATATCTTGCAGGATGAGCGCACGTTTGCGGAGCCACCATGGGGCTATACGGAAGCGTTTTGGGGCATCATATGTGAGTCAATGAACAGTTCTGCTCATTATCTAACATTGAAAAATCCATGTTGTAAACCCTGAACTTTCTCTTTAAGTACGATTTGTTTTCTCGTGTATATAGTGAAAAATCAAATGAATTTTTGTTATAAAATTTTGTAAGAAATAACATCATAAGTTGTACTTTGTTAGTTTTAATGCGGCATGCGACAAAAATAAATAATAAGTTAAATCATGCTCTACGTTTTATTTTTATTTATTATTATTATTATTATATATATATATATATATATATATATATATATATATATATATATATATATATATATATATATATATATATATATATATATATATATATATAATAATATATATATATATATATATATATATATATATATATATATATATAATATATATATATATATATATATATATATATATATATATATATATATATATATATATATATATATATATATATATATATATATATATATATATATATATATATAGTATTATTATTAACTTTAAACCCTCTGTTTATGGCATTTAAAATATTGTAATCAAGTAATCACAATATTTCATTTCAATGTAATTACTCTTTTAAATCATATTTAAGTTTAATCAAATCAATCTTTTATTTTTTTAAAATTATGTCATCAAAATATTTTCTTTTTTTATATAGATTATCATATAAAAGTAATTTAAGTTTTTATTATGTCTATTTATCAAGCCTTGACATACAAAAGAATTAAATTAATTGTATTTACAATGAATAAAAAAATGCAAATAAAAAATAACCCACTTTCTTTTTTAAATAATAAAAAGAAATGTATTAATTATATACCGAAGTGAAAGCATATTACTTTTTTATTGCTACTCTGATGAGTTGAGAAACTCAATTTGATTCTTATTTGAGTTATGTAAGAAACGTTTAAATACTAAACTTGATTATTGTACATGTTATTAAATCTTTACATTTAAACAAGAAATCTAATTAAAATATATAATGCAATATTCCTTACATTTTCTATCTTTTAGTATGTTTTAATAGCTGATACATTCAATTGGTCCTTCAATAAACACATTAATGAACGTGATGCGCTATCCAGTCACAAATGACGTAGGAAAAAAAAGTTCTCACTATTCTTTAGTGTGTTTTGGAAAAACTACAACACCAATTTAATTGAGTGATATCATAGACACGCGTTTTTTAACACTGTTTAAAGAAACGCTTATAATAATTTTGTTATATTCCATTCAAAGCCGCATTTTACTGTAATAAAAATAGTGTTATTACTGTAGATATTGAACTGGTAATTAAAGCATTGGGCATCTCAGATTGCATGATATAAATAGAAAAATACTCAGAAGTACCATTGCGTATCACCTAAAAAATATAAAGTGCGTGAAACAAATGTGTTCAGCATATTGTATAACAAATAGTTTTCTATGCAGGGGAACTTTTTTACACTTGTGTACGTACAAAGTGAATTACAAATATCACTTTAATATTAATGAATAATGAAAGTTTAAAATAAGAGATGAAGTTAAAATTTATGGGTATGTATTATTGGAAATATAAAATACGATGTATTCATTTCTGACGTTTATTTGAGGGGTCGATAGGTCATAAGATATTTTTAAAAATGCGCATCATTATTCAAATGGGAATCAATATAATATTCATAGCTTTTACGTAATATCTCATGAACTAAGATATATTGCTTTTTTTTTTTTTTTTTTTTTTTTTTTTTTTTTTTTTTTTTTTACTTTACAAAAATCTTGATTAAAATGTATGGAATTATTTACAGCAATAAAAAAAATAGTTTACGTTAAAAAACAATTGACATAATGGCAACACACTACCAATTTTCTTTAATTTTAAATCAAATGATACGAGAATGGCACAATGTTTAAAGGTGTGCTAGTAAGTTAAATTAAAATGTAAATTATCATAATCAAGAATTAAATTAATTAACAATGTTTATTAAAAAAAAAGATATGAAGTTTAGATTTAGGTTTGATATGAGGTTTAGGCCTCACCCACTTCATGTACATGTCCAGCCCACTCTTACAACTAACCCTCAAAACTCAAAATATACATGTATGCAATGATAAAAATAAATAGAAGCATTTTTTATTAATCAAAGGTTACTTAAACAAAATCATTGTAGCAATAAATTTTAAATAAATAATTGCGTTAATTATGCAAACGTTACTAAGAAAATGAGCATTCATTCATTACTCAAAATAAAAACAAATCTTTTATTATAAAATTAAACTTAATCTTAATATAACAACAAATTACAAGATGAATACAAATACTATAAATTGGCTCTTTCAAAATTAATATAAATACATATATTTTTACTTTATATTTATTACCATATTAAAATTATAAATATTAATCAAAATATATATTATATAATCGGCTTAATAATTATTGTATGTATATGAATTTATAATTTAAATGAAAATATTAATTAGTAAAAGCATCATAATATAATATATTATATAATAGAAAATCTCACACGGTCTTATATTTGAGCACCACAAAACGTGGTAGAATATGTGTTGCCTATTATATTACGTGTTGAAATATACATGAGGGTTGATACACAGATTAATATGTGTAAAGTATAACACGATTCATTAAAATTAAAACTAATTATATTAATCTATTATTTCAATAATAATAATATCATATACTACCCGTTGCTATATTATAAACTACTTTAATTTAATTTATTTCTGGGAGCATAATTATTAGTTTTAATTATAAAATATAATATAAACTTGTTACATTAAAAAAAAAGGAGAATTTATTTTAAAATCTAATTTACTTTATCATATTATTTTATAGGATGAAATTAGAAAATTTGAGCTTTAAATTTAAGAAGAGAAGGTATTCTTAAATATAGCTGTTGTGATATTAGATAAATTTACAATTAAAAAATTATTTACATAAAAAAATATTAAAAAGAAAAAAAAAGAAGAATAAGAATTCAAATTGAAAAAAGTATTATTCAATATTTTAAAATTATTATGAAAGACGAGGAAAAATATTTAACTTTTTTTTTATCTGATAAGTTTTTCAATTTCAAATTTTACAACTTTAAAAATATTGCAATCCTTCTTCTTTTTTAAATTTCATGCATACATCTTATTCTCTCTATCTCCCAACCTCACCCCTCTTCTCTCTCTCTCTCTCTCTCTCTCTGAAAGAATCACGTGAAAGAAATCGTTTTGAGACGCGAGATTTAGAAAATACGTAAGTAGTAATCCTTCTCACAGGTTGAGTTGAGTGACAGAGATTCTTACTCGCTCTCTGCATATTGATCAAGTAAACAGTGTTACTGTGTCAGTAAAACTAAAATCTTGCAACATAAATATATTTTATTATTATTTGCAAATCTGATCATGCAATTTTTATACTTACATACTCTAGGATAAATATACAATTGGGATTTATATTACATTACTCTGCATTGCGAAATATTACTTCAACGTCAAATGCCTGTTTCGTAATATTTACACGTTTTTTTATGATTAGTTGGAATTTAGAATTTTTATTTATTTATTATTTTTTTATTTTTTTTTTTTATTATTTTTTTTTTTGCATAATGAGATTATTATTAGGTATTTTTAAACCGTACTTCAACTATTATTTATAGTTTATAAAACTTTAGACATATTTCTGACGTATTAATGTGAATGTTATGCAACAGTTTCTTGGGAATAGAATATTATCATTTTATATGTTATGGCCACAACTATTTAAAAAAATATGAAGTTTAGGTAGCAATTTGTGTATGTTAAAGATTTCAGAGTAGAGGCCACAACCATGTTCTTTCAATGTATTTTTTATGACTTTCATATGATGAGCTATTTTCCTTTAAGCTTTTTTTTTATTTTATTTTTTTATTTTTTTATACTATATAAGGAAACCTTAAAGAATGTTTTGGGTAAGTCTAATAAGCTATTGTATTCTAAGACATTTATGAGCACAAAAACTTCTCTCTATTTTTTTTTTTTTTTTTTTTTTAAAGCTTGCTTAATTAAAGTGCCTTGAGGAAAAATAACTACAAAACGTTTGTCCACATTTTTTGCCTATTGTGTGTCTTTTGTTTATATATAGTAGCCATAGAACAACGGCTTAATGATGGAGTGGAAAATTGACATACGTTTTTCTAGTTATCTTAAAGCCATAGACCACATAAAACAACATGTGCTTTTTAATGAATAACTACGAAATGGGATCTTCAAAACTGATGACAATTACCATAATGTTAATGTATCCCCACGAGAGAGCGTGAAAATACTGTAAAGTATGCAATTTGCGTTACTATTCATGTTTATGACGTCAGAAACATGCAAAAATTAGTAAAAAAATTTCGCGGGTTGCATAAATCGAAATTTTCTGATCATTGCTATGGAGCTACAGTTGGGTTTTGAGACAAACTAAAGCTATTTATACGTCTCATCAAGTGTTTTGTGATATTATGTTTTCTAATGGTCTATTCCTTTAACTGAAAACACTTTCAGCTTTTTAAATAAAAATTGTTTAAAATTTGATAAAATTGATAAAATTTGCTGAACTGGCTCAAAGCGTTACTTTTGCTTTTACAATAACGTGGGTCCTCAATGTTACATGAATCGTAATTAAGTATTGATTTTACAAATGACTATATTCTACACCTTCATAATTTACATTATTTATTAACAAAATAAATCGGTAATATTACTATATAAATAAATATAAGTATGAACTTTTTACACATACCATTGTGCAGTAAAATGTATTGCATTGAAATATACGTAGTGGTTTATAAAGAAGATTGCTACATGCAATCAAATTTAGATAAATAATAACTTTATTAATATAAGGCGTTGTGAGGGCTTAACATTGAAAATATTGCACCAAAATAGTGTGCCTTAAGGTGAACAGTGATATACAATAAACATTATCTTTTTGCATTTCCCTCTGACTGTTCCCTATTACTATTCATACTCACAATGGGAATTTTACTTTATCTTTATAGCAAAAACTTTATATATAGTATAAAGTGCATAACTTGCAATTCTATATACATACTAACAGTGCAATTCTATCTTGTTTATGATATTGGAAACATCAATGCATAAACATGTACTGTATTTATTTAATGTCAGAGAACTGTAGAGTTATGTAACTTCAGTATTATTAATATAAGTATTTACATATTCTCATAAATTCTAAACTATTTTATTCGAATTCCCTTATATCGTAATAAAAAATATGAAGTCAAGATATAAATTTGTCAGAATTTGTGGGACAAAAAAAAAAGAAGGAAAAAAAAAAGAAGGGATTTCCCATAGGTCAAGATACATGGATAAAATAAAAGATTATGTCTTGACATGTGACTTTATAAACACAAACTAAAATAGCGAGATAAGTATCAGTCATTTATGTGATATATCTTATTCATACTTAAAGGCGTAGAACACCGAACAAAAAACTTGTCTTGCATCCTAACATTCCTAAATATCAACGTTAATTTGACCGGAGTCATTGATTTCTAATTTATTTTCTATTTACTTAATGGAAGATGCGGGTTTATGACGTCACAGCTCACTTGTTTCCGCGCGCGTGGACCAGGCGAGCTGTGACTTCATAAACCCGCATTTGCCATTAAGTAAATATAAAATAAATTAGAAATCAATGACTCCGGTCAAATTAACGTTGATATTTAGGTATGTTAGGATGTAAGGCAAGTTTTTTGTTCAAGGTGTTCTACGTCTTTAATTTGGAAACTTATTTTTATGTCATTTTAATGGTGTATGTTGTTAAAGAAATATAATTTGGCGCAAAATCGTTAGCTGATGAGGTAAAAGTGAACTTTCAAAACACGTTTACCACTAAAATATTTTAAACTAAAATTTTATTATATTATTATTATTATTATTATTTTTTTGCACTACAGAAACAATGGCTGAAATTAATAAACCATGTTACCAAATAATAATAATCAATTCTTTACATAAGAGTTTTTTTTTATTTATTTCTTTTCTTTTAATATAGGGACACTATATAACGTCCCGAAGAACTAGAACGTCCCGAGGAACAAGACACAAAGTAACATTATATAATAATACTTAAACTATCAACATAGGTTTTATTCATTTGTTCAGTAGCCTTTAGTGTACTGTAGGTTACACTTAATAACAATATGCAATCTATAATATTATTACAAACATATTTTTGTTGGTATTTAAAATTATATTTCCAAAAATTTAACGGTAACAAAGTATTGAATTTACATGTAATTCAAAATAGAATAATATTTACATTTTACTCTGGTTATAATAATGAAAACATTATACTGAAAAGAACATAATTATACATTTTCTGCCTGATTATTTTCTTATTAATTATTAATAATATTATGAATTTGTAAACTTTTAACTAAACTAAACTAAAAAAAAGTGTATGAAACAGAATACACAATATCTATAATAATAATTCATTGCTTTATTACGTATAAGCAAATTTAGATTTACAACGCTTTATTTGACCAAACAACTTTAAAATATACAATTAGTTACCAAAATTTGAATACTAAGCATGTTGCTAATATAAATTAATATACTATATATATATATATATATATATATATATATATTTAAACTTTAAAATTACATTATAGCTCGTTCTGCACAGTCAGACTTCCGGCGCAACTTTTGTGTCGATATGTTACTTTGTTATAACAGCTGATTATGACTTCGTTACCTGTTTACTACGTTTATACATATGGTCGATCATTGTTATTTCTTCGTTTAGAACTTTGAACTTGATAAGAATGAAAGAAACTCCACACAAAAAAGTTCCATGCTCTTCATGTGACTCAATTTTTGTCAATTTTGTTAGCTCAAAAAAAAAGATCAACCAATGAATGTGTCGTATTTTGTTGGTCAGCCAATCACTGTTGTTGAGATTTACTTTACTTTACAGAACAAGCTACTATGTATACATTTTGCTACTGTAGACCATTTACCAAGGACAAATAAAAGAACATAAAACTAGAAATTAATGAACAAAAAAAGTTCTATAGTTTATGTTTATGCAGCAGTAAAAGCTTACAGCCATAAGCAAAAGGTAATTGAATACACAATTTTTTCTTATTTGTAAAAAACATCTATACAGCAACCCTGAACTGTTTAATTGTTATTATTATTATTTATCTGTAACGTTATCATCTAATCCATGTAAATTCAAATTTATAGTACTTAAAAAAAAAAAAAAAAAAAAAAAAAAGGAAGAAAAACTTTTGATATCTAAAGCATTCCTTACTTTATTATTATTTTACAGGAACACAAAATTAAGATGCACCTAATTTCATTTATTTAAAATATATATATATATATAAAATACGAAACAAGAACTTATTAAAGAAACAACATAACTACTGTCTTTGTTCTTTATAAACGTATTAAAAAATGAAAAGAAAAACTTTTCTTTTGCACAGAGAGTTATAAGTATAGAAATACTCTGCATTTCTGTTAGTTTTATTCATGATTTGAATGATGCAAATACCATAAAACAATCTCAAGTATGCAAATGTGATTTTTTTAACAATAACAACAACAACAAAAATTATTATATACAAATATACATATACAAAATATTAACATTTCAAACATTTTTATTTCATCTTTACTGTATAACCTGATTAAAATATAAAAAATGATTGTAAAAGAAATTTTGTTATGTTTTAACGTGCAGTTCGCGATGTGAAAAGCTTGCAAGTGTCACGTGTCCCATGAGAAGAGACAAACGTGACACAGACAGAACCAGCTGTGTACATTGTGCACCGAGAAATCTGCTAACTTGCTGCTACATGTACAGTAATATGAAATGACCCTGTAATAATGCAACGTAATGCTTACATTTTTTTTACCTCATACTATACCTATGTATACTAAACTGTATAGCAAAATGAATATCATGACATGATAGTGGTGCATGTTAAATTACAGATTTTTTACTAACCATAGAACAAGTGTATAAAAAGCAATTACAGCATTCATTTTCAGTCCTATAAAATTATAAATCATTTCCAAATATTCTCATAACTCATAACTTTCTACCTTTCCATATACATAATTTCTAATATTATCCGGAATTTGAACACTTTGAATTGTACACTTTGAAAATATTGTATATTTACGTTATTAAATTTATTGCTATACTTGTGAACAGAGCTTCATATGAAAATGACTTATTAAAAAAAATCTTACTTTTATCGAGATAATATTTCGGCTGCGAAGAAGTAAAAGGGTTTGAAAATCAAGATATTATACTCCATAATATAGTAAAACGTTACACGTCTTATTACTTATATTTGATGCTTATTTATTGTACAAATCGTTAATAAATTATATATAATAAATTTTTACCTGTTTAATTTAATTAATTTCCAATCCAAAGTGTACGAAGATAGAAGAAGATTAAATTCTTTTGGGGATAGATTAAATGTTTAATCAGTCTATTTTAATTAAAAAATTTAATTAATTAAATTGACAAATATAATAGCAGGACTTAATATGTAAAAATTACTAATTAGCAAGCCAAAAAAAAAAAGATTTTTTTTACCTGAGAAAAGTAGTATAATTGAATAAATTCAACTCTCTTTTTTTTTCATTTTTTTTTCAAGACGGTAAAAGAAACGAAGTTAAAAAAAAGCTTAAAGATGATCTTACGATAATGTAAGAAATTGGAGATACTTTAAATGAGATTCAAATTTATACTTTAAGTAAATTAAGCTAATATATTTTACTTTCTTAGAAATGGAAACTTTGACTTTGTTAGAATTACGAGGCATTTAATACAACCTTTTTCAATTTAAATTACTTCATGCAATGGTAATAAAAACGTTACAGTTGAAAAACGCAATTTTAGATTACTTCAATAGATTTTTCTTTTCTTATAATATTATGCTATTTTAGTTTAATAAATTTATTATTTTTATTATATTATTATTTAAAAGTATAATTTTTTTTTATTTCTTACTGTTATGCTCAAACTATAATATCTATAAAATATGTATATAAAGCAATAATTTTTTGATCAAAACATAATTAATAATGCGTTTTATTGTTTTATTTTGTTAGATTGGCACATGTGCTGATTTTTTTTATATTTACTTTTTTTTTAGTGTTAAATATGATGATTCATATTTAATAAAAGTACACAATACATTAATACATGCTGTCAGTAAAGTGATGAAAACTATGTAATGTCTGATCATAATTATAAGGTTGCCTTAATAATATAAAACTATTGCACCACACAAACCGTTCCAGTGGTAGCGTGTTTACCTGTTACGCTGGTAGTCCGCGTTCGATACCGAGTAATAGCTTTATTATTGGGCGGTGGTCTAGAGCATGTCGTTACTGCTCTCACTGCCGCTAATGTAAGTACTGTCTATAACTTATGTAATCCAAAGAGGATTCCCGCTGAAAAGTACTGGTCAGCTGGAGACGTGTATTGCGGGTCAAAATAATATCGATCAAATGGGCAACAAAATATAACTTTCAGGATAAAATAATTTAAAAAGTAACAGAAAATTGGATAATGATATTCTCTTTGGATTACCTATCTATAGAAATACCTTAACTGCCACTGTAATACAGACCAGCCAGACATTCAAGATATCACTTGAATGTCAGCTCTCCATGCATGCAGTTTTCTTCATGTATTTCTCTTTCCTATATGAACGGACAGTACCTTATTTACAGGTCAATGCTACTATTTAACCTTCCTTCAATATCATATCCTCAACCTAATCCTAAAAAAAATTATCAACACTATGAGTACCCAGGGCATTCATGATATGGTGACTTTACTATGTGAAGTGATGCTTTTTCCATATGCCGCAATCACTATCGAATTGTCCTCTCAAGTGTGGGATATGGGATGGGAATCCAGTAGGACATATAGAAACAATATATATATTATTATATATAATATAATTTTATTTAAATGTACTTCCTTTAGCTAAAATTTGTACAAAACACAACAAAAATTTGAAATTTTACTTTATGTATTATTTTTCTTTATTTTGTAGATAATTTTGGTATAAAAGTTTACTTTTTTTTTCATGTCGATTCGAATTGCTCGCCTCCAGAATTGAGTTATTTAATGGTTTTTCACTCATACCAAAACTGATAGTGAAATTGCAAGTGAAGTGAACAATAAGCTCCAGGGAAAAAATGTAATCATGTTTCGTAATTCCTGCTGCGCCTCAAACTTTCTTTAAGGTGTTGTTACATGTTGAAATATTTAATAAAATATATGAATTACTATTATTTGGTAATTTTTTGGTAATACATGCTTGTAAATCTTGAAAGATACTTATATGGATTAAATAAAATAGATAAAAAGGTTTAGAGAGTGTGGTGCTAGAAATGATAATAATACAAAACTTTATTTCATGATTTTATCTTTACCAACTGCTTTTTCTCAAAAACAATAAAATATACTGATTTTTTTGTACTGGTGGGATAATACGCAAAAGTTGTACGAATAAGCTGTCGTAATGTAAAAGCATCTTAAAATAAAAGAAGTCTTTACTAAAAACATATAAAATTTTATACGTACTTTAACAGACGCGCTATAGACAAAATAAAATGCAAAGTAAAAAAAAAAATACAAGAAAAAAGTAAAGTTTTATCTCTATATATTATTTTTAAGCTTACAATTTTGTACATATTCTAATTTTTTTTTATCCGATGTTTTATTTTTACTTTTTTTGTAATACTCTTAAAAATATCAGCGTATTATTGTGTTAAAATTTAAAACATGATATTCAATTTAAATGTAAAGTTCTTTGTTTTTCTAAATACAAAATAACATGAAATATTTTTGACATACTTCTATAAAATTTCTCATTTACTTGAAGAGTGTGTCAAGAGGAACGTTTACAACTTTTCCTTTCATAATATTATTTAAACAAAAATATGAAGAAGGGAAAAGAGAAAAGGAGTGCTAATAAGCTTATAAAATACAAGAGCCTCACCAGCTTTTTGTATATGTGTAAGAAGTTGAGTTGCATAATCTCTCTCTCTCTCTCTCTCTCTCTCTCTCTCTCTCTCTCTCTCTCTCTCTCTTTCAAGTTATTGTACATCAGTAAACTTTACGTAACCAAGAGATTTACTTTTATAAAACACCTTTTTACAAAAGAAGTTACTACTTAAATTAAAATTTTAATAATACAACTTTTAAATAATATTAATTTTACATGCATGCCAAGATATTTATTTTATAAAAAGTGAATTGTTTTAAATTGTACAGTGTTTATTATTTTCATTTTATATTTAAATAAAGATATTGTTTGATGTTAAAAGTAGTTAAATAACAGTATAAGAGTAAAATATGTGTATAGTTATATAATTTGAGTTGAAATTAATTAAATGCTTATTGCTTATTTCGTTTTTAATGTTTTCAAGTTATTTTTTTAACAAAATTTTTCTTTCAGCTACCAACTATTATTTAATTGGCAATATTTTGTAGCTTTTGTAATATAAAATTTATTCTAATATTTTAAATTTGTTACGATATAGTGTGGTACATATGTATATACTGTATGTATAATTGTTCTTTAATTCCATCGTTCTTTAATTTTTTAAAATGTACAAAAGTTCCATGTTGCCGAAAAACAATTATCTATATTAAAGGGCCCCTGGCCTTAAAAACAAATTTCCTCTCAATTATAAATCATGAGATAGGATTATTATAAATACACATATTTTATGCCTTAACCCTTCAGTACTTTTGCAAACTGGGAAGAAAACTTGTAAAGTAGGCAACCCGCGCTACAATTTCTATTGTAGACCCGAAATTGTTGACGTCATGAATTCCTAAAGTTGCCTACTTTACAGTTTTTCAATCCCAGTTTGTGAGGCTATAGAATGGTTGAAGGATATAATATGTGTATGAATGATGCTCCCATCTCATGATTTTTACGTTTTTGATTCAATTGTTTGAGGCCCGGAGCCCTTTAAGTTAATGAACGCTAACAAGGATAAATTATTTGATTTTTCTCCTAAAATTTAAAATAGCTACATCAGAAATGGTGTATTATTACGATAATAACAGTGGTTTATTATAATTTTGAGAGCTTTACATTTTTTATGATAAAAAAATACTTTTGTATTAAAATGCAAAACCATTCTGCAGCTGTCATCTTTAACGTATTACATATAACAATATCATTTCAACATTAATCTTTTAACTTTTTTTTTCTATAAATTTTGCACTCGCTTAATAATAGAGTTTAACGAAGCAGTTAAAGTGATTGTCGACATTTTGACCTGATTTTATGTATACTCATGCTTGAGGTTCGAAATAAGGTCTCTCTAGTGAGCTTGCGGGTCATTTAGTCTTTCACCCGCTCCCCAGGGTCAACTCTGTGACGTGCTAAAAGAAAATTTATCACTTCAATCCTCGTCTCAACTAGATCCAAATATATATAAAAAAAAACTCTCTCGTTAATGCTACTTTAAATTACATTTTTGCAACACTTCATTACACAGTAATTTTGTACTGAATAAATATAGTTATGGAAAATTTATAAAAATTATTATTAATTGGATTAAGCTCATTGTCAAAATCTTTTATAAACAATTTCAAAAACAAAGAAAAAAAAAACTATGATCTACGAGCTATATTTAGCACGATCATTCAAGTTTCCATTTTGATTACAGATACTTGAAATTAAAAATCATAAATCGATTATTATGATATGCATTTATTTTATGTTTTATATCTATAAAAGTTTTTTCTTGCTGGAAACAGTAATTTTTGAAGTAAATTTTAATTTTTTTTCTACTTTTTATGAATTATGTTTTTGATTATTGTCAAATACCAAAAAAATATATGTACTCTGTATAATTTGACTGAATAAATACAAAAAAAAAAAATACACATTTAATTCAATGCTAAACTTCACTTTTTTTCCGCTATTTAAACAGAGTTTATTCAAAAATAAGTTTATTATGGCAAAGTTTATTAAAAACATAGTAAGTTTTTTTTTTAAATTTAAATACATTGGTCAATTTTAGTGGTACTAAATTATCAGCTTCTGACCACTCCTCTTAGGCTCTAATTCTCAAAATAATTGACCTATTTCATCATATTAATTTATAGTATGCTGAAGTAATATAAATATGTACATTTATTAAAACAACAATACAATCAGATATTTGTATCTTAATAAGCAAACAAATTATTTTATTTACATAAAATTGCACTTAATAATGACAAACGTCGCTTAACGAGTCAATCTATTTAAATATTTAACTTATTAAAGTAAGTAAACGAATAATATTTCCATATAACAACAAGCTATTAAATTGCTTTGAAATAATATTTAAATTAATATCAACAATAAAAAATAAATTGCATTGTATAACATGAAATAACATAAATTTTAACTATAGCTAGAATATATATATATATATATATATATATATATATATATATATATATATATATATATATATATATATATATATATATATATATATATATATATATATATATATATATATATATATATATATATATATATATATATATATATATATATATACATATATAGGAAATTTATAATAAATTAAAACTTACAATAATACTATAAATAAAATGACAATAATATATAAATACAATAAAGTTAATTTACATATTAAGTTATTGTAACCTAATTGTTAACTGTGAATCAATTGTTAATTTTATTATACTTTTGTTTTATTTATATAATATGTTGAAATTATGTATTCAAAGCTTGGAAAATATTTATATTATAAACAAATAATGATCGATTTATTGTTATGTAGCAGTAAAAACTAAAACAAAATATTAGATATTCCTATTTATATATAAACATGGCATTTGTATATACAATTTGACGATTTATTTAGCTACATATCAATAAATGTTTACAAATACATAAAATTACATTATGTTAATAACATCATTGAAGTATATAGGTAAACGTGTATATAAAGTATAAACGTCCTTATTTTAATAAAGTTCCACTAGTAACGTTTGCGGCTTTTATATCAATAGAAATATGCATAATAATACTGTATTGCATTACTCAGAAAAAAGAGACAATTATTCTATAATGGTACAATAAAATCATTTTTCACCATTACAAAGCGGCACTACAAAGTCAAACTATTTTATAATATACATAATAGTAAAGCCAGGGCCGGCTTGGGGCACGTTGGCCCGGTCTGGCAATCTGGGAATTGGCCCGCATATGCTGGGGGGTCTGGGGGGCGCCAGCCCCCCAGCTTGCGCCGCAGGCGAAATTTTTTTAAAAGGGGGCGTGGCACTGGTTTTTACGCTAATTTTGAATTAAATTTTAATTTTTTCACATTTTTTAAAATAATGTATAACACTATTATATTGAAAAAAGAGTATGCAATTGAACCATGACATTATTTTGATATACTACGATCTACATGACATGACCTTCGGCCACCTTAAAAAAAATATTAGACAAAAAAATTGATGTATGATAGAAAACAAACTATATTGAAGGAAATTGTTATAATGTAATGATTTAATTGAAGTATGGGGGAAAAAGAAAAAAGGGGGGGGGGGTGGGCAGAACAGGGATTTGTAAATTTATAATTATAGGTGTAGATAACTTAAAATTTTTTCGAATGGTTTGACTTGAAAGAGCTTGATTTTGAGCTTAAATTTGAAAAAAACGAGCCATTACTTGGGGAAATCAATATTTAGGCCAAAATTAAAAAAAAAAAAAAACTCTTGAACCTGTGTCAAAAAAAAAAAAAAAAGGCTCAATTCTCATTATATACAAAAATTTATTTTTATTTTGAAGACAAAAGTTGTAAATTATTATTATTTTTAAGTATTAACAATTTATTTTACATGCTATAGAGAATTATAAATATATTGTACTAAAAAAAAGGTTTTATCCTTTTTTTTTTATCTTGTATTCTTTGCAAATGCTTTTTTTTTAACGAGTCATTTACGGGCTCATCTCGTGTTTAGAAATATATATTTAACAATAAATATATTTTTTATAAATAATAAAAATAAAATATAAATATAGGGCTATGAATTTAATAACTTTCCAAAATATAATATTTTATTTACATACTATAGTGCAAGAAGTATTGAAAAAAACGCAAATACGACGGCTTAAAAAGAAGGGTTTAATTGAAACTGATAAGTGATAATTAAAAAAATGATATCACTTCTTTTCAAATAATAAAAAAGTGAGCTATTTTTCAAATTACCTTTGAACTTTTTTTAATTGATTTTTTTTCCATCAGAACCAAAGGCCCGCAAAAGCAAAGTCCCTATCCAGGAGCCCGCGGATTAACTTGTACGGCCTTATGCCTAGCTGGCCCAAGTGCATAAAAAAATTCAGTTGGCTTGAAATGATCTCAATTTTTTTTTTTTTTTTTTTTTTTTTTTTTTTAGTTACAATAAAAATGCGCATTTCAAGTAATTTGTGTGCATGCATCATAGATTAAATTCATATGATACAAAATTAAATTTATAAAAATATGCTGGCAAAGGTTTTAAAGTTTAGTTGTTTTTTCTTCTTCTTCTTCTCTCTCTCTCTCTCTCTCTTTTTTTTTTTACTAATTAAGAGCAAGCAAAAAGGCCCGCAAAGTCAAAAGCCCGGGCCGCGGGATCCCGGCCTTACGTCTTATGCCAAGCCGGCCCTGATCAGATTCATTATCAGATTTTTCACTTTCACTACGTATACTAATTTTTTGCATAACTAAGATTTTCATTTCTCTGCTCTGTCTCTGAATTAAATAAACTTTAGAAGTAGAAAAACTATTATATTGTGCTGCAAACTTTTGAGTAAATTTAAATTATTGTCTTCTTCTTCTTTCTTTCTTTTCTTTTCTTTTCTTTTTTTTTTTTTTTTTTTTTTTTTTTTCTTTTTTTTTCTGGCCCGCTTGGCCCGCAATGACGTTGGCCCGGTCTGCGATCGCAGACCTCGTCTTATGGCCAAGCCGGCCCTGAGTAAAGCATTAGAATGTCCAACAACATAGTATTATAATAATAAAATAATAATAATCTTAATAACTTTATCAGGGAGTCGCCAGAGCCCGATAGAATTTTATTACATAACATCTTTGTCACAATATAGTAAAAACTGTACGGAAGCATAATATTAAATATTGATCAATATTAAACATTAAGATGACATGAGACACATTATTAAAAAATATAGCAACGATTGCTATTAATTAAAGTTCTGATACATTTTGTATAGCTTAACTAGTCAATTTTCTTTTCTCTCTCCCTCTCTCTCTCTTTTTAATGTATTTAACTTTCTGGTGTTATTAATAAACCCCACTTAAAGAATCTTTTAGTTTCATTCACACTAGAGTCAACCTATTTTTTCAAATCTGTTTTTTTTTTTTTGTTTTTTTTTTTTTAAGTATAAAATTTCCACGACACTAACTTTTATATTAAACTAATGACCTAACATATTTTTGAGTTTGTGCGATTACTATGAGCCAAGAAAGAGGGTGCGTTTGGTGTAAGATGAAAAAGATTATATGGTAGAGGGTGGGGGTGCATAAATATATAATCACTTGTTTAATGGTTGAATATTTTTTAACAACCTAGTTTTAGAATTTTTCTTATTACGATATACCAATTGAATAAACATTTTCATTTCTTTATTATTATAAATTATTTTCTACACTAGCATTCGCTATTTTTGTGAATATTCTACTTTTTTTATTTTATTCCATAAAAACAAAATTACAAAGATGTCATTTTACCTTGTGTATATTATGCAGCTCTGTTTCTTTCTGCTGAAAAGTGAATCAAAATTTCTCAATATTGTAGAAATACAACGACGAATAAAATGGAGTGCATTCTAGTTTAATATAGGTCTGGCGAATCATGAATGTAACATCTCTCTCTCTCTCTCTCCTCTCTCTCTCTCTCTCTCTCTCTCTCTCTCTCTCTCTCTATGTGATACCTCAAAAGACAAATCATGTACAGATTGAGTCAAATTCTCTCTCTCTCTTTCTTTTTTTTTTCTCTCTCTCTCTCAAATAATATTACATTTTCTCAATATATAGAAACGTAAGATAGAAACGCTTTGATGTTGTACAAAAAAATTTATACACAAAATGCGCATATATATATATAGAGAGAGAGAGAGAGAGAGAGAGAGAGAGAGAGAGAGAGAGAGAGAGAGAGAGAGAGAGAGAGAGAGAGAGAGAGAGAGAGAGAGAGAGAGAGAGAGAGAGAGAGAGAGAGAGAGAGAGAGAGAAATCTAAAGAGAAAAGAATAAAATAGTTTTACAATCTATAAGTAGGGCGAGTTGAAGAGTTTTGTTCGTCAAAACGAATCTAAATCCAAAGCCACATTTCTTCTCAAAGTCTTACTTTTTTTTCTTTCATTTTATCCATTTATATCAAAATATAGAAAAAATGAGAAAGAAAATATATAGTTTTTATTTCTTTTAAGATAAAAGTAGGAAAGTATAAATACCACATTTCAAGAAAATTTTCCTCGTATTTCGATATATTAGTAACATCACTTTTCTATTTAGCTTTATTGGTAAAGTTATAAGAGTTCTTTTCTTATTAGGTTATTACAAGAAAGAAAAAAAAACTAAAAGTAATAAAATTATATTATTTGATTAAATTAATTTATAGTTGAGGCATATTTTCCTTTGTTTCATATATTATTAATATACTTTTTTAATAAAATATGTTAACGTTATATGTTTCATAAAATTGGTTTTATTTTTTATTTTTTAATCATTTTTATTGGTACACGGGGTAAAAGTGGACTGCCAAATCTTAGCACGCTACCTGTACGTTAGTTGCAGTGATAGAAACTTATTAAAAAAAAAAGAAAGAAAGAAAGCTTTGACGTCCTTATTAGGTGTACTTAACAAAGAAAAAATATATCAACTGACGATTTCAAAGTTCAATTTTTGTGTGTAAATAGGGTAAAATAAACTGTTAGTACGCATGCGGTGGGCTACAGACACCTCTATAGTATAGTAGCAAAATAGGGGCTAGTTTTGCTTAAAACAGTCATTTTCTGTTCAAATGTTCTTCTAAATTTCAGAAAAAAATCCTAAAGCAACTGCAATCCTTAAATAAAATTGTATGTTTTTTTTTTTCTTCAAGATTATTCAGTTTAAAATATAAAGAAATATTAGGATACAAATTATAGTAAGCTTAAGAAGTTGATACAAAATAAAGCCGAAGGGGCATATTCTTTAAACAACATGCTTGTTATATGACATTTCTGTTGTATTTCATCACTTGTAGATATTTTTGGGAAAAAGAAAATGCAATGAATCGAGACCAAAAACATGAAGAAATAAAAAAAAATTGAATACTGGTTCCATCTAAAGTTGCTCTTTTTTACATGGTATGTTATAAAGTCTCAATTTATTGGTAACTTTTATTAGATAAATTGTCTTAAAATTACAGTAAAATAAGAAAATATTATTATCAAATTGACTCACAAATCTAATATATGACTTCACGTTTAAGTCACGCTCATTTGTGACATTTTTTAAAAAATATATATAAATCAAATCCTTTTTTATATTTTCTTTTTTTTTTCTGTTTTATTAATTTTTTTTAATAAAACAAAATCTACAATAAAATTTAATTTATTGCGGAATAATAAAAGTCATAAATATAAAATCGTTTTAGAAATAAAATTTTGTTTGTATAAAGAAAATAAAATTGATTGCAAATAATACAATATAAGTTTTGAAAATGATTCTTTCTGAACTTAATACATTTAGTTTCAAAATATCAAGAATTTCAATCTGAAAAGTTTAACGGTAAAGTTATATATTATATTATATAATGCTCTTTTTCTCTATCTTACACGTTTTATTTTACTATAAGATTTAAAAGTTTTTTCTGTGAATGTATCAATAGAAGTTTTGGTCAACATACATCAACTACTTTGGAATAAAACTTACTAGTTTACTTAATGGCCAATAACAAGCTTTTGAATAAAATTTTATTGTATCCACTAACAGTATAATATTATTTGACATTGTTTTTTAGTAAGAAAATAATAACAAGGTGACAAAAGTTCTATAAGTTTATAAATGTGTTTCTTAATGTATCTTATTATAAGCTAACATTTTACATATAAACAAAGTAGTTTATACTTTTTTGTTCCAATTTTTTTTAAAGTATCTTTAGTAACTTTGAAATGCCAATAGAACACTATAGGCGTATTTAAAGATGCAAAATATATTTGAAACAGTTTTTTGAAACTTATTTTTTAATTTTAAATACTCGATTTCCGAGCATATTTTTCACGTAACAATAACATCATGAATGTATATAGAGTGGATATTTGAATATCATAATACAAAAACTGGTTCAGTTTTGTATGATTCTATCGATGAATGCAGCAGTACGTAGTTTTTTATTATTTTTTTCCTATTTATACAGTCAAGTATATGAATAAAAACTAAAACATGCATTTTTTTTATCGACTCAAATTTCAGTTCTATTGACCTATTTTTCCTACAATCATTACACAACTCACAGCTATAGCTTAATTAGTTAACTTAGGGTCTAAATCTAGCGTGCTCGTTTGGCGCGCTGGAGGTTCGGCGTTCGTTACCAAGCCGGGATGGACCTGAAAGGCCAGCTTGTAAGAGCGGTGGTTAGAACGGTGAAGTTTCAGTGTGTTTCAATGAGTACGTTTCCACTGCAATGCGTGGGTTGACCAGGCAGTTTGTCCACCTCTCGTCCAAAGTGGCGAGTGCTGCCGTCGTAAGATTTGGTGGTCCGAGCTGCACAGGTCTGGTATTAGGAGCGCAGAGGAGTGTGGTATTAAGGGTACAGCCTGTGGTCTGGTAAGCCACAGATCATTGTAAGCCCTCTTACTAGAAAGGATTGGTCCTGGCCTACTCCGAAAGGGATTATGGCGTCATGATAATTATGTATGTGTGTATGTATGTATAAAATAGAAATAGTTTTCATTTATTTTAACTTTATATACACTATTTATATGTGTATACTCAAAAAAAAAATTAAAAAAGGCCAAGGGTAATGTCAATTATAACTAAATTTAAAAATGAGTAGTTTATGCTATGTAAATATCTACTTTAGAATGTTTATCATTATTATTATATTTTTCTAAATAAGAATAAAATTCTTTAAAACTTACGCACATTCTGTTTACATAATATAATAAAATTTTGTAATGCAAAGAAAAAAATGTGCTTAAAATGTAAATCACGACTTAAAATAGCAAAACAATTTTTGTTGAACAATAAACAGGATTTAAATTGTATATTTGCGTGAGTGCTAAATTATTATTTTTAGTTTAAATAAATTTTTTTCCCCACTTGATGCTATCTTTTATTTACATTAAAATATTTTAAATTGTAATGTCATTTTCTTGATTTTTCTTTCAATCACTATGGGGGGAAGCTTTCAAACAAAATAAAAATGTTATTTTAAACATGATGTTTTATTCATGAATGACGCAAGTTTTGTCAGGTAAAACATTTCATTCAGTCGCGAGCGCTTGTCTCTCAATCAAATATACTATAACATTGAAAATCAATCTCTTTCTTTCTATCTCAACGTACAAACATGTCATATACGTAACTTTATTATCATTTTCAAAATAGTAAATAAGATAATACACAGTAATAGCAGGAATTTAGAGTTTATTTATTTATAAAAATGCTCGTATTTTACAGCATTATATAAATATACATATTAAGTTACAATTGCTCTCACCACTATATAATTAAAATTGGCTTTTAAAATGGTAATTTGAGTTATATATGAATACCTAAATGCCAAATGTGTTTTTTATGATTCTGCTGTATTATATTATAAAAGAGCTTATTGGTGGAACACGGTAGCTTATTGCACGTGGTGCAGGAAATGCTTAGGACCCAACCTTATTATCTTATCATTTGGCAACGCGGAACCTTGGCTTTAGAGTGCATGTGTGTCTTTTTGAATACTGCATCGAGGTCAGTATTTTTTTTTAGGGGGGCTGGATACTAGACACATTTTTACGGGCTATAAGCAATACCAAAAATTAAAAAATTAATTATAATCAGTAACATCAATTAGGTATTAGCATACAATTTTCTATGTCTTAATATCTAATATTTATATTATACAGCTGAAAATTAAAAAAAAATTGCAGCTACTTACATGCAAGTGGTGACTCATGATGAGGGGGGGGGGGGAGAGATGAGTTTCATTAGTATAGTTTGAAATATGAAGCAACGTCAAAACTTGGAGGTTATCAATTGAGCGAGCTAGCCAATCACAAGAAAAGACAAGGGAACTCTAGTTTACTATCTTGAACTTTTTTTTTTTTTTTTTTTTTTTTTTTTTTTTTTTTTTTTTGAAGAAAACTAGTGCACACTGCACACAATTTACAAATTTTAAATGGGGGATACAAAATATACAAGTTTTTACGTATTTTCAGAAGAAGAAGAAGAAAAACAGCAGCACTCATTACATCACAAATATCTTCGTAATTATAAGGTAAAAATGCGAGTATAATTATATTCCTCGTTATTCTTGTTATATAAGCATGTTATATGGGTTTAATATTAAATTTTAATCCAACTTATGTTACAGAGAAACAATCAACTAATAAAATAATTAAAACCAAGAAAAATAAAAATTGTACATCTTCTTTCATTTTGTAAAATAATGTAATTTTTAAATAATATTAGATATTAGTTACCTTTTGGAGTTCATGTTAAATTAAAAGTATTCGCAACAACAGGGGTAAATTTTAATGTTTAAATTTTTAACGTTTCATAAGCTTCCATGTAGAAATACATAATTTGTAAAATGTTATGTTTTACTTCCTATATGCTGTAGTATAAGAACAACATGTTTTATGTTTTACAAGACAGTTCTGTTATGTTTCACCATGCAGTAGTAAAATAATACATACATCATAAAACTTCATACATAACACATTTGATAGCTTTACATATTATTATAGCATCCATGTGAAAAATAAAGGAAAAATGTAAAAACTAGCAAAGATAACGTAAGATGCTACAAAAATAGAAGATAATATTAGGGGAAGAAACTTGTAAAACTGGAATAATCTCATAGCTTTAATTGCGAAGTTTTCTTTCATGTGTACGTATAATATATATATATATATTTAAAGTACACTTACTTATGCAGTACATTACTCACATATTGCGGTATTTAGACGTAACAGAGGACTTACACTCTGGGTCATATTCTAAGAGCTGGGTCACGGTACGGGCCAGAATATTATACTATATTATACCAAGCACAAAAGACGTAAACGAAGTAAAAATTTAGAACGTTTCTCAAGCACTGAGTTACCAAATAAAATACCACCGCCCTCTAGTAATTAGATAGACAGATTTAATGTCTCTATAACTCTATAAAATAAAGAATTAGTTTATTATATCTTAATGAGACGCTAGGTATACATGGAAAATCGTTTTTAATTTTCGACCTGAAAAATTAATCTTCTCTACCAGTATGTATTTAGATTTTAGACAATGTAAAAATAAAGTTTTACATTATTATTAATTTTGGCAATACAATATATTCGCATGTAGACTTTAAATAACGAATTGTTTGTTATCATTATAAAAACATGGTATTTGACTAAGAAAATAGAGTAATATTTTAAGTCATATAGCGTTTTTTTTTTTTTTTTTTTTTTTTTTTCCTTCTTTTTGTTACATTTTAATATTTTTCAATTATGTTCAACTTAAAGTTAGTAAAAATATAAAATACTAACAATAATTTTTTTTTAACAAGGCAATATGGTAACTAAAAATCCATTTAAAGCCAGAGTTATATAATTATTATTATTTCCAAATTTTCCATTATATTCGGAAAAAACAATAATTAATTTTTCTTTATATGGGAACCATATACTTATACCAACGATGGCTTCTTTTATTTATTACTATTATTTAATTTTTAACGTCTGTAAAATGCATCAAACCGCCTTATTTTTTTCTTTTTATGTATATTTTTTTCGTTGATCTAATAAAAAAAGAAAGTCTTTCCTGTTCTTTCTGTGAAGATAACAATAAATGTTCACGGTCTCTATTCTCTCTCTCTCTCTCTCTCTCTCTCTCTCTCTCTCTCTCTCTGCTAGCTTGATTATTATCATAATATGCAAAAACTTTTTTCATCCAAACAAGATCAAAAGAAAATTTCTTTTGTAAACCAATATAGAGCTTTCCAAAAGTTTTTTTATTATTATTATAAATTCAATTTCATTTTATTATTACATTTTTTTATATTTTTTTGCAATTGATATAACTATACAAACAAACAAAAAAACGACTCCATTTTTATTTGTTATTTCTCTCTCTCTCTCTCTCTCTCTCTCTCTCTCTCTCTCTATTTGTTAACTATTATGAAATGAGTGAGTAGTTAGTTATACATATATTAGCATTTCTACATACATACATACATTCACATGTATATCATTATTATTCCTTTTTCTCTCTCTCTCTCTCTATTTTGTTTAAAATTTGAATTAAACATGGACAAAAAAAAATTACTGTTTTCAAAAGATAAAATAAAACAAAGTTTGTTTTGTTTATTTATTTTTTAACCGTAGTATAGTAATAAAAAAAAAACGTTTTGATAAATATATTCAATTTAAACAAACTACATATTAATAATGATAAAAATTTGTGTATTTTTTTCCCATACAAAAAAGAAAAAGCTTTGTATATATTATTTAATTTATGGATGGATACACACAATATGATTATTAAAACTATCTAATAAATAAATATAGTAATTAAACTGAATTATAATATATCCCTCGTCCTGTAATAATATGACAATTAAAATTGTTTCAATTATGTAGTTTAATAAAATTTTATTTTATTGTATCATTTTCCAACTACATAAATATTTGATACAGGTGCGTTTATTTGTTATAGAAGAAAGTCTGAACGCATCCTATCGTTGCAAAGAAAAAATACAGTAGTTAATACAGAAATTAGAAAATTTTCTCATCATGTTCCCAGTAGTGAAGTGTTGATACGTACATAGTATTAATCAAATATACTGATTAGAAAAAGTAATATTAAAATCTTTTTTTAATACATGTTAAAAGTTATGAGTATAAATTATATATATATATATATATATATATATATATATATATATATATATATATATATATATATATATATATATATATATATATATATATATATATATATATATATATATATTTACCAAAAAATGAGTTGATTATTCAATTTGTAAAAAAAAAAAAAAAAAAAAAAAAAAAAAGATATAAATAAGAGGCTATTAGTGTGACGTGTAGATCTCACAGTGCTAGGTGACTAAACTTGCCTACTTGCTCACGGTAGCAATATTGGTTTGCACAACGCTCGCTCGCTACCAGAGAGCTTTAGTACAAAATTTATTATTTTCTGAAAGTGACGTGAAATATCGCACAATTACATTTTGAAACCTTTTGTGTTACGTGAATGTGTGTGAGAGTTAGAGTTAGAGAGAGAGAGAGAGAGAGAGAGAGAGAGAGAGAGAGAGAGAGAGAGAGAGAGAGAGAGAGAGAGAGAGAGAGAGAGAGAGAGAGAGAGAGAGAGAGAGAGAGAGATTCCATATCAAATAATAAGAGTAGTGTTCCTTGATCAACGTCATTTATAGAGAGATTTTTACACTGAAAAAAAGAACACGTAAATTCTGGTTCAAACATCAAAGTTTTCTTTTTACTTATAGCACACAATTTTAACGGCATAATTCAGACATCGATTTCAAGGAAGTAAATTTAGCATCAAATAACCACAAAGTAAAAAAAAAAAAAGGTTTCCAGTGAATAAATTTATTTTTGAAAATGCAACTTTCACTTCCAATTTATATGAATTACTGTATATTTGAAATAAATGCAAAAAATGATTTTAGAAAAATCATACAAATAAAATATTATTTAATATTAGCATTTTCAAATTACACATTTAAACACGTTAAACTAAATTTTTAATATTCACTTAGGTGAGTTCAGAGTTCGTTTGTTCTCATTTACAGACTTTCAAGACAGTATTTAACAAACTATTTTAGCCAAAGAACAACTTTAAATTTCAAAACGCACTTCATGAAAGCTCAGCTGTTTTTTTATTATTATTGTACTTGCAAAACCATCACGAAATGTGGCTTACTAAAAATCTATTTTTGATAGACTATTTTTTAATAAAAAAAATTTTTGAGCTCGTGTTATGTTATGATTTAAAGGATTTAAAGGTAAGTATTTTCAATTTTCTTGACATCTAATCGATAGAAAATTGAACTGAAAAATACACACAGGAAATATCAACATTGCATTTTGTTTGAATTTTTCAGGAAAATAAAAAGATAATGATATTATATGGTTCTTAGCCTGATCATATACCGTATACAATATATGAACATTGATTGATATATGAGGCTGAATTTATGAAGCTTCTAAAATATTTAGCTAAGATAAGAATTCTTTATTGACCCAGGTAGATGAAGATTTAATATATAATTAGAGATACTTTTGTTCCGTTTAAAACAAGTTCTGGTGTAACAACCATAAAAGTAATAACAACTTTTAATTGGTATTATTTTATTATTTTAAAAAAAAACTTGCTGACAATCACGTTAGAACTCGACTCTCTGCCTGTCTGTATCTACAGGAGGTAATGGTATCATCACCATCCATCCAATTTTCAAGTCCCTCATGAGTGTTGAGCATCCAGTGTTACCAATCACCTCGCTTACTACTGCCTCGATCTAGCACAGCCTTCAGAGCACAGATACTGTGTCGAACCAATACTACGTCTACCTGTAATCTAAAAGTCAGAGACCACATAAAACAACATGTGCTTTTTATTGAATACACATGAAATAAGAGCTTCAAAACTGGTGACAATTTTTACCAGAATTTTAATGTAGCCCCACGAGAGAACGTGAAAACACTGTAAAGTATGCAATTTGATTGACTATTCATGTTTCTGACGTCAGAAACATGCAAAAATTAGTATGAAAATGTTGTGCGGGTTGCATAAATTGAAATTTCTGATCACTGCTACGGAGCTACACTTGGGTTTTGAGAAAAACTAAAGATATTTATGTAAGTCCCATCAAGTGTTTTGATGTATAAATGCTCATGTTTTTCTCTGATCTATTCCTTTAAGTGTTACCAAGAGTATAGCAATGTAGTATAAGTGCTAAGGTAGCACTGGAGAGACCAGGGCACGATTGAGACATGTAATCCATGTACCCAGGTAACAAACATGTCCTCACTTCACAGACGCCATCCAATATTTATATCATTAAATCACCAAATAATAATTTCAATATACGCCAATATTATTTTAAAATTTGTTAGTGTCTAAGTTTGTTTAAAATATGAATACTTAAATAAACACATTGTCGCTTGTAATACGTTGATATAAGCTGAATATTTTAGCCTTTAAAACTTTGAACACTTAAATCAATATCAATTATATATCGTAAAACTAGGCTAATAGTTTCAGTAATATACATAATATTCCGATGATGAGAAAGTACAAAACTAAGAGTTATGCATATTAAAAACTTTCATCGAGTGTAGCAAATATTACGCTTAGAAGTTTTAATTTAATTTTATATTAAAATTTAAATATTTAGCATTATTAATTATTCAATTCTATGGAAGTTAAAACTTATTGAAATCAGAGAGAGAGAGAGAGAGAGAGAGAGAGAGAGAGAGAGAGAGAGGGAAAAGTTACGTTCCACAACTCAAATATTTTGTTTAAATGTATTATTATATCCTTAATAAAATATATTATAATGATTATGCAATTTACTAGTCGTTCATCAAAATATCCCTCAAAGTTTTCAACTTGTACCCTACATAATATACTGTACAGTTACAAACATTTAAAACTTTTGGCATAGTTTTCTCTTTAGTTATAGCTACATATTAAAAGAGCTAGAAGAACAATAGGGAAACTTACAAATGCGTCCATAATAATATTTCTTATGTGACCTGGTATGCGCTAGGAAAATTGAACCTCTCTCTCTCTCTCTCTCTATTCTCAGATGAAAAATGCCTCTAACTTTATGTGCTCTGTAAAATTAGATTTTCAAAGTTAAAATATAAAATACTATGCATGCACTGTACGTTGTTTATAAAAGAATAAACTAACAAATAAAGAGTAATTTGCTTTACAATAAAAACAAAACATATCTAAAATAACTATAAATTTTTATAAAAAAATGTTATTATATAATGAAATTATGAAAATACCAAAAATATTAAAAGAACAATAAAAAAATGCTTTATGAAAAGATTAACTTATCATTAACGCACCAGAAATTGTTTATGAAATGAAAAATCATTTATGCGGAAGTTTTAATGTCTTTTTATAAATTTTATTTACTTTGAGGTTATTTTATACCATTACGATTATATCTTTACCAGTATTTACATCTCTCTCTCTCTCTCTCTCTCTCTCTCTCTTCTGTGGTGTTTCCGCTCAGTCATTTTGCACATATTACCCTATTTTATTCCCACAACAACATTGCGAACACGGATAAAAAAAAACGTATTTTTAAGCCAGATATTAAAATAACATTATAAAATACCTAAATTATAAGTCTTTATACATAGAGGGTAGAGCTATATTTTATTTACAGTTCTTAATTCTATAAACAAAAACCGATACTGATAATTTAATACAAAAATTGATGAAGTTGACATTTTAATGTTTACTTCAAGAACAAATATTAAAAATTATATAGATTAAATCTTGATTGTAAAATTTATTGAAGTTGCATATTTTAATTAATTTAATAATTACTGTAATATCTATTAGGTTGTATTTAATAATTGTCCTATGTTTAATTTGAGATGTGTGTATGCTATTATCGACTGGCAACGGACAATAGATCTTATTTTTTTAATATACTGTATAGTACTATAATAAATATTTATGGGTTCATATTTTATATGAGTTTAATAAAAGTAAATTAAAATTAAATTCTGTAAACTTGCAGCTACGGTAAAATTTTATATATACTTTTTTTTCAATTTAACAATGATTCGTGTTTAAATTTCTCTCTCTCTCTCTCTCAGTGTATTATAATAGCATGAAGTTATTTGCTGATATGCAAAGACGTGCAAATGATAACACAAAACAGCAAAGTGTTCAGTTTTAGCAATATTGCTGCGAGGGTGGTAACTAGCTGTTACTTTACTTTTTTTTTTTACTATACATAGTGTGTGTAGAAAAGTTTGATAAAATATGTATATATATGTGTGTAGTTTTCGTGCCGCGGGGAAAAGTAAGAAGAGAGCCGCACTGCGGTTTATTTTGTCATGATGATTAGCATTGCTTCGCGGTGCTCTCTCTCTCCCTCTCTCTCTCTTTATCTCTCTCTCTCTCTCTCTCTCTCTCTCTCGCTGTATTCCCACAGAGTGGATTGATAGAATCAGATAAAATGAGTGTGTGGCCATGTTTTGAGCCAGATGTTTCTCAAGGGGTGAATTTGCTAAATACGATGCTCTCTCTCTCTCTCTCTCTCTCTCTCTCTCTCCCACTGTTATTTCCTAAACTCTCGCACGTTTTCACCACTCTGATCTCACCCACTTTATCTTTTGCTTTTTTTTTTTCTCTTCTCTCGCTATTCTTTTTTTGTTTCCTTTTTTTTATAATAAATAACTCAGGCTCATTTTATTTCTATTTCACAAAGGAAATAATTATTTCTTATACAAAAATATTTATTATTTTTTCTCTCTATATAAAAAAAAATTCTCATGAAGGGTAAATTGTTTTCTTTTAAAGAGCATACAATTGCTCTAAATTAAAATTGTATTAACGTGTATGAAATTTGAAATATATTCCTTTTTGAAAATATAAAAGAGTTTTGTTTTTATACTTTGTGTAGGCATAATTGTTCTTAAACCAGGAAACTTGAAAGGCTCAGTACTAGTGGCTTCTATAATATTTATTGTCATGAAATATTTATTCTCACTTACTTGTTAGAGCTATGATTTATGTAACATATTTGCCTTTTTTTTTTTTCTTTTTTTTTTTAATATGTACTATATTTTTTTATAGCTGTGTAATATTTTCATTAAAAGTCATTTTAAATATATTTGAAAAAAAAAATTAAAGGAACTAACAAACAAGTAAGTTATGAAACTAAATTATAACTTATAGTTCCTTTAAGGAAAACTTAGCGTTTGCTTATAATAATATATGTAGTTTAAAAAAATATACTTTCTTTTCCTCAAAAAAAAAAAAAAAAAAAAAAAAAAAAAAAAAAAAAAAAAAAGTTTGCCTATAACGTCATATTTAATGCACTTGGAGACCATCAGCATATGACATACTCAACCTATTAACAGCATCGATGCTCTCAAAAATGTTGCTTAGTATTTTTAAAGTGGCAAAAACGAGTCATTTTCCTATATATACAGTCCATGTTATTGAGTGATCCAACATAGTATTGACTATAAAATGAATGCATAGACCCTATAATTTTAATTAACCCGTAGCTAGTCTAAATAACTTGAAACCTAAATTTATTTTTTGAACTTGCTTGTTTGTTAGAACAAACATACAGTACCGGGTGCTCACATGATATTGCACCCTAGCGTCATGATTGTGTGCTGTATATGACTTTTAACCAACATCGGGCAAATTTCATTTTTAATCTTTTTCCTCTATTTCCTATGGCAATTGAGTGATCTGTTTTTATTTTAAGTCATTTGAAACTATAAAAAAAGGTTAAAAAATAATTTTAAAAATTTCTTTGTTCAAGAATTTTGCTGTATTTACGTTGCTATTAGATTTATTTCAAATTTAAATACAGTAGGGAGTATTTGAATAATGTTTTCATTTAAATCTCTACATTATGCTATTTTCATAAAATATTTTACATAACTCTGCAACATATTATGTAATGCTTTCACGAGTAAATTAATTTATTAATATATATATATATATATATATATATATATATATATATATATATATATATATATATATATATATATATATATATATATATATATATATAATATATATATAAATTTATAAAAATGTTGATTATAAAAATATATGATTTTAAATTCTATGTAATAATAATTGTTTATTTTTAATTATTTCTCTATAATGTTTAATAATTATAAAAAGTAGAAATTATACCATAAAATACATATTTTCAGTGTTTATAATTAATATTATTAAATGAACTTTTTTTCAACAAATACCATAAATTATAAATTTATATTATTAATAATAATATTTCTATTTATTTATTGTTAATTATTAAATATATATGTCAACAATTTTAAAATATTCATTTTATATGAAATTTCAATAAAAAGCTTTTATTTATAATAATATTAATAATATTTATCTCTTTATTGAGGTTGAATAAATGTACAGTACAGTATAGTATGATGCAAGTATTATTAGCAAAGCCTATTTTAAGCTTAATTATATCACTTTATGCTAAAGCATCAGGTAGTCAGAGAGAGAGAGAGAGAGAGAGAGAGAGAGAGTTTCAATATTTATGAAGCAAACATATGCTCATATGCATGTACTGCACTTCAAAGTAATATATTATAATATACGTACGTATAAATGTACATCACATACATATAATATTGTAAAATGCCATATTTATGTATTACAAGTTTATGTATTTTTATAATATCATACATGACCTATTTCATATTAACAGTATTTTGTGTATTCTATAGCAGATTTTGTTGCTTTTCTATATAATGTTTTGTTAGCTCAGTAGAAAATATTAATATAATATACAAGCAGGACATAGGTATTTTATGAATACACTGTATTTTGTAAAAATTGCACTTTTTTATCTTGTGGTTATATTTGTAATAAAATATAATATTTCAGGTTTCTGCTGTGCTGTAGGTTAGATATTCTAGTCAGTACAAAGCCGGACTATTACTGGAAGATTCATTTTTTTACCTGAGACAATAGAGAAAATAAATTTTTACGGTAAAGATGGAGGTTTTGTAACGGATGAAAACTTACCATATTTTGGTTCTTTGTAAAATGCACTTTTTTTCTTTTTTGTGAATTTAAATGGTGAAGAAACTTTATCATTTTGAATATAAATTGGGTTGGGTGTAAGAGAGGGACAAGTTTTTTTTAAAGCCTAAAACTTGCCCTTTCAATTGTGGTACAGTAGGTATTTTTGAATAATGACATTTTTTTTTTCGTGTAAAATTTCATCTTGTGTGTCGAAAATAAGACACTTATTTGTATTTTTTTTTTAATCATAAATCAATAGTAATAATAATAATAGAAACAGCAAATCTTGTTTGGTCAATTATAAATTCAAGACAAATATACTTTAATAATCAATAAAAAAAAACATTTTTAATCATAAATCAATAATAATAATAATAGAAACAGCAAATCTTGTTTGGTCAAATATAAATTGAAGACAAATACATACTTTAATAATCAATTATTGAGTTTCAACAGACAATATTTTTATATAAACCTGAAAACATTACTTTTATTTGAACAAGCTTTTTCAGTTGGGACATAATATAAGCATTTTTACCTTCCAATTAGCTTATATTGCTATTTTACCACCGGTCAAACCCATTAAATTAAAATTTAAAATTCAATATCATAAATTAATTACACCTATAGGGATCAAAATTCTTCCGAAACACATAACTTTAATTTGAATTTTTAAATAATTAACTAACCTTAATTAAAATTAAAAACATATTGACATTTTCTACATTAAAATATGTCTATATTGGTTTTAAAAACAACTCTATTTTCCTAAAGTATTATTACCTTTTTAATGTTTTTTTATAATCAAATAATTTTAATTGGATTACGATATGTGTTGTACTTGTGTTAACTATATTTAATTTGTCTCATATCCTACGAACAAAAGTAATTAAAATATCAGTTTTGCATTTTTATTAGAGGCGAAAACTATACTAAAACAAAAACTTTTTTTTTCTAATTTACTAAAATATGAAACGCTAAAAATTTGTCACGTAAAAAATAAAAATATTAAAATGCACAATGCAAAGGATATTTAATAATTGAGTTCAGTGAAAAGAACCGAAACATCTTTACTTTATAAACCTGCTGGAGTGAAGAAAAATGAGACTGCTACACATTCATGATGCCCTACATTGTCACAAGCCTCAAGAGTTGATTTACGTTACTAAACTGAACTTGGTTTTGAAAACAACAAGTATATATATAATGTAAGAGGAAAGAGTTACAAGTTATGATTATAATGTGTAGATTGCATGCAATTTATCTACATTGCAGTAAGAACACTAGGTGTCTCCGTGACAACATTATCATCAAACGACATGAAGATTAAAGACAGAGAAATAAATCATGAGTCTCTTAAGGCATATGTGAGAGCTTTCATCAAAATATAAAAATAATAATAATAAAAGTACGTGAGATACCGTCATCATCGTTGCATATCTGTTACAAAGCTATACTTGCGGACAATAACTTAGTATGCTTGCTAATGGTCTGTTCACATGAAGAAATATTTGCATTGTTTTTCTATTTGATGACATAAAAATTCAAATAATTTAAAATATATAATTAATAATCAAATATTATCATCATTTAAAATACTACTTCGTAATGTAACGAATATGCGTCGAATATATAGTTAATTAAAACTTGAGCTTATTCATTAAAGCCATAGAATTCCCTTGTCAATAAAATTCCAATAAAGAGCAAGTGCATTTTTATTACAATTTTTATTATAATATATTAATTGAGAGTGCATTAAACTTTTCAATAATCTATACCTTGTATATCACCTAGATACGTTTATAACTACTATCCCGTAATACAGAGCATTGCACATAATATTTACATTCTGCAAACTCGTACAGTTTTATGTCAATATTAAACTTTTTATATAAACGCTTATATTTGTAAAATACTTTAAACACAAAACGAAATAAAATAAATAGTAATATTATGTATATATTTACACATGCATAAAAATATATTTCAATAAAATCATATTAATCTAACTATTTACATAATGATAATACATATATAGAGAGAGTAATTAATCTAATTTATACTATTGGTTTTCAATTGCGGTTTGTGTTAATAAAACTAATTATATTTGCTATAATTATAGTTGTTACAAAAACTTTTATTAAATAATATTTGCAAGTTACGTGATTATGAATTTCAACAAATCAAAACCAACAAAATGTGGGTAGTGAATTAAAACAAACAAATCGTATTTAAAGTAGCTAATAGTAAAAATTATATAGTTTCATGTCTACGCATGACTAAATTTAATTTTGTTCATATGCAAGTCTAAAATAAATATTATATTAATGTTATATATAAACTGCAAATATAATGTTGTATAAAAATAATTACTGATTTGATATTTTCGGTTATAAAATATTAAATAAAAATATATATAATTAATTACATATATCTATGCTCTAAATAACAATAAATAGTGGTAATATTTTACTAATGTATGGAAAGCAATGCATAACTAACTGTAAGTTAAGTTTATATAAATAAGATAGTGTCGCGGGTAATAATAAAATTCTGTAATCGCATGGAATAATTTCAATTCACATTATAAAACTAACCGACTCAATAAAATTCTGGTCCACTTCTTTTATAGCTTAGACTGTCCGATGAATATATCAAATTCAGTGCGAATTATAACAATGACTGATGGATTTTATGTACTTCAGTCTGAATTATAATTCGCGCCAAACTCAACGTAATGCAAACCAACAATTATATAAGAGAGCGAGATCACCACACTTACGTCACAAGAGACATTCCGTAGACTGACCTACTATTCAACAGTCAGCCTTGGAAATGCTCCTTACGAGGAAAAGTGTGACTACAAGTGGGAACTCACGGGCTTATATACTCTGTGCCCCCGCAGCTCCGCGCTCTCATTGGCGCTGATCTCTGATCTACGCTCCTGGTTGGCCGCTGAGATTTTAATATACTTTATTTGAATTTTAAAATTTATATTAAGATTTTTTTGTAACAAAGTATTTATTACATTATTTATTTATAATTAATATTAAGTAAATTATAATATTAAACAGTAAAAAATTATTATATAGTTATTGACTTATAATTATCTTCTAATTATATAAACTATAACATTAACTACTTGAGTTTTTTTTATTAAATAACGTTTAATACAGAAAGTTTTTAAGTCAAGAGTCTTTTAGAAGTACACTCATATTTATAAATATATATATTATATTTTTCAAATTAATTATATATTATTAAAAGATTTTTTTATATACGATATTAAACCCTCTCAAAAATATTAATGCTTGATATTTCGCTCTACCTCTGATAAAATATTAATTTTTTTCTTTTTAATATTAGATATAAATAAATTTTGGGGATGAATTTAATAAAAAAAAATACTGTTATTTATTGTAGAAAAGATATTATTTTGTGTCCTGAAATGAAGTAGGGGTGGGAATTTGATTGGCAGGTTAAATACGACGGTGGAGGAAGAGGTCATAGCGCGGGAAATTGAATTTCTATGTCGTCATGATGCGTATACTTAATGCAATCAAAAAGAGGCGGCTCGGGTATTTATTTAGTAATGGTCTGTTTACACGGGGTAATAGATTGCAATACGTAAACAATTTGATTGCATACTGGAAATTAATACTATTACATGGAGATTGTATGCATCAAATTTAATGAATACTGAAATTACTACTCCGTATGAACATATGTACATAAGTATTGTACGTCCTTATAATATAATAATATTCCTTATAATAATGTAGGTCCTAGGACATACAAGTTTATTTTATTCCTAGCGTCAAAAGTTAAAATGGATTATGAGCTAAAGTTGAAAAAAAAACAATCCAATGTTGAAATTTTAAACATGTAATTTTTTATTTGAGCATCTGCAATATAAAAAATAAATATGGTTTATTTTCTAAAATTTGTAAAAATAATAATTATTATAAAATAATGCATTTTTTATAAAAATATTGCAAATATTGTAAAGTAGAATAGTTCCACTGGAATTGAATATTTATGTAAAAGCAAATTTTATGCCTGAAGTACATAAAATTAATAGGAAATATTAAAAAGAAAAATACTCGCATGGTAGAGACCCAGTAGTTGGTGTGCTAACGGCTTTTTACGGGTTATTTAAACGGAAAAGGCTGAGTCCCAATTGTTGGCACTTAGAGAAATATTAAGTTGAGAGCATTTTTGATTGCACCATTAAAGGAATAGACCGGAGAAAAACATAAGCATTTATATCACAAAACACTTGATGGGATTTACAAAAATAACGTAAGTTTGTCTCAAAACCCAACTGTAGCCCCGTAGTAGAGATTTAAAAATTCGATTTATGCAACCCGCACAACATTTTCATACTAATTTTTGCATGTTTCTGACGTCATAAACATGAACTTTTACGCAAATTGCATACTTTACAGTTTTTTCACGCTCTCTCGTGGGGCTACATTAACATTCTGGTAAAAATTGTCATCAGTTTTGCAGATCCCATTTTGTGTTTATTCATTAAAAAGCACATGTTGTTTTATGCGGTCTATGGCTTTAAGTCCAATCCTGTACCCTGGGTATCCAAATTTTCAAGTTTCATGTCACTAGCTTGATTGTTTGAGGATATATATTTTTTAAAGTTTCCATTAACCCATCTGCCAACAATTGGAACCTACAAACAACTGGGACTGGACAATATACTTAATTTGTGTGCAAAATTTTACGTATTAGGCAATAACCAAGTTTAATTATAATTAAAAATACGTAATTGCATTATTAATGAGATAAAAAGTAACTCTCACATACGAATTTATAATTTTTTTACTTATATGCAAGAAAAAGAAAGTACTACTAAATCATATATAAATATACTTATGTGTATGTGAAATAACTCCTACTCCAGTACCTATGAGCTAGATCTGGCTAAGTTACATTTTTCACTAACATAGGTGACTTTAAATCCCAGCGTGTTATAGCATCGCAGCACCTGCACTTCGGTTGCAGCAGTACAAATTATTAGTAAGCGTATATACCAAAGCCATCGAAGTCACTTTAGTATACCCATGTGAGTAAAATAATCATATACTATAAACTGTTATTATGGCCAATATATATAGATAAAAGAGGGAAAAAGTTATACTTAAATGTTACATTTTTTTTTCCTCCGAGATGCACGGGGTAAAAATATGCTGTACTGGCCGTGTATGCTGAGGATATTTATAAGCAGCAGTAAGTGAGGAGAGCTCAATCTCACATTGACAGCCGAGTGGCTGCACGATATTTATGGTCTAACTCAATCCATCACTTCACTAAAAGCATGTGAAAATCAAAGTCTGATGCGATCACAGGAAAAATCTTTAAAACATTTATAGAATTGTATATTACTCCGTATGTGAGTTTTCATACATCAGATTCATTAATAAGTGCTTTTTTTTAAATATATATAAATATATATTTCAACCTTATGTAAGATTAAAAAAACACTTATTTTATGTAAAATTGTTGGAGGAAAAATTACAAAAATTGCCATTCATAAAAATAAATTAAACAAGAAAATTCAATAGAAAAAAACTATAACTTTTTACAAACCAAGATAGGAAGAAAAAAACTCTGAATTGTTATATTTATTAAGACTGCATAATATAACTAATAGTATTATTAAGTTATAAATATTTAAATTCATTTTTAATCAGTAAAAAGGGTTTATACAAATTGCATCTGAAAAAAAAAAGTTAACAATTAAGTTTAAAAGCTTTCACCTAAAAATTCAATGTTTAAAATGTTCCTTGTTTTGCAATAAATGAAGTGTAATAACGAAAACAAAACAATCAATTACTGTTAAGTGTTATAGATCTGTGACGATTTTAGATGAAACGAGATTTTTTTTTTGTAACATCTCACAGCTTGTGAGCCCCTAGCAATCGCGATATTAACTATACTCCCACCCTTGTGTTAGAATTTTCAATATTTATGACAAAAAAAAGCAACAAAAAACAGTCAGTTTGTTATCTTTTGTTGGAGAAATTGTAACACTTTTTTTTTTTTTTATTTTTTTTTTACTCAGTTTATATAAAATCTTTTCTATTTTAAAATCGTAAAAAAAAATGTTACAGTAAATTTAAAAAGCCTTATACGTAACATGAACATTATATAAAAAGTTTTGTATATTACGTAACATATTGCTATATTTATAAAGTAAAATACTACATGAGAATATAAATACTGCAGTTTTATATAAAAAAAAATTAATAAGCCATTTTTAAAGGAATAGGCCAGAGAAAAACATAAGCATATCACAAAATACTTGATGGGATTTACATAAATAACATTAGTTTGTCCCAAAACCAGTAGCCCCGTAGCAGTGATCAGAATATTCAATTTATGCAACCCGCATAACATTTTCATACTAATTTTTGCATGTTTCTGACGTCGTAAACATGAATAGTCACGCAAATTGCATACTTTACAGTATTTCACACTCTCGTGGGACTGCATTAACATTCTGGTAAAAATTGTCATCAGTTTTGAAGATCCCATTTTGTGTTTATTCATTATAAAACACGTGCTGTTTTATCTGGTCTATGGCTTTAAAGAAAAGAAAAAAATTGTTGTAAGTTTTCCATAATACTTCAGATTGTATGTTGAACTCCTATAATAACTTTTTAAAAACAGGGTAATTTTTAGCCTCGGGCTTGCTATAGATTTTGTATCGATTTAAACATATAAATACTGTACGTTCAGTACATCAGTTTTCTTTTATTCGAAATGCAATGCAACCATTATTACTTTTTAATTTGGAGAGTTTTTTTTTTTATAGGTCAAAATGTTTTAGTCTCGATATTATAAAATATAAGCTTTTTATTGTTTGTATATTAGACACTTCAAATAAAACTTAAAAGTAATAAAGTGAGCAAACCAATTATATATTATATTTTACATAATATCAAACTTTTAGTTTTCAGTTTAAGTAAAAAGTTTCTTAAAATTGTGATCTAATTTTGTTGAGAAAGTGAGAACAAGAGATGGATTTCACTTTTAATATAATGAAGATAGACAAAGACATTATTTTAATTTACTCAGAAGTTTAAGCATCAACCTCTAGAGAGATCTACTTGCTCGCTCTTTCAAAAGTAGCAAACTTGAAAAGTGTTGTATATATTGCTTGAAACATGAGCAAAGAGACATGCGAAGAATTTGAAACAGAATTTTAATTTTACAATAACGAAAAAGGTTTAAATTTGTATTTTTTTTTTTATTTAAATACAAATAGAATTATAAACTATGCAAAGATAGAGAAATTCAGATAATATCATTTCGTTGTTTAACCTATAAAATCAGTACACACATAATAAATTATTATATACTTATATATATATATATATATATATATATATATATATATATATATATATATATATATATATATATATATTATATATATATATACACTGTATATATATATAATCGTTGAATACATTCAAACACGTAATTTTGGTTTATTTTATCTTTCGTTCAGTTTTTTAAACGCATATAAAATTTTAACTTTTTTTTTATAGAAATAATAAAATTTTAATTTCCGTTGACAGTTTAAGGTAACATACAACATACAAGTATAACGTGGCTTTCACAAGTGACGTATATTCTAAGTCATTCACAACTTTTTTTTTTTTGTTTTTTTTTTTTTTTGTTTTTTTTTTTTTTGTTTTTTTTTTTTGCTAACTGAGTGATCAAATTGTTAACTCAATGCCTTTCTTATTGAAAAATTAATTTGATCACTAACTTAGCAATAATGAAAAAAGGCTCTAAAGCAACTCGTGAGTTTGTGATTATTGTAACAATGAAACTATGACAAATTGCACGGAACCTTACGCCCATTGTGAAAGCTTCTTCTTAAATACAAGCAATCGCCAAGTTCTTATTCCTATATAGTATACAAATATTAACAATACGTGTATAACAAACAAAAAAGTCAATCTTACACGACTTGCATTACTTACAAAAAAAAAAATACTATATAATTATTATTATTTTTTTTTAAATTTATTTTTTTTTTAATTTATTTTTTTATTATTATTATTATTTTTTTTTTTTTGAGAATTTTCTTTATATTTTTTTATCTACATACATGAGTTTCTACTTGTATATTAAAATATAAAACAAATTACCGTACATCAGAAAACCTTTAAATTGAAAAGGTAGCAATGCCAATGAGTGGCCTCATTAAAAACCATTTAGTGTCACTAAATTATTGCGGCTAATTTAATGACGGTTAAAATTTTTAAAATTTCACCTCACAGCACATTGAGTTTTTTTAATACTGTGGAACATTATATTTTTAAATTTTATTAAGTAAAAAATATTATAAAAACATTAAAAACATGAATGCAATGTAAAAAAAAAGACTATAAAATATACAAAGGATAATTAATTCCCAACTAAGATATTTTAATTAAAATTTAAATATATTAAATATTTTGGTTATCCAGGTGAAAGATGAGTAAATTTAGAGATCATTGAGATAATAAAGCAGTCTTGAGAGTGATGGACGATCCACCCTTGACATAAAAACCCACAGTCTATGGCCAACTGCTACACAATATGTTCTAAAAACCACGGTAACCGTTGGTCCGTCCAACGGGTCCAACCACATACTCGGTACAGACACACAAAATTAAAAAATAAAAAATAAAAATAAAAAAAAGCAACAATACTTAATTTGCAACCTTAACCTGAAATAATTAAATATATATACATACATATATATTGTAAGTTCTAAATGAAGTAGACTAAATTAATTATGTAAAATTTATCAAACTTTTAATTTAAAAATTAATTTACATGGCAGCAATATTCGTTTATTAAATATACTTTCTGTTTAATGAAATAAACTTCATTTGTAGACTACAATTCATATATATATATATATATATCCGGATAGAAAATATCCGGCATTAAAATTATTTAATTACGTTGAAAAATGTTTTGGACATTTTCCTTCTTTTTATATATAAAAAAATTCTATCCATCACTTTCGTGTCACTGAGAATTCAAAATGAAAAACATTATAATATATCTTTTCAAGAACAATATGTTTTTTTCTAACTGTTTAGTTTGTATGGTCCATTCTTTCATCAGCCTGTACTAAACATTTCTGCCTACTACTTGGATAAAATTTAACAATCTCAGAACTCAAGTACCAGCAGTATGATATATGATATAATAATGTAAGAAAATGTATTTTATTTATATTGCTTGGCTAATATAATTTTATTTCGTGTAGAGAGAGTAACTTTAGTTATTAAAAGACTTTCTCTCTCTCTCTCTCTCTCTCTCTCTTCTTCTTCTTCTTCTTCTTCTTCTTTTTTTTTATTTATTTATAGAAAAGATGTTAAAAAAAATTGTACGAACGTTATTAAGAGACGTCTTCTTTTTTTCTTTTCAGTAAGAAATCATAGGCAGTAAATAGATAGGAACTTAAAATTAAAACCTTATTAGTCTATTAACTATAAAATATATTGAAGAGCTACAGAACGAAAAATTTTATTCAATTTTCAGGTAAGATAGATAGGTAATAAGATAGATAATTTTAAGAAAGATCTAAATATCTTGCAAAAAAAAAATTAATAAAAAAAGTGATCCAAATAAATACTTTATGGATATTTTATTTACAACATAAATTGACTAAAAATAAATAAAATAAATTTACGAATGTTGTACAAAATATTACATAAAGAAAATATATATAAAAAAGATTAAAGTCTATAAGCTTTAGCTGCGAGGCTATCGACTTTATACATGAACCATGCAAACAGCAAAGGCTACTGCATGCTACCAGTAGGTTTATTCTGTTTTCTTTACTCCCTTGGGTTTCCGTGGCTGTAAGGCGATTTTGACCTATGGAGCTAGAGAGAGAGAGAGAGAGAGAGAGAGAGAGAGAGAGAGAGAACAGCACGACCCTGGAAATTCTGTTTCTGTTTCTCTTTTTATTTGATGCCCCCTGGGGTAAATCGCCACAAGGGATTCAACTTGATACATTTCCATTCATTTTATGCAACCTTCAACACAGTAAAGTCAGAGTGTAAATCATGGCGCTAAATGCAAAGAGATTAAGTTTTTTTTTTCTAGATTGTATTTTTTTTTTTTTTGCAGTATAAATGCATTAAACATTAATAAATATTTATTGTATTATTACTATTATTCAAAAACTGTGTCTTTTCATAGTTATTTATTTCAGATTCAGATTCAGAAAGGGATTTATTTCAAAAAACACAAGAAAAGCACAATACATAGTTGGGCACAGTACAAACAAGACATCGACACATTTCAATTCAATTCAAAATAGGCTTTATTGCAAAAAAAAAAAAAAAAAAAAAAAAAAAATACATACATTTGCGAGGAGTGCGCCTGCAAGTTATGAAACTATGCAACCAGTTGGTTACCTATGTAGTGCTATTTGCCTACTTTGTAGGATACTTCGATATAATATATATAACGAAATATCTTTTCCCCTTTGGCTGACTTGGTTATAAAGTTGTATTACTTAAACCCAAACATATGTAATTTATGTAATGTGTTTTATTGCAATAAAGCCTATTTTGAATTGATTTGAATTGAATTGAATAATGGAATCCAAGAGCAGAGAGACGTTAATATTACGATTTATATTACTTTTTTTTATCAATTATAAACAACATTCTTTTCTTTATTTTAACATTATATCTGTGAAAAATTAAATGAAAATGCCGTTTTTAATCTTAAAAATAGTATGCAATACACTTCTTGATTGTAATTGCTTTGTATTTGATTCAAGTGATGGTTGCATTGGGATACGCGCCACACGCGGACACAGATAAAGAAAACTATTGAAGTGAGATGAGAAAAAGTAAAAGAAAGAGGGTTTTTTCCCTCTTAGCTTGTATTGCTTTTTGCTCGGCTCGCTAACTTTTCTTCAAGGCAAATGGAAGGGGACTTAAAGTCTCATTTCGATTGATCATATTGACAATAACAGAAAGAAGTAGTTACCGTAGAGAGAAAAAAGATTTTTATCTTTATCTCTTCTTTGTTTTTTTGTTCATTTGACATAATACTGCTGACATATACATTGTGAAAGATTTAAAAATTGGTCAACAATTTTCAATAAACCAAAATTTTGATCTTATTTTACCAAATCTCTCAAATATATTCTATTGTGTCTCTAGATTTAGTGTTCGAGTATTATGCATAAATCAAAACACGGGATGAGAAAAGAACAATCGATTTCAACTGTCTTAAGCTTTACTGTTATGTATACTATACGTGTTTGTGATAATTTATTTTATAATTTAAATTCAGCGCGTGTTTTTCTCATAAGAATAACATTGCACAAATTAGTGCAAGATATTGAATAATAAAATATATCATCACATTCGTGTCCTCATCACTAAGCAGTGAACCTGCTAAACCGCTAAAGTATAATATTATTTAAATGAAAAATTATACCATTTATCTTAATTTTAGTCTAAATTATGAACAAAGATAAAGTACAAAAAAATATATATAGTAAAGTTTTAAAGGTTATACTGAAAAAAAATTTTTTTAGCGTTATTTCTATATTATTAATAATCATAAGAACTGGAAAAAAAAGTTAAAATATGTTATTAAATAGTATATATTAAATATTATTAGTACTAAAACTAATTTTATCTCTCAGCTACTGCATTTCCACATTTAAAAAGAAAGATAAATTAATTTCTATATGAGTTCTTACATGTAAATGAAAAATATTATTAATAAAGTCATGTTCTTCTTCTTATAGAGGTCAGTCATATACATCATAAAAGCAGTAAAAAATATATGAACATCGTAAATTGATGTCATTATAGCAGTTGTAATACTAAATAAAACGAAGAAAAAATATAAAAGAAAAAGTAATGTGGTTCATTTGAAATATGGGTTAAAAAAATACCATCCACTTAAGTTAAATTCAAAAGAACCAGAAAGGAATTATGAGACAAAATTTAAAACATATTTTTTTAAACGTGTTTAAAACATATTTAAATTTAAAATCTTTTATAAAAGTTAAAACACAATTTAATGATGATAAATGAAGTTTTTTTTCTACGTATACTTTTTAAGTAATTTTTTTTCTTTCTTTTGAATACCATTACTCTATTTTTCTCTATTATATTATTGCAGTACTAACATTATTATATAATAGAATGTAAAAGGGTTTCTAAAAATGACCTCTTATATAGGCACGTGGAAAATGTCAATACTACTACTACTACTACTACTAAAAAAAATACCAATAATGCGTTCTGAAATAAACTAAAATGTACAACATTTTTGAGAATAGAAGGGGATAACTTATTGACCTAAATATCTTTGTTCTTATATATATATCTCTTCCCCTTCTAGTTTCTAGATGCATCTTACTACTACTATAATATTAAATTAAATTCTAAACACATTGAGAAGTTTTTATATACCGCAAGTCAAGATTAAGAAATAATATATTTTAATATGATGATGGAATAACGTTTAACTTTATTGTCAGCTCCTTAAAATTACATTAAGGATTTTTATTTAGAGTTATAGCTTATTATAAGAGGTCATAATATAAAAAAATAGAGATGCAGCAGTGCACATTATAATGTTATATATTTTGGGCATATCTGTAAAAGATGCCAATTACTTTTTTTATCATAACATTGAATGCTGTAAAAGTTGACGGTTGATCTGCTACTTATAATTTAAGCTCCAAATATACATGTAAAAAAAATACTCAAAATGAAGAGCTCATAAAAAAAGATTTAAAAAATAATATGTGAAAAATCACAAGTTTAACTACGTATACTTATACAGCTAAAGTAATTTTAAATTAATTATTTTAAACAAGGCATGCAAAAGAAGTATTCTTCTTTTTAAGATGCCTTGATTAAAATTGTATTTTAAAATTAATTGTTTTTATAATGATATAATTACTAATGAGTGTAAAACAAAAAAAAATCTAACGCAAATATCTAAATCCAAATGAAAATCTCTCTGAGGCTGAAAATGGCAATAAGTAGCCAGTATAATTAAACTAAAAATATAAATTCACAGTCACATATAATAAAAATCAATTTGACACGTAGAGGGAGTGCAAAAAGCGAGGTACTTATGAATAGATTTGTGGTAGCGCGTAGTGGTGGCAATTGAGGATAAAATATCCAGCGTGTATGCTATAGTGAGGGATTCACCTGAGTATTCTCTTCAACCTGATGATTTGCACGCCACGAAATGCACTGACACTACAGCTCTCTTGATAACACATATAATACATTATCTAAACACAAGAGTCAGGTGACCTACTTTATCATGAAAAATATTCTCCTTCTGCTCTAAATTTATTGAGGCATAATACTTTATATTTTACACTATGTAAAAATCACATTCACAACGTTACATAAAATATCCAGGGAAAAGTATATCATTTTACGTTACTTTTACTTTATAATATATTATGTTAGTTTGTTTGTTTGTCTATTTGTTTGTTTGTGTGTTTTTTTTTTCTTCGATATATTGATTTTTGGCATCATTTTCACATTAAATTCTTAAAATAAATGATTTTATAGTAGTTCATTTTCTATTGTTGTTGTTGAAACTCTCCCATTTTGCTAATTGCATGGAAAATTATTGGATATCTTTCATAACCTAAAGGGGAAAAAAAAGTTGATTTTAACCCTGAATTTTCTTAATCAAGCTGAGTTAATTTTATATTTAAAGAGTATTCAGAATATTCAGAAATGCGGCGATAAGTTTATTATAGAGCTAAATCAACGCTTATTCACAAATCAATATTGATTTCAATACTGAGTAACATTGAAGTGAAGTAATTTAAATACCTATAAAATCTAATAGGTTTCATACAATTTACTGATATTGAAACTGCAGAACTACTACGTAATATATATATATCGATCACGCAGGATGTTTAGGACGTATCAGAGAAATGTTTTTTTTCGTAAACTTTGAAGTTTTGAACGTCATATTGCAGCAAAGAAAAGATCGAAAAATATTTAACGCCTATCATCTAAAAGCCTGTTTAGTTGACAATGTATGAGCATAGTTTCAGATTTTTCATGTTATTAATAAGTTTGCAAAAAATTAATTAGTAACTGAGAGTGCCTTTTTGTCTCGGAATTTTCAGAGGTATGCCAACTTAAGCTGACATATCTACGTTATCCATAATACAAAAAAATGCAAACTTATTTTTTATTGTGTATAAACATCCCTAGTACACGCTACAATACCGAAAAAAAATTACAAAAATTTGCACTTGCCAAAAATTAGCAAAATCTAAAACTCAATTTATCTCCAGATTTACTGGCGTGATCCAATTAAAACTTAAACTGCAAACATATTTTAGTGTTCTTTTAACAATGCTTTTAAAAAAATTAGCGATTTTTTATTTTACGGAGATTTACAAATTTTTTAGTGTCTGATGAAGCATGAAGTAGGCAACCCGCCGAACACAAAATTTAAAAAAGAATTCATTTCTCGTTAACTAAAACAAAATAATTAAGTTTTATATAAGCACTGTTAAAAGAACACTAGAATACGTTTGTAATTTAAGTTTTAATTGGATCACGCTAGTAAATCTGGAGATACATTGAGTTTTAGATTTTGCTAATTTTTGGCAAGTGCAAATTTTTGCAATTTTTTTTCGGTAATGTAGCGTGTACTAGGGATGTTTATACACAATAAAAAATAAGTTTGCATTTTTTTGTATTATGGATAACGTAGATATGTCAGCTTAAGTTGGCATACCTCTGAAAATTCCGAGATAAAAAGGCACTCTCAGTTACTAATTAATTTTTTGCAAACTTATTAATAACATGAAAAATCTGAAACTATGCTCATCCATTGCCAACTAAACAGGCTTTTAGATGATAGGCGTTAAATATTTTTCAATCTTTTCTTTGCTGCGATATGACTTTCAAAACTTCAAAGTTTACGAAAAAAAACATTTCTCTGATACGTCCTAAACATCCTGATATATATATATATCGGCTCAAAAAAAAAATCGACCAATGAACGTGTCTTATTTTGTTGGTCAGCCAATCAATGTTTTTGAGATACACTTTACTTTACAGAACGAGCTTTATATAGATATAAATATCATTTTCTTTTCTTTAAGGCATGTTCAATAATTTCAATGAAAAATAAATCTGAGTACATTAAAAATCGTGTAGTCAAATTTATTGCACAATTCGAACATATGAATATTGTTTCGTTTGAATAGACCATTGACATAATGCAGTAGTTATTGTTATTGCAGTTTTTTTATTCATTTCTAAATGTAAACTTATCTCTTATGATTGTAAGTATAAAAATAAATAATAAAGAATTCTATAAAAATTGTAATTTAAAATTGTTATTAATTTTCATTCATCATAAAAAATACTAACATTAAAAATGCTTTTGAAATAGATATAAAAGTAAAAGCAAATACTTTAAAAAAATATATTTCTTTTGAAATTTATACTTTAGAGTTTAAAGTGTACAAAGTAAAGAGGGACAAAAAAAAATATATTATGCAAGTTTATGTTTCAAGTACACCTAGAAAGTTATTATTATATTTTTCAAGTAATGTTGACATAATTTTATTTATTATTCTTTTTACAATAAAAAACGCAGTATATATTTTTTTTACTTGCTATAAGCTGTACCGAACAAAAAATGTATATTCTTCTATTTTATTTGCACTATTATAAATATATATATTATATAAAATAAAGACACTATGACATGAAGAAGTTTTTTTATGTTTTTTTATTACATTTTTCTTGATACCAAGTTTGAGATTTTAAACAAAGAATATATATTGCAACCCTATATCTTTTTACCTACAAACTGTAAAACATAATGCTTACATGCATCTTTTTGTATATATTTTATTATTATTTCTAACAAAATTTTACTTTTTTTTTAATTGCTTCTTAAAATTAGTGCGTGTATATCAATATTCTTCATCTTCAAAAATTCTTATCCAAATATGTTCGGTTCTTTACCAATCGCAGGTATTTTTTTATGCTTCAACATTTGCATTTTTTTAATTCTACAGAAACCGTGATACTTTAGACAAATTTCATGCAGTTAACTTTCTTCGTTAATTTAAAATGAAAATGTAATAATTAACAAATATAAGGTTTCTTAACTTTTTTGTTCTTTTACTTATTTTTTATACCAATATTAGACCGATGGCACTCTTATTCCAGAGATATATATCATTTTGTTACTGACAAACACATAATATAGCAAAATAATTATAAATAATAATTGTTATCATTTAATAAAATAGAGAAGTTTAAGTTAAAGGACATTGGATAATCTCTCGTGCACTAGAACTTCAGAAAAACGCTAAATTAAAATTGCAATTTTTTATAAATTTTTGCAAAAATTATATATATATATATATATATATATATATATATATATATATATATATATATAGAAAATTTTCTTAGATAGCTACCAAGTGCAAGAACGTGCATCAAATTATAGAGTGACAAAATGGGATTTTTTTTTTTTTTTTTTTTTTTTAATTTTTCATATCATATATTTTGGTAAAAATAACTTCTGAACTGGAGTATAAAATTAAGTAATAGTTTGCCTAAGATGACTAGACCCCCCTCCCCCCCCCCCCCCCCGAAAAAAAACTATAGCTGGACGAAAATGTAACAAAATGTAAAGCAGAATTTTAATAAAAATAAAATACTTTTACATGAATTTTTTGAAACCTGTTTCTACCAAGCTGTGTATTTCTATATTCTTTTGAATAATGAGCCATATGAAGTAAAATCTAAAAATAATGAAAGTGTATAAAAGGAAACCAGCTCTGTATATATAGTATATACTTGAAACGTTCTATTTTATAATATTATATTACTATGAGAGAGAGAGAGAGAGAGAGAGAGAGAGATAAAGCGTAAATTAATACACATAAAAGGAAAAAAAATCCTATGTATCGTAAATAAATGGCTCAAAAATACAATATCCTTGCAAGCTTCATTCTAACAGTATAGAGCAATGCATGTATATGTATATACTGCTTTCATTGAACGACATATTGCATAACGTTTTACAATATTTTCTATTATGAAGTATGTAAAAATAAAATAATAAAAAATCATTGAAAATGTATAGTACTATTATTATATTCTTTCGTGTAACTTAATTATAATTAAATTACAAAATATTAAAGTTTATATATAATTCAAATTTTTATAATAATATAAAGCTTTATGGAAATTGTTTCATTCTTTAATTAAAATTTTTTAATTATAATAAAAAGTTGCACTGTAAAAATTTGCATATTTTAAAGATACTGCAATTTTATATACGTATTTGATATTGTAAAATAGAACAAAGACTTTTATTACTAACAAGTAAGTTTTTATTGGTGTAATTTTTTGTTACGAACTGTAGCAGTAATATAATTAGCAGCACGTGACGAATGATATTATGCAATATATATATATATATATATATAAAATTTAATAATGTATGATTTTTTTTCTATAGTTATTAACTATCTATCATATTGGCTTTGATTTGATGATGATGCTTTTTTTTGAATTCACTTAAAAATTTAGTTATGTCAAACATGTGAAAACACGATCAAATATTTAAGTTATTACACTTTAAAGATAACATGTAAATGTGGAAATTTAAATTTAAGCGGGAAATTTTAGTCAAATTAGAAACTTTTTTACAATTAAAAACATCATTTTTTTTTTTTTTTTTTTATGGTATAAATAAATATAATTTAAATTTACTTGATTTTGTTTGAAAACTATAGTGTTTGTTTTATTGGAATTAAATCATGCACAAAAAATTATTGGGATAATATAGTTCTTCTTTTAGCGGTTTCCGGTCCATGTCGGTCCCCCACCGTCTTAATTAAGTACGCTATAACCGCTTATGGTCTACGTGAATTTTAAAATGTATTTAAAAAAAATGCCGGGATTTGAACTCGTTTGTTGTATGCATCTACAAAGCATCTACAAAGCTAGTCATATTGTGACCTTTTGTGACCTTTGCAATTGCAAATGTATCCTAGCATGTATGCAACAATGTGGGTACTTATGTATACTGCAGCGTTGCCTACTTACAAGTTAGTAGAGTTGCTCACTGTGCTATACTGTGTTTGTTAATAAATTATCAAAAAAAAAGAGGGTTTTTACTAATATTTATTTAATGGTGACTCTAAAAAATATAGAATATTAATACGATAAACATTAATATAATAAATCTTCATTAAAGACGTAGAATATCTTGTACAAAAAACACGTAAATATCAAAGTTAATTTGGCCAGATTTATTGATCTCTAATTTATTTTCCATACACAAAAAGGTGCATGCGGACAGTGACGTAACATCTCGCTTTTTTACGTGCACGTGGACCAGGCGAGCGATGAGCTGTGACGTCAGAGTCCGCTCACACCATTTCGTTAATTTAAAATAAATTAGAAATCAATGACTCCGGTAAAATCAACGTTTATTTTCAAGTATGTTAGGATATAAGACAAGTTTTTGGTTCAAGGTGTTCTATATACTCCTCTAAGAAACAATAAATTCAATAGACCCAGGCAGTTCATACAACAAGGGTTTTTACAAGCGATGGTTTAGTAATTATTTACAATTTAAAAAAATTAATTTAATGAGTACTATTTTTTCCATATATTGACATAAAAACGTATTTGAAGAAAAAAAAAACATAAAAAAAAAAAAAAAAAAAAACGATGAATTATATAATGGAATGTTGCAGTGTAATTATAAGTGAATTGTGATACACAATTTTAATATAATATCTATGTATCTAGAAAATCGTTATACGTACACGGAAAAAATAAATTACGTAATTTATGCTGAATTTATGTCATTATAGAATAAATGATGCTCAATAAAAAACAACACAAGTTATTGTGCTGAACAACATAATATTTATGTTATTACATAATTACACCATAGTAATTATGCAGTATAGCACAAATTATGATATACTGAACGAATAATGCTGAAAATGAGCTAGCGCAATTATTATGTAGTACTTGTTTTTGTCCATGTATATTAGAAGATGGAAAAACATGGCTCGAACATAAACATTTATTGATATTTATTATTATATGAATGTTTATAATTTAAATTATCAAAAAAGTTTCACTTTATTATATTTTGCTTAAAAATCTAATATATTATATACTGTAAATATTATATTATATAAACTAACAATCAATATAACGTTATTTTGGATTTATTCAATTTTCTCTAATTTCAATTAAATAGTTTTTTTTTTTTGAATGGGCCAGATTTAGGCCTAATTAAGTTTCTGGCCCACCCAGAAAACTTTAACTTTAATAACTTTCAAATTTTGTCATCTGTTTATAAGCAGCCTTAAAAAAATAATTGTTAAAACACGTACATCATATCTCCTGAGAGATAATACAGTATACTATTCGGTTACTGATCTGGTTAGTAATCATTGCAACTCGCAATGGACTCTTATTATTTATTGTTATTTCATTTATTTTCACTATTTGTTAAGTTTCAACGACAATTAGATGTATTGTTTTTGTATTTCTTTTCACTAATCAAAATATTGTTTCGGTTAATTTTATTATGGTGAAATATTGCAAATAATATATAAGACAAGAACAATTAAACTTATTTTATTTATTTGTTTCTATATGAATAGCCTGTGAAAAAAAAAAGATTTTTTTTTTTAATGTTTCTGATGTCAGAAACATGAATAGTCACGCAAATTGCATACGTTACAATACTTTCATGCTCTCTCGTGGGGCTACATTAAAATTCTGGTAAATATTGTCACCAGATGTTAAGATCCCATTTCGTGTTTATTCAATAAAAAGCAAGTGTAGTTTTTATGTGGTGTATAGCTGTAATAAAAAAAAATATTTTAAAGTATATAATTATAAAAAACTTCAAAAATATATTTTAATTCTACCTCTTATGCGCGGAAAAAATTATCTAAAGACTTACTATTTAGATTTTTTTAATAATAAACTTGTTACATACATACTAAATTTTTTAGAATCTAAAGAGTTAATTATTTACCACAAAATAAATTATGTTAATTCTACCAAGCTACTCTTTAAACTGTTTTCATAAAGTTATTGGTTTATATATTGAAGAGTTACTTATATGTATCTAAATAATTACTTAAATTTATGTGTTCCGTTATTGTATATGTTTACTCAAAATTGCAGAACAGGAAGTGCCGGAAGAGGAAACCACGTGACAGTAGAAGAGGGAGGTAGCTCAGGCCATGTGTGCTTATGTTTACTCAAAATGCAGAAAAGGAAGTGCCGTAAAAGGAAACCACGTGACGGTAAAAGTGGGAGGTGGCTCAGGCCTAGCTTGCTGCTGGCACCAACTTTTCTCCCACTTTTACCGTCACGTGGATTCCTTTTCCGGCACTTCCTTTTCCGTTTTTTAGAGTAAACATACGCACTACTAGATTGCTGCTGGCACCAACTTTTCTCCCACTTTTACCGTCACGTGGTTTCCTCTTCCGGCCACTTCCTTTTCCGCATTTTAAGTAAACATAAGCAGTCCGTGTGACAGATAAACGTAAAAAAAAAAAAAAAAAAAAAAAAAGGTGATAAAAGTGTTTAAATTTATTTCTATGTTTACTGGGCTTAACAGTTGGAAACTTTTCTGGTGTGTTAGTTTTAGAAATTTTGTCCTTGCGTTAGAGAAGGTTTATATCAAGTAATATTAGCAATGTTTGGTTTATTTTAGTGCATAAAATTTCATTGCTTCTAAATATACTAAAAGTGTAAATGTACTGTGTTGCATTCATATAAATGTCGGCGTTATATGTGAGCACTAAATAACAAAGGTTGGTATCGGAAAAAAGTACATTTTGCCAGTTAGAACAAAAGCACACGCAGAGTGCAGAGTAATAAAACAAGAAACATTTGTGATTTCGTTTTTTTTTTTTTTTTTTTTTTTTTTTTTTTTTTTTCGTTTTTTTTTTTTATATATTATAGGCAAATGAATAATAATTTTTTCATAAACTAAAATAGTATAACATTTCAAAATATAATACAATATT